>REGM01000023.1:1989906-2008929 GCA_004194415.1 Aurelia aurita | reverse complement strand
AAATTTCAATGCCTATTGTTTAACCACGTGACCACCAGATGCCCTTATTTGGAGACAGGTCACAAAGAAAATCACTAAAACAACTCTAATTTCTTTACTTCTTCTCAAATCTCATCAATATATATACCATTCGATTTGTCTCGATGAGTACTTTCATTTGATATATAATTTATCTATATTTGCTGACATCAGCAATTTTTAAATTGTATGACGTCATCAATCTTTATGACGTCATATTTCTAATTAATTAGTAATTTTTGATCGAAAAATCATAGAATGATTTCAAATGTTGATGAAGACGTCTGATTTCACCAAGTAAATGCGAAATTGATGATGTTTAAGCATCATTATTGGGCTGACAATTTTGCATTGAATCTTATTGTCCATAATTAATTAGTTAATTAATTAGAAACCAAAAATATGGAAATAAAACTACATGAAATTGCAAAGTAAGGATATCAAGCAGGTATTTGGATAGTTTTATGGTGGTTTTACCCAGTTATTTAGTAAAAATAAGCCTTTTTATGCTAATAGCTTGATTTTGTCAAAACTTGCATTGTTTTGGTTGCCTAGCAACCAGTCACGTGACTACAAACTAATTAATGCTATTTTTGAATTCTCCATTGTTCAATTATGATACAGTGCAAGGCTCATTATCATAGCTGTTATAGTTGCGGAGATAATTAGGGGGGGCGAAAAACGCCCCCCCCCCGGTAGAAAATCGATAAAAATTTACCCGGTTAGAATAGGGTTAAAGAGGGTATCCTTGGGCTTAACAGAACACAAAAAATTTCAAAATTGGACAACCCACTGATGAGAAATTTAATTTTCAAGTTTATCAAAATTTCAAGTGGTTGTTTACTTTAGAATTTCCGGTGCAAATTATCGTTTACTGCCAACTTTATAATGCCATAAATCAGCCTAGAAACATGCGATTTTCGTGCTCTTAGTACGAAATGGTCAGCAATCAAGTGGTGTCCAACATATGTAAAAAGGTTTTACATAGAATGTAAGATCATGGGTAGATGGACACTATTTTGATGGGTACTTTTTGCAACAAATTTCGTGAACAATTGGTATTTAAAGTTGAAAACAAAAAATCTAAGTAATTCTAAGTGTTAGGTATTAATATATTATAATACTAGAACCTATTTGGAGCATTCCTGCCAAAGGGCCCGTTTCAGATCGTTCTAGTTTTTTCGCAAAAAAAGTTTAAAGATTAAATGTGACATCGGTTTGCCTTGCCTAATTTCCTTGCGAAACGGTAAGAGCAACTATCTTGACTTTTTCTTTATACAGAATACCTCATTTGGTTTCTTGAGAACCAATTCTACACTTGTAAAACCCTTGCCTCAAAGAAAAAAGTCAAGATAGGTTCTCTTACCGTTTTGCAAGGAAATTAGGCAAGGAAAACCGATGTCACATTCAATCTTTAAACTTTTTTTGCGAAAAAACTAGAACGATCTGAAACGGGCCCTTTGGCAAGAATGCTCCAAATAGGTTCTAGTATCTTAATATATTAATACCTAACACTTAGAATTACTTAGATTTTTTGTTTTCAACTTTAAATACCAATTTTTCACGAAATTTGTTGCAAAAAGTACCCATCAAAATAGTGTCCATCTACCCATGATCTTACATTCTATGTAAAACCTTTTTATATATGTTGGACACCACTTAATTGCTGACCATTTCGCACCAAGAGCACGAAAATCGCATGTTTCTAGGCTGATTTAGGACATTATAAAGTTGGCAGGAAACGATACTTTGCACCGGAAATTCTAAAGTAAACAACGACTTGAAATTTTGATAAACTTGAAAATTCAATTTCTCATCAATGGGTTGTCCAATTTTGAAAATTGTTGCATCCCGTTAAGCCCAAGGATACCCTTTTTACGGGGCATGTAAAAATTGGCATAATTTCGAAACTTCATTTTTCCTATTTATTCCATGCTCTGGATCACTGTGCATTCATACTGACACAGTTAAAGCAGCTTTATCTAAACCAGGTTAAATTTCAACCAATCAAATGCATTCGATTTGCTGGATTGACCAATAAGAACGCAGCATTTAATAACTTGGTTTAGTCGATGCTGGTTTAACTTGCAAGTGTGAATGGGGGTATTAACCGATTGTGAACCAAGCCTTGAAGATACTCAAATGTCCATGCTAAAAAGTTAGGTACTTTGCAACAAAGCACATGTTTCTAATGAACGTTTTTGACAATGTAACACATCTATAATTCTTCTGGTCCTTGACAGTGACACATTGGTAAAAGGAAACCTTATGATCTTCTGAGTAATCAAATTTTCATGATTTTGCAAACAGTGATAAAGGGTCATTGTGCAGTGCACACTCAATTTTTTTAAACTTAAGAAACTAACAAAACCTGAATTAAAAAAGCTAAGAAAAGTTTGGTTTAATTTAATTTTCCCACCTCACTTAAAAATCTTCAGAATAATTAATAAAACATATTTGAATGAATCTCAAAACGAGGCCAGGGGGTGAAGGGCAAAATTGTTTTATTAATTATTCTGAAGCTAAGACACGTAAAGGAAATCTGAGACACACTTTGTTAGATTAATATGTCGAGAATGCAAAAATTTCATTGAGGTTTACATGAAAATTATCTGGGGGTACAGGGGGGTCATAGAGGGGGGAAGGTCCAATTTTCGCTTTTTCCGTTGTATAGCGCACAGTTCTTGGATATTTGTATTCTTTTTGGCTCATAAATACTCTCCATTTAATGACGAATCGAATGGTGTATAGTTTATACGTCTTATTTCGTGTGTGCGACACTCAAGAGAGAAAACGCCGAAGAGTAGTCACTGAAGGGGTACAGTAACCTTAAGTAATTTGGAAGCCCTTCTAACAAAATTATATTGGTTCTACCGTCTCTACACTTAGGGCATTAAAAATATAAAAAAACACATAATAAACTTTTGGTACCAAAATGGCCCTAGGATTTAAGAAACTGCCTACCAACCCCGGACCTTACTTTCTTATAAAAAATGAACGTATTTACATACTGCTTGTTGGCATCATTATTCATTCTTGTTAGAGTTTGTAATTTTTTGAGAGAACGGAAAATATATGCTGTACTTTTGGTTGACTATTCTCTTTATTATCCTTCTGTTGTGGAGTGGATACAGAAGTACTAAAGTCCATCTTAAATTTTGTGTCAGGTGTGATTTGCGATAACACAAAATACTCTGCAAAACTCTTTATTTTTATTTGCAGTTACTTTATTTTTGCCTGACATCTAATGTGAGAGAGACTTCAGTCTACATTTATTCTCTTTGCCAGAAAATACTTCATTACAAAAGAAAGAGGTTATACCTCTCTATGAGAATTTTAAATGTGCCCAACATGCATGCTTAACAAATACCACGTGTTGAGGGCCGACATGCTTCCGCCTTCCCTAGAATCGTTAGCTCTTCTCTACTGAAAGCTCTGGTTTGGGTCTAAGAGGAAATTTTACACTTGCTGATTTATTGCTCTGCAACCAATTATCCGAAAATTATCAGAAAAATATCAAAATTTAATTCATCCATTGAGGGTTTACATAAAAATAGCTTTGGGGTGATTTGACGAAAATTGTTGGCGTCAGAATTTTTCAAACTTGCATACAGTTTTTGGGACACCCGGTAGCAATCGACGAAATGTTTACTAGAAATGTTTTTTTCTTGAAAAGGTATTGCCAGGTATTGCCTTTAATTTCTGTGTTTCACTAAGTGTGATGTTTCTCTTAAACAAGGCTTTGAGGGGGCCATCATTTCTGAGGGGTTTATGTGCCATTTTTTATTGGCTATTACTGCAAACCTATCATATGTTGTGTAATTGCTCAAAAAGTGTTGTTCTAGGCAACATGGCCTTGAGAAAAATTTCTTAATTTATTGATAAATTTTCAAAGAAGAATTATGCACGAGTCAAATTGATACCCGGACATCCCCCCGGGCATTTGATTTTTTTTCATTCTTGGTGGTCAAATTCCCTGCCCTTGGCTAGCGAACTCCCATCAAATGCCCCGGTCTTGCAGCCTTAAAATGTAGATTTGGCCATATATATTTATAAATGGCCCAATAAGGTTTAAAACCCTCTGATATTTGGTTCAAATTCCCCGCCCCTGGGATCGTATATATGGTCAAATGCCCAGGGGTGGCCCGGGGGGAGGGGGGATGTCCGGGTATCGATTTGACTCGTGCATCAACACCAGAATAGTTCACATCAACCATGCTCAGAATGAGTCAGAATGACAGACCAAAAGGAATATTGCTTCACTGCTTCAAAAATAAGAGAAAAGAAACAAATAAAGACAGATAATGCCATACTTGCTATTTTCATCAAGAATTATAAATTGTGTTCTTACAGCCTTTTGAAGTCTATTTGCCAGGAAGCAAGATTCCTTCATACTGTGGAGGAAAACAAAAACATTGTTTAGCTGATTGCAGCAAGCACAAAACTCATTAATACAAAAGGGGCTGACCTGATATCCCAACAATGAATTTGGAAATCCAATCTCAAGATTAAATAGTCAAGATTAAATAGAAAGTTTTTGCAAATCCCATTTTAATATACCATATTTTGTCTATTAAAATGAATAGGCATTGTTAAAGCCTGGCACAGACCACGTTTAAATAAGCAATATGCAATGGCGTTTTCATGATGCGAAACAAAACTAATGACGCAATTTTGATGTGGATCAGGAAATAAAAGATTCTCAATCTTACCTTTTTCTGGAACCATTTCATTGAATCATCCTTGGTAATTCTATGGTTGAATCCAATTCCGCTCTTGCATCGTCTCCTCTTGCCAACTCTGTTTCCTTGCCTGGTGAGGACAACATAGAAATCCATTCCATAGATACCGATGCTTGGATCGTACTTGATTCCGAGATCAATGTGTTCCTGGATTCCAAATCCAAAGTTGCCAGTGGCAGAGAAGTTTCCTTTCTTCAATTCATATTCTCTCACCTGGAATAAAACACAATACATTTAGATATGGAAGTGAATTTCAACCATCAGCAAGAACATGGGTAAATTGATATTACGGAAAAGAAATCTTTGCTCCAAAGTGATAGCGTTAATATATGAGTGGTTTGGTGGGGTATAAGTGGTTGCATTAACGCAGTAATGAAAAGATGGAATGCAAGACACTTTGATGCACAACACTGTGCAGATTGAAGGCAAGACAAACTTATGTACGCTGTGCAGATTGAAACAAAGAAAGAAATGTTGAGAAATGTAAATCTAAAAAAGGACACACAATTGCTTTAAAACATTATTTCTTGTTGGATCTATCCTGGTACTACATACAACTTTCAGATAATGTTTCAACAAAAGCTCTTTACTGAAATTGCAAATGTGTGGCTTAGAAGTTTCTCCTTTTAAAAACATATCTGCCAAACTGCTATCCAACAAAATCATGTCCTTATGTACACAAACTAGGCATTGTTTGCTTTGTGATAATCTGGAATGTTTTTTTAATATAAGAAAACCTTGAACAAACTAACCTTGAGGCCTTTTTCCAAAATTTCTTCTGCTTTTGGGCCTCTGACAGTGCAATGAACTGCAATTTTTTCATTTCTCCTAATACCAAAGGATCTGACTGTGAACCTTGCTGCAAAAGAATTGAGGGAGGGTGTTACATAAGTCATTCCTGTCTTGAACAAGAATGTTGCCTTTAATTTGAAAGACATGCTTTTGCATATTTTAGCATAAAATTACATTTTTAGGATAAAAAATTTGGATTTGCAACCAAATTTGTTTCCCTGAAAGAAACTTGTACTATTTTGTTTATGATCACAATACGTGGAATAATCTGATGCATGCATTCAAGCCATATTTTATGGAATTAATAGATATTAACATTAGAATTTGGCAAAAGGTACATATCCCCTCTGCAGTACCATTGAAGTGCTAACATGGCAAGAAACGGTGATTTTGTTTGAAGCAATTGATGTTAGTGGCTTATTTATACTCAGGCCAACGGTTTATCTACTACTCATTGTCCATGGCGCCAATTTTTGAGCATCTCTTTTCTTCAAAATTTGTCTTTTGCGGTTTATTCACACAGGTACTGTGTATGAAAATTTCACCAGGGTTTAATCATGTCAAAACTGGGGATTCACCTTTCGAGAAGACTGGCTGCTGTCCAGTGAGAGCCTCAAGTACTTTTCCAGCTCTTACAAGCCTGTCACCACTTTCCCCAACACAGATGTTCAGACACAGCTTCTGAATGCGAATTTCACGCATGACATTTTCTTTCTCGGTTGCAGGCTATGAAGAAAATTAGAACTTTAAATTTGAGCATGAACTTTTCAACAGCTGAAATTGATTTTCAGACTGGAAAGTTTACTGTGTGTGAACACAATTATTTGCATTCGCAAACATTTTTGTGTTTGTTGACTGTTTTGAAATGAGAACTGAACTGAACTGTTTGTTGATCTTGGCCGCACATTAGCTGTTAAATTAGAGATTCTGTCATATTTGTATTGTTTCAACTGTTAATTTCACTGCAAATATTTTATGTAGGCCATTAAAATTGCACGTGCAAACAGCAAACATTCCAATCTGTTAAAGAGATACTCTCTCTCTATTTGTTTCTCTTTGAAACTTTCAACATCTTTGTTTTGACCCTCTTCTATATAAGGGGCCGCACACATATCCATTTTTTTCACGCAAAACATCCAATGGACGTTTGGGGGGGGGGGGGGAGAGGGTAAAGGGAACGGAAGCTTTTAAAATTCTGTTTTATCAAATTTTTCTCTGACAGATTTTTGTTAAAAACTGTATTCTACAGCTTCCATTTGCTTAGCACGAAAAGAATTTCGACCACAACAAATGAATCTTATCGGTTTTGTTGTTCGTGGTGACGAAAAACATCCCTGCCGACCACTTTAAGATCACTTAGGCTAATTTGAGAAGCACCAAAACAAGGGTATGAAATAGTCTCGTGATGTGAAAAATTACATTGATTTTCAATGGGACATTGTGGGGGAGGGGGTGGGGTATTCTGAAAAGGTCCAACGGACGTTTTACGCGCGAAAGAGTTGATTTGTGTGCGGCCCCTAACCATCTTGGTCAAGCCCTATAAAGCCAAACAGGACAAAACTATTATTTTGTCAAATAAATATTCTATTTTCTCAAATACATAAAGAACTATAAAAAACTTAGTTAGGCTGTCCAAACTCTAATTAATTTGCACATCATTCCTCCCAAATATTATATAATGTATTCCTGCTTAGGCCTGAACATTCTAAAAATTGTGAAAAGGGAAATACTGAAACGGACTTAGGCCATGCCGAGCATGGCGGAGGAGCCCTGCCCGATCATGATGCTTGCCTTGGACTTTAAGCGGGCAATAGCTCATTTCTGACAACGATTGGATGTTGCATGCCGCACAAAAATTAATGAGGGATATATTAGTGTTCGGATAGTTGAAATATGTTCTGTTAATGTCGCTAAGAGAGCATAAAAGAAAATTTTGTTCGAATCCACGTGAAAATGCAACTCACCGCCATCTTGCTGAACGAGGAATGGTCAAAAGAGAGAGCATTGCATTCTGGGTGGAACAAGTATACAATGTGTTTGGTCCAACAGGGAAACAAGGTGCTTGCGCGTTTAACCGCGCTTTGTAAAACTGGTATTTTTGATACGCGAGATTATTTGAAAAGTCATCTTCAACAGGGTGGAACTCAACTTACAAAGTTTTGTACTTACAAAGTTTTGTACTTGAATCTATCACTTGATCTATATCTTTCAATTTTTGAGAAACCTTTACATTACCCAAAGTTTGATGGTTTAAAAATTCTCCAGCCACGATTATACACGTTTTTCGTATGAGAAATTCGTTTATAAGAAACCAGTACTTTTCATTTTTGCCCAATATTAAAAAGTGTTGACCCCATTCCGCATAAGCTAAAAAAAGTAGTCACCCAGCCCCGTTACGTTTTGCACCGGCCATGTTATAAAATAAATTTTGCGCTGTCCCTAAGATGGATACCTTTATCTTAATTTCTTCAGTAACATTCACTACACTACAGCTCTCTTTAATTTTGAGAGCATAATACTCTTTTCTTTGTGAAATGATATTTTTGTATGTCAGTAAAAAAAACGTCACTATCAGTCATAGGAGCTAAATCACAATTTTTCGACAACAAAAATGAGAGAAAAATACTAAAATGTAATAGAGTGGTCAAATCTAAATTTTTGTGATATGTGAAAAAGTTCGAATTGAAGGAAAATCAGAGAAAATTTTGTCGTCAATCCTACTGTTTATGCCGCTAATCCATCTTATACCAATATTTCTGAAGTTTCAGGACATATTGTCATACTGCTCACTTTTGTGTATGAATCTGTTAGCATGATTTCTCCTGTCTTTTTTCACAATTTTTTTGAAACTTTGTTATCTGTTCATCGGTATGATACACGGCAGGCCTCCGAAGGTGATATTTTTATGACTCAAGAAAACACCTTGCANTTTGTTGGTGTATTTAGCTTTAATTCGTGTTTTAAATCTCTGTTTCTTGCATCAAAATAAAGAAACACCTTTTATTTTAAAATAGGTGAGACGTAATACCTGTCAAGTTGAAAATTATCCACTGTTTGCAACAAGCACTCTATTGCAAATCGAAATATTCTACCAAGTGCACCAAATTGATATAAATGATTTGAACTAAGAATTTTTGTTGCTTGAAAATAAACAAATTCAGGTATCGTTGTTTACACCCACTTCAGATCACGTGATTGTCCTCTTGAGGAAACTGTATTTTCATACAAGTTGAGAACTTCGTACCATGAAAAGCGTGATGCGGGTAACTGTATCAACAGATAAAGGGATGATTTCCTAAGTGTATGATCACTTGAACTGAAGTGTGTACAAACAACGTTAGCTGAATTTGTCTATTGCCTATTGGATATAGATGAATCACTTAAGGCCTGATTGCAGAAAGACGATATTTTTCAAACATTAATTATAATCTGAAAGCAAAAAATGAAGATAAGCAGGAGCAAAAAAGGTGCCTTCATTTCGAAATGCGTGGCAAAGATCATGACACAAAATAAAACGAAAGAAAAGGAGATGCCATCTTATCTTAGACAATACGGTATCCCCAAGTTTTATTTTCATGATAAAAGTAGTATACTTTTCACATAATTTTATCGTTACTCTTTTAGTCTTGGCTGTGGTATTGGTTATGGATATCTTCACAGAATACCGATTCGCGAAGAAAGTGCTAAAATCTATCCACCTATCACACCTGCCGCGAAATCAGAAAGTGGATTTTCAGAAGTCTCGCTGTCAGGAGCTTCAACACCATCGGAACAACAAAAGACAGGTTAGCTAAACCATGTCGAAAATTTTAAGCCTGTTTTCTACTATAAAATGGTTTCCAGCAAAGCGACTTTTTAGATCCTAGGGAAGGACAGTGCAAATCACAAGAATGTCAGTCGCTGTGAAATAGATTGATTCTTGTGAATACTGGGAGGAAAGTTTATTAAAATTCTACTTTTCCGTGTGGCCAAAAAGGTTTCAGCTGAATTAAGCCAACCATTAGCAACTGTTTCGTAGAACACAGAAACATCGTGCCAATTCCTCGTAGGAGAGCAAAGAATGTAAGAAAAAATCTTCCTCAAACTGCAAGACCTCCTCGTCCTTTCTCAGTTTCTATCCGAAGATGACCAACTTCATCACATGGACTGTGCAACAAACTTGTTTTTCTTAAACTCTCGGATTACAGAAAACTATATGAAGGTCTGCCGGGTGACTCAAAATGTCTTATCAATGTTTGCAGAAGTGTACATGAATTTTTCGCCAATTTCAGTGAATCAGCTATCGGTAATTTTGTAGTGAAAAAATCGATTTAAATGTGAAATCTATTTCACTAACTTACTGACGGGGACAAAAAACGGACAAACTTTGAAAGCTGCGACGCTCAAATTGGAGTGCAGTACTTTATTAATAATGTGTNGTTTCAGCTGAATTAAGCCAACCATTGGCAACTGTTTCGTAGAACACAGAAACATCGTGCCAATTCCTCGTAGGAGAGCAAAGAATGTAAGAAAAAGTCTTCCTCAAACTGCAAGACCTCCTCGTCCTTTCTCAGTTTCTATCCCAAGATGACCAACTTCATCACATTGACTGTGGAACAAACTTGTTTTTCTTAAAACTCTCGGATTACAAAGAACTATATGAAGGTCTACCGGGTGACTCAAAATGTCTTATCAATGTTTGCAGAAGTGCACATGAATTTTTCGCCAATTTCAGTGAATCAGCTATCGGTAATTTTGTAGTGAAAAAATCAATTTAAATGTGAAATCTATTTCACTAAAAAACGAACAAACTTTGAAAGCTGCGACGCTCAAGTTGGAGTGCAGTACTTTATTAATAAGCTCAAGTTGGAGTGCAGTACTTTATTAATAATGTGTTCTAATTGGCTTGATTAAATTTTTGCCGAAACGAGGCCGAAGAACATCGACTCCAGCAAGTTTCTTGCAAATTTATTGCAGCTCAAGAGAGAATTATTAATGCATGAGAATCAAAGATGTTTCAATGCTTCGACCAAAGCAACATTCATCCTGCTATCCTAATGAACATCATCGTCTGGATTTAATCACCAATAATCATTTCTATGACCTTTTTTTTGTTTCAGAGCTAGAAAAGAACTTAGCAAATTTGCATCTTGGCTACCAGCCCACTCCTTCCATGCAAGCACCATTACTAACAAGTCAACTCCCAATACAGGCAGCAGCTCCTTCTGCGACAACCGGTGCCTCTCTAATACCGGATTCCTTACTCCAAGCGGTATCTACCGTACAGTCAATTGATCATCCGGGTCATGGTACACCGTCATTTCCTGCACCACTTATGGCCACATCAACTGGTCCATCGCCCGCTATCATACCTAAGTTTGACGCATCCGATGCCGCCGCGGTATTACCTACTTCATCAGACGGAAGTGGAACAACGATTTTAGCGACCCCGGTTCCGTTACAAACAAACATCACGGAGGGAGCTACACTAACATCTCTGACGGAACCGGGCAGATCACCGACTCCGGACTCTAGTGCGAACGTTTCTTTGACGTAAAATAAATCTCTAGCTAAATTTAATAGCTTCATATTTCTGTAATATTAGCTTAGGGAAAATAACTTTTGAATATTCACATTGTAGTGGGAATAAATTATCAACAGGGGTGGACTCTTAAGATATTGCCTTTTTGTACTTTTTCTTCGTATTCGAAAATGCCTTGGTGCGAGAGATGGATGAATAATCGTTGTGTTACTAACTAGAGTGCCGCGTGACCGAAAAAAGTAAAAACTTTTTGAAAAATTCTCAGAATTTGATTATGTTTCCAAACATGAAAATTTCGTTATCTGGATTTGCGTCAAAGATCAAATCAATTTTAGCCATATTGCAAAGTCTTGAGATAGCTTTGAATTCGTTGTTATTTGTAATTTTACAAGCTACCTGGTTTTGAAGCATACTGCGCAATCATAACAAATTATCAAATTGAATGTTTTTATCTCGCACCATCGAACCACCGCTTAAATTGGTTGCTTATGTCCTTGAAAAAGCTCACTACCATCTGGGACTCGAACTTTCATATTGTATCGCAAGATGTGACTTTTTGGCTAAAACGCTGCTTTTTTTTGTAAAATACTATTGCTCAAAATATGAATTTTCATCTCTCTCCTGAGGTAATGAAACAAACAACGATCATGGTCTTTGATGCAACTACGTACAAAGAAATTTAAAGAACGGTTGAGTGTTCTTCATATTCAAAAACTATTTAATAAATGGATGAATGCCCTTGTCTCAAAAGGATTACTACAAAAGTGAAACTACCAAATTTATAGCACCAGCAACTCTATTGCAACACTCCACATCTTTTAGAAACTTTACATTTATGATTAAAAAATCAGAATCAGTGAAAATGATATTCCACTGTCTCCACTATTTACAAAAATGGCAAAGGGCCCGGCTTGCAGGCCTCGAATACTTTTTCATTATTCATTGACAAATACTGTGTGTCTCAAAAAATGACCCCAATTTAAAAAAATCACCAAAACTCGATTATCAAACCTATCATAAAATTTTCTTTTTGATCCGTTTGTCAATGATCCAAAAACATTTAAAGATCATTAATATGTTTTTTATCAATACTTAAAAGGTTGGAAAATTACACGTTGAAAAGCCTATTTGAGCTACACTTTTTAAGCAACATAGTAAATCTTGCCTAAGAACCAAAATTTGGAGATTTTTATCTTTCAAGTCTCCAATGATAGTGTGCATTTCTTTCTGTCATTTATGACTAAATTAGAAGTTTCATATACACAAAGAAATTAATCTGGTAATCATTTATGCTTTTTTGCAGTATAATTCAAAACTAGGCAGCCCTAAAAAAGCTAAATTTGCTAATTTTAAGACCAATCACAAGATCAGCCATCTCTGGGAAATAATTTGGTCTTTGATCTACTTGCCAGAAAAAAATTTGATGATCGGCATTGTAATCAAATTTTGGTGATTTTTCAAACGGGGGGATTTTTTGGGACACCAGGTAGTTATTTTTCACTCGTGTTAAAAATATCAATAATATATATGCTTTGATAATAAATGGTATTAGATTTATTGAAATGCTACATTAGTCTACCTAAAAATTAACTAATCTTTTATTTGATTGAATGGCTTGAAAGAAACTTTTGCGGGGATGGCTCAACGGTAGTGCGCTTGACTACCAACCTGAGGGCCCGGGGGGGCCACTTGGTACCTGATGTGTTATCATGCTCGTACAAAAAAGCACGGGAAAGGGTGCCTTTCTTCAAAGTAGGCACGGGCCCGCGTTTAGGGGTGCCAATTCGACCATAATTTCAAAAAAGGGTATCCCTTTTGACATTTGATAAATCAAAAACTCTTCTGTGATGATATTTTTATTGAAGCATTTCAAAATAGAGTTCGTGGCGAATCAACGAACTTAGCAGACTGGCAAGAGATTGATCACAAGGGGTAGGAGTGCGGAAGCAGTTTCCTCGTCGCCTCGCCAACAAATGAGGTTGCTCTCCTCCGCCGAAACGAAAACTTTCGATTCGATGTCAGCGATCAGTGGCGTGGCCACGGGGAGGGATGGGGGGTCACTTCTGTCAAAAGATGGTCCTCCAGATTCGTTAAAAACGAGGAGAAAGTAGCTGGATATAGGTAGGGTGGGTAAGAACTTTCCCAAGAAATGCTGGAAAGTGACTAGGAGAGTCATTCTAAGCCAAAGTGAAGGTTTCCATTTCCAATAATTTTCCCAGATGCACTATCATAGAATTTCTAAGGCTTACATTACGGGGTCAAGCAAATATTGGATTGTGAGAAGCGTTCTAAGACAAAGTATAAGGTCTTTGCGCAAAAAATTTTCCCAAAGATGGTGATTCATAGAAAACTGTTACAAAATTGTCAAAGTTTCCAATTGGTAAGGATGGGATGGCGATAGGGATTCTAAGCCAAAGAAAATGATTTTTAATCAACATTTTCCTGGGAATGTTAACTTTTAAAACAAATTTCACAAAATGGTCAAAAATTCTATGTTAATACAGCAAACATGGGATCGAGAGAAGCTTTCTAAGCCAAAGTAGAGGGCGTGCCGGGGGCGTGTCCTCAAAACATTTTCCTGGGGGCTTCGCCCCCTCAGACCCCCTCAGTTCAATACCCCCCAGTTAACTTGTCCTGGCCACGCCGCTGTCAGCGATTAGGGTACCTAAACTCTAGAAATTCAATGTGACACGGGAAAGGATATGTTCTCAAGAAAAGTTTCCGCGATTAGGGTATGTATTTTGTTAAAACAGGTCAGCGTTTAGGGTACATATGTTGCACCTTTGTACGAGCATGATACTATAGGAAAGTATAGGAGTGGCCCCCCCGGGCCTGAGGGTTGGTGGTTCGAGTCCCCGCCCTGTCGAACCTGCTACGTAGAGTGAGGAGAGTCGCCAACTCTCTGTAATTCCAGGCTAAAGGAACCGCGAGGTGTAGTCACATTGAGAGGAAGGACCAGGACATTGCTCGATAAGCTTAGCTTCTCAGTGTCCTAAAAACTACCTTCGGATGCTAGGTAGCAATAAAAAAAAAAAAAAACTTTAGCTAGTTTGCTATAACTCTCTCGTTGGACTTTTCTGAAATCTTCAATTTCGTCGAAATTACCGCGTATTTATATTAAAACTCACTTGAGGATGTGACGTCATCAAATTCTAAATCGTAAACCAGAAGAGTGAAAGACTTGTTCTTAATACCATCTTATAGAAATTCATAAGCTACGGTTTTCTTGAAAACATTCCATGCTTCTTCACAAAGTTTAGAACTTACAATGGTGTTAATTATTTCTAAAAATTGCTGTTGAATTCTCAACAAAGAAGAAAAACCCACTTAATTCTGAAAACATTCAAGATTTCAGAAGAATCCAACGGTAGGATTATAGCAAGAAGGTATCTAAAGGTTCCTTTCAAGCCATTCAGTCCAAAGAAAGAAGTAATAGCCATTTACACTAGCATTTTTGAAGATTTGGCACTTATGCTACAAAGTAGGAAAGCCTGGTTTCCATATATTCGCAAGGACCGTGCGACCACCCCCAAGAAATATGACAATAGGGACAAACTTTCAGCTGCTTTAGCACTCTTTGCTTCGAGTAAGTCAAAAACATGCATGACGTGTTTGAAAACTCATACTGCAAAAACCATCCAAACCGATTTGAAAAATTCAAACTCTCGTGCCTGACAGGAGTTTAAAGTTAAAGTCCCATTGCTAACCATGATCCTTTGTGCGCCGAATGAAAAGCAAGACAAAGAGATCCTAGGCCAGAAACGACTTTCAGATAATACGAAAGTCGACTTTGGCGCCACAAAGGATCATGGTTAGCAATGGTATTTAATATTGAGAATAATATACAGTTTACAATGCATTACAGTCTATTCACTCAACTCATGGAGAAATTTAGAAACTTGGTTCATTAGCTACAACGCTAAGTTTCATGTCGGAGGGGTTCCAGTCGACACTGTTCTTGTAATTTCCTTTTTGAGCAGTCTTTTGGTCACAAAGAGCGTTGTATATAATAGAACTTTCCTAAAAATTTCTTTATTTATGTGTGAATGAAAAAGGCATACAGTTGCACTTTTTTGTAAGTTAAATGAATTTTCTGCGAGTTGAGTGACCAGACTGTAATATACTCTGAAAGAACAAATTTCCTGAAAATTGACTTCGGTCAACTTTTGCTGAAACTTTGCGCGTCAAGGAAATTCTGACCATAATTCTTTATGTCAAATGGTAAATCGACCAATAAAATCAATAGAAATTCTTTAAGACGCAAAAGATTCATGGTAAAAATCTCCCTAAAGACATCTTTAGCGAAATCATCTACTATCTCTCATCTCTCATCTCACCAAACAAAACTTTTACATGCACACAATCTAATTAGAATACTTAGCACGTAGTTCTCTCCGCAATATCTTACCACTTAATGCTTTTGGTATGACGTCAATGAACTGCAGACCACCTCTGAGCCGCTTGTGAGGAGCAACGATCCTTTCCACATAGCTTATTAGTTCATCAGCACTGACTTCATCCTCCTTCGCAACGACAAATGCTTTTGGGAGTTCACCAGCTTCGTCATTCGGGATACCAATGACAGCTGCGTCAGCTACTTTTGGATGAGACATTAGAATGTCTTCAAGCTCAGCTGGTGGAACCTAGAGGCAAAAACAGTTCATTTCATAATCATTTGTTTTGGGGATGGAAGTCCAGCAATGAACAAGTGTTTTACAGGAAGATATATTGTTACAAATAAAAATGATTAGGCGTGATAAAATTACTTATAAGATTCTCGATGTAACTTACTGTTGTTTTTTTTTTGCAAGAGCTCGTATATTGAAGAAGTCTGATTACAATTCTACGCGAAAGAAGCCTTCAAGATCCAAAACGTTCTTTCAAAGCATGTGAATGAGAGAGCACTATTGCAGTACTTGACACTTAAGTCTCGGGGTATATTTGATTCTGAAAGCTTTCTGAAAGCTCCGTCACATTTGCCTACTCAACGAAAGAAGAGTTTACAAACTTTAAAAATACAACAGAAATACCAACTTTGCGATATTATGTGAAGAAATTACCTGACCAGGGACCAGAATCTAATAGATCATTTTTTTACAAGGTGATAATTTTACAGATCTATGGAATGTTAAAAAAACATAAAACCATATCGGTTAATTAGTAGATTGCTCAGCTCTTTACGAACTTTTTTGAAGGAGAATTTCAGCATCTAGTCCGTTCCAAAAATTAGCTCCTAACTCAATAACAAACTTCTCAATTCAATGTTAGAATTCCTCAGCAAGAGAGAAGTAGTTTCTATGAACTCTCATAAAAGTTTGTCTATGTAGGAATACTTATTCCCTTTTAGCAAGATATCGAAAAGAACTTTGTGATGTCTTGCTTTCAGTAGTCTGAAAACCAATTTTTGCTTAATTCTAGGGGTGTTGTTCCGTTTTTGGCTCACTCGATATATACAAGATTGAAACCATTTTTAGTTCATTTTTCAAAAAGTCATTCCGTTTTTGGCTCACTCGATGCATACCTGATTGACAACCATTTTTAGTTTATTTTTAAAATGTCGTTCCGTTTTTGGCTCACTCGATATATACCTGATTGACAACCTTTTCTAGTTCACTTTCAAAAAGTCGTTCCATTTTTGGCTCACTCGATATATACCTGATTTAAAACCATTTTTGGCTTATTTTTCAAAAGGTCGTTCCGTTTTTAGCTCACTAGATATATACCTGATTTAAAACCATTTTTGGTTTATTTTTCAAAAGGTCGTTCCGTTTTTGGCTCACTCGATATATACCTGATTGCAAACTATATTTGTTTTAATTTTCAAAAAAAGTCGTTCCGTTTTTGGCTCACTCGATAAATTCCTGATTGAAACCACTGTTAGTTCATTTTTCAAAAAGTCATCTCTTTTTTACTCACTCGATACATACCTGATTTATAACCATTTTCGGTTTATTTTTCAAATGTCGTTCCGTTTCTGAGGCACTCGATATATAGCCTGCGTCACAGACCATAACGAGGGAGAGTTATGGTATGTGTGATGGACTCACTTTTGTTGTCTCAACGACTTAAACAAACAAAGAACTAGACGAGCCATATAATTATTTGAATAACAGATTTCACAAGATCTCTGTGAAACTGGGACACCAAAAGTGAGTCCATCACAGACCGTAAGTCTCCCTCATTATGGTCGGTGACGCAGCGCAGGCTACTCGATATATACCTGAAATCCTTTGTACTTGATAAGTTCTTTCAAGCGATCGACAATAAAGAAGTCATGATCATCATCATAGTAGCCAATGTCTCCAGAGTAAAACCAACCATCTTTTGTTACACATTCTGATGTTGCCTTTTCGTTGTTTAAGTAACCTGAAATGATAAACATAACAAATCTATAAATTGTCAAAACATGTACAGGGTGAGTCAGAAAAACCGTGGGGTGTTTGTAAATTTTTTATTGATGCAGTCTAATTTGCAAATTCGTTTCTTTAAAGTTCATTGCATAGAAGAAAAAAGAACTTAGATATGAAAATTTGTTTGGTCGAAAACAGTCTTTCCGTTCCAGAATTACGAGCGCTTTTAGTAAAATGGTGTTTTGCAAGATTGCTAAAATAGGCCTAAACCATGACAAACACCGTTTCTCTGCCAAAAAATTGAAACAAAGCATGCATTGTTTTAGAGCACAAAAGAAAAAACTAATGTTACTGTCATTGTTAGCAAGCTGAAAGGTCTTATACTAGCGATACTTTTTACCAAAATGGCTAAAAGAGCACAAAATGTCACAAAATCGCAAATAAATAAGGAAAGAAATGAAAGATTTTAACAAACTAACTTTCTATAACTAATTCAATCTTTCTTCTGCAATATAAACCTTCAAAACTCCTAATTTGACATGTTTTTCACCAAAATATGGCTTGCTAAATGCCCCACCTTTATTCTGACTCACCCGGTAAGAAATCATAAATACAACGAGAACATACACCAAAGAATCTACGTCCAGAGTATCCCTAGAAATTGCTGCAAGTTTAATACCATCTGGATTTTTTAATTTGAAACTGAAATATGATACATATTTAATTCTTTTAAACTATTTTACCTCTAAAAGGGCCTGAATCAAAGAAGCTTCTGTGAAAGCTGAACATGTATACCTGTATAAATATAGACTCTAGTAGATTGAAGGTTGACAGGTCACTAAAATCGATTTTTCCAAATTTTTTGCTGAGAGGCTGATAAAGTGTGACAATGCGCCCTAGCAAGTGATCTTTATGAACGAAAATTATTGCAAAAAAATCTTTGAATTTGGATACTTTTCAGCTTTCCAGTTTAACATTTAGACTACGTTTACACGATGCCGGCACATGTTGAAAACGGTGAAAAATGTGACGGATAGGCCTCCTGTTCACACGAAAACGGCACATTTTTTGCCGGCAGATTTTGAAAAGGGTAGATTTTGAAAAATGGAACTCTAGCCGGCACATTTTGAAAACGGCATCGTGTGAACACTCAAAAACAACGAAAACGGAGCATTTTTCGACGCTTTCAAAACGAGGCTGATCGATTCTTAAGGTGTGAGTGCATGTCTTTGTCATAAAATTCTTGAGGAGATTGCAACGAATTTGTTACCGTCAAATTTTCTACTGTTTTCAAAATGGGCCGGTATCATGTGAACGCTAGCTAAAATTTTGCTACTGTCACATTTTTCACCATTTTTGACTCACGTGTACAAAGTACAAGTAGAGTCTATAGGGTGGGTGGGAAATTTCGTGTCTCCTGTACCCTGTGATAATTGGTTATTGTTTTTAAACAGACAGCGATTGTCTGGTCGATTGTTTTTCAACAAACAAAGCTTGTGATCATGCCTTGCGATATTACTTGTCTCCGGTGCAATAATTGTTCGAAAGCTCTGCTTGATTGGGAGAAAGGACAGGCTAAACAAATAGGATTTTATGTCTG
>REGM01000023.1:1878229-1988270 GCA_004194415.1 Aurelia aurita | reverse complement strand
TGACAGGGGGGTCCAGTCAGGGTCAAAGAGGGCCAAAGCTAAAATTTAAAAAAATATCCTCAAATGGTAGTGTGTTTTGACAATGACCCCCAAATGGTAGCATAAGAACCAAAATTATGCCATTTGGTAGCATCCAGTAATAACAATTTTTTGTAAAAGTTTGATAATAACATGCCAATACACAAAACATGGCTTTAAGCAACAGAAATTCACATTTTACTAACAATTGTCATTACAACAATTGGCTATGCAAGGAATCTGGCATTGTTGTTCAGGGAGCCTGAATGGGTATTGCATGAAATCTATAATCTTTGATGAAGCATGATGATGAATAAGTCACAATCTCAACTCAGCAATCAATTAGCAGTAACCCCTAAAGGGTAGCAATTACTTAGAATACCCCCAAGTGGTAGTGTTATTTCTCTAGATTGGGCCATTTGGTAGCCATTTGGTAAGACCCTCAAACCGACCGGACCCCCTGTCAGGCCTTAATGGGAGTACCCCCCCCGGGTGATAAGCAAGATACTTTCAATCTATTTGATTGTATGTCTCTCTAAACATATCTATCTGTTTAGTGGGCACTGAAAATTACCGTCAAAGAACGTTACCTTTCATTATGTGAGGTCCTCTGATAGCAACCTCCCCTCTTTCGTGGGGGCCTAAAGATTCACCAGAAACTAGATCAACAATCTACAAAATAAAGATAAAAAATATTCTGCTAAAATATTCCTTTTATCCACAAGATAACATCTGAAGGCAAAACAAAAAGAACTCACATGAAAAGGAAGCCGTGATTTTATCGAATACTTAGGGACCGGTCATTATTTCCTCCCGGGGAGGGGGGGGGGCAAAACTTTATGTGCTCAAAGAGAGGGGGGACGAAAAATAAAGCACATTTTAAGGAGGGGTTATGAAAATAATTTGAGGTAAAATTCTGTTAATTTCTGTCTTAAAGAAGTAAACATAGTTCTTCAGTTTCTTTTTTAAAGTAGTGCTTAAATGCAACTGCTCGCTTAATCCATCCGCTCTGTGTTCTCTTCTCATCTTCTTTGAAAGGCTTTTTTGCTCACGTACTAACAGCTGTGACAATGTAATTCTTCGTGCAACGGAAATCATGGCAGTATAGTGCCATTTTTACCCGAGTCCCGATATACGGGTATTTGGAAGGTGGGTTGAAAAGATTTCCTGCAATGTTGGACGTGGGACCAACATTTTCAGGTAAATCACAGAGGGGAGACGAAAATTCCATCAAATATTTGAAAATGTTAAACAATAACGCAATGATAAGGAAACTTTCCTTCTCTGCCATAGTTTTCCAAGAGATGATGTTTTCTTGGTGAAGAAACACACAATAAAATCACAATTACCTTGACTTCAGAATTAGGTACAGGTTTTCCAACTGAAGCGACTTTAGTGTTATCACCTGGCGTTAATGTTGCCACTGGACTTGTCTCAGTTAATCCATAACCTGTTCCAATCAAGAATCAACAGATTAGAGAAACTATGGCTAGTCTGCACTTTAGCGGACCAGCTTTCAATATCGGCAAGTTATATGTCATGGGGTAAGGGTTAGGGTCAGGTTTTGGAAAAGGGGGTTTTAGGGTTATTTAGGATAAGTTAGGGTTAGTTAGGGTAAGTTAGGGTTAGTTAGGGTAAGGTAGCGTTTAATTAATGTTAGTAGGATATGTGGTCAAATACAGTTCCGAGAGATATGACATAAAGCTGGTCTGCTAAAGTGCAGTCGTCCCGAAACTATACATTTTGTACTCAAAAGAATGATTTCCGCTCCCATGAGCAACGAGTTGCAGTTTTGCAAGGTGTTGTGGCGCAGTGGTGCAATTCTTTGACTTTGCAGCCAGAACAGTCAGGTGGACAGAGTTCGAGCCCAGTACGAGCCCCACCACTTGAGCGTCATGACAAGGGGTCGCGGATTCGACTACGTCTTCTCTACTTCTGCGATCCCACCGCTTGGCGCTAGAAACTGCAACTTCACCCTCACCTGCAAAACCACCCTTCTTAGAAATCAGTTAATTTATTGAATACTACTTAACCTATCGAGAAAAGCTGCAAAAAGGATGTCATTCTCCTCTTGGCAATCGAAAGAATCGCAATATTTTCGTTAAGCTGGCTTCGCGAATTCCTTTCAAACCTTTCCATTGATTTCAAAAAGTGGATTTATCTCGAAAACTTCTAGAAATGTTTTTGATTTTTCTTCGCTGTATCTTTAGTTAGGTTGTTCATCTACAACTTTGCCAAGTCTGATTGAAAAGCTACGCTAGATTTCCTGCAATCGAATTTTATATTTCAGTTTAATTTTCGATAACGAAGGGGGAAGGGAAACCATGGTGAACAAATTAGCACATACAATAAAACAAATAAAACAAGTATGTGGTTGAATATAGAATTTACCTTGAATAATTTTGATTTGTTTTTCAAATCTGTCTTCAAAACTTTTCCACAAATCGCTCCCAAAGGGTGCTGCTCCTGTTGTGATGACCTTCAGCGAGCTGATGTCAAAATTCTTCACTTCTGGAGATTTAACCAGAAACAACAGCAGCGGAGGAACCAAACTTGCATAGTCAACCTGGATCGAAATATCAAATATTTTAGGAAACTGTAATCAAATATTGAGAAATAATAACAACTACATAACAACTCTACCTTGCCGAATTTGCCCACAACGAACTACTTCATCAAGAGTACTGTCTTTACTTCAGAGGCTCTCTCTTCACTTTCTTGCAGGATCTCCGTTTGAATTGCTTGAGAAGAATTTTAGGTCAGGTACGCAATTCTAATTCTACAGTGAATTTTTTGATATTTTCATTATCTTCAAAATTACCGCGCTTTTTATGTTTCAACTCACTTGGGGTCGCGAGGTCATCAAATTTCTAAATCGTAAACCAGAAGAGCGACAGAGTTTTGCTTGCCACAATATTGTACACTGTACACTGTAGACATAATCTATTGGTTTTCATGAAAATTGTACCATTTTTCCTCCCTCGATTTAAGAGTTATAATGATTTAAATTGTTCTCAAAACTTGCTTGAATTCTTTTTAAGAAAAAGAGAAACGCAACAATTTAGAAAATAACACGAACGAAATCTTACCTTGCCTTCTTGAATAGCTTTGAGAAATGATAATGGCTCAAACTTCGGCAAAGTGACAACAGTCTTTCCATGTTCTAAGCTACTTAATGCTATTGTAACCAAACCATATATGTGGAAGAATGGTAATATTCCAAGTACAATCTCACGGGGAATCACTTCAAAAAATTTCCCAAACTGAACAAGATTTGAAACAATATTATGGTGAGTGAGCATAACTCCTTTCGGCATTCCAGTTGTTCCACTTGAGTAAGGTAAAAAGGCACAGTTTTCTCTCACATCAATTTTGTATGAGTTGTTTTTGAAGGCATCTGCAGCATCATTATTTACATCACACCAGTTAATAATGCCATGCTGTTTACTTTCCTCCTCACCCAACAAAATGATGTGCTTGACCCCAGTTTCTTGTGCAGCCTCTAAAGCTATTTCTAGCAATGGTTTGACTGTTACAAGCACCTTTGAATGTGAGTCTTCAATTTGCTTTGCAACTTCACGTCTGGTGTACTGGTGGTTCATAGTAGAAACACAGCCCCCAATGCCGATGGTGCCCAGTATAACAGAACTGTAGTCAACACAGTTTGGTGCAAACAAGGCAATTTTCTCGTCAACTCCAAGACCGCATTTTGCAAGAACAGACCCAAATCTTTTTGACGACTTATCCAGTTCGCCATAGGAAATCTGCTTCCCAGTGATTCCATCAATCTAAAAAGAACATATCATACCATATCATATATCAGTAATTCTGAAAGTCTGTAACAGTTCCATTTTTACTCATTATTGCATTTTGTACAGTATAATCTCGTTATGATGTACTTCCAGGGACTGCCTGATTCGGTAAAAATACAACTCTTATTAAAGATCCATTGCTAACCATGATGCTTTGTGGTGCCAAAATTGACTTTCGTATGATAAGTCATTTCTAGCCAGTTCTCTTTGTCTAGCTTTTCATTCAGCCTATCAATAGATGTTGTACTGTAGCTATTCTACAAAAGAGTCTGGATTGAGCAATATTTTTATACATTCTTATACAAAAGGTTCAATTGAGTGACGTTTATAGCCTCGATCACTATTGTACACATTCAAAAATTCTACAAAATATATCAAAATATCGTTCGATTCAGATTCTTTTGCAGAATAGCTAAAAGGTCTATTGTCAAGAGAAACTTACCACAGCAGTTTTATCTGGAAATTTATCAAAGTTTGCTGTCACAAAGTCATAAAGTGACTTATTATTTGGGATGTTTCCATCAATGCTGCTTTTGATGATGTTTCCATCCACCCTTATTGTGGAGTTATTCTTTTGGGAGCTGGCAGAGGATGCATGCCATGTTCTAAATGGTATCGTTGCAGATCTGACAGAATTATTTAGTCGAAAACTTTGCCTTGTGATCATCTTGCCTTTAAAAGAAAGAATGACATATGCAGTTTCAAAGTATCGTAAAAAGTACTGAAAGTATACAGTTCAATACAAACAAATTGCTACAGTAGGTTTGTACCTTGTAATTTGTTTCATAGTATTTTAATTAAATTTTTAGACAATTTTCCTATATAATTAAAAACGAAAATAATGAAAATGAATACATATGACTCATAAAAACCAAAATATAAAAGATAATGTTGGGCTACAAGTAAAGTCATGAAACTATCTTAAGAGCCACAGGGTGAATCTGAATGCTTATTTCAGGAAAGTCTTTGCCACAAAGAAGCACGTTGTCTTGTTTTGGAACACACTTTAGCACAGAAAGACTGGCCTCGAAGACGTTGTGGCAGCGTGTTGTAATCCACTCACTTTACAGCCAGAACAGAGGGATGGGGTTTGAGTCCCACCAACACCTCTAGAGCATCATGGACAAGGGGTTGTGGACTCAATTAGCACTTAGCTACTTCTGTGATCTTAGTGCTTGGTGCTAAAAACCACAAATTTGCTTTCCTTCACCACACAATGGGGAATTCAGTGTTTCATTGTATTGAACAATAGATACAAATTGTTCTATGGTGCACACTGGCGCACAGAGGCATAACACTCAGCAATATTTGGCACAGAGCACAGAGCGATGTCGGAATTCACCGTGGTTGAAGAGGGTAAGGGCCAATATTTGGCAGGACTTCCACAGGTCCTCCTGAAAGAAAAGAAGGATAACTTTTTCCAAACAGCTCCTCATTAATTATTCATGAGATGAGTGTGATCTCGTTGGACTGGATGTTTGTAGTACCCAACTGTAACCACAAGCAATTCAAACCCTCATTATGTCTCGTTCAATTCCTACCCTGACCATCCCCCGGGACACCCCCGGGTATTGCACAAAAGATTCCCGGCCCCCGGGCATTTGATTGTCAATTTTTCCACGGCTACGGGCATTTGACAGCACCAGGAGCTTTTACATTAATATACAGTTACTGGGAATATGGCACGTTCTCAGTGCCCGGCTCCCATCCATTTGCCAAAAAAAATTCCCCTGCCCCCAGGCATTTGTGCAATCAATTTTCGTTGACCCTGCCCGGGGGATGCTTAGGGTAGGAATTGAACGAGACATTGCTATTGGACAAAACCAAGGTTAGAAAAGCCACCTGCCGGACCAAAAATCATTTGACTATCTAGCTGTGAGCCATAGCGAACAAGTCGTCCTTTCCTTTTCTTTCAAGACGATTAAGGGATTATATACAATGTAAGCATTTTGATTGCCATTGCCCAAGGCTCTAACAACCTCAAATATGAGCCTTCCAGTATTTGCTAAGCATCAATGCACATATTTCTAGTGTGTGAACTCAACGTACACGTTTTTTTTATAAGAAACTTGGAGTACTGAAAGTTTCTTAATTTTTTTCTTGTTTCTTAAATGCATGAATTATCATGTCGTTTCCAACAATGCTGCAGATATGTTTCTTGGCATATAAAACATCAGGTAGGAAGAAAAAGTGGTCTATTATCTTCAAAACATAAAACCGTTTGTTAATTTACTCAAGAATAAGGATTCAACGACATACTTTCATAATATCTTTGAATTTTGCTTTTGAAAGTTTCTTAGCTCTTGCTCTTTCCGAACTTAGTACTAGGGTTTCTTAAATTTTCGGTCATCCTAATATCGGGCTAATATCTAGTTTCTTATAACCCCGGGGGGGGGGGTACTCCCATTAAGGCCTGACAGGGGGGTCCAGTCAGGGTCAAAGAGGGCCAAAGCTAACATTTTAAAAAATACCCTCAAATGGTAGTGTGTTTTGACAATGACCCTCAAATGGTAGCATAAGAACCAAAATTATGCCATTTGGTAGCATCCAGTAATAACAATTGTTTGTTTGTATGTTGTTGTTGTTGTACATTTAATCAGTCTCGTTTTGAGAGAAAAAACGAGAAAGAGACACTTGGCGGGGAAACTGGCGTGGCATTGTGGCATATGGCATGGTTAGGCGCGTTCTTTGCTGTTCTGAACTAAAAAGATCATTCACTATCTAGAAAGGGTAGCAATTACTTAGAATACCCCCCAAGTGGTAGTGTTATTTCTCTAGATTGGGCCATTTGGTAGCCATTTGGTAAGACCCTCAAACCGACCGGACCCCCCTGTCAGGCCTTAATGGGAGTACCCCCCCCCCCCCAGGGCTTATAACCCAGTTCTTATAAAAAAAACGTGTAGTCTGTCACCGAGCCATCTTACTGGTCCGGTCCAAAGTTCAACCACAGAATTTCCGTAGTTCAAAGACAGCTTTCTTAAAAGTGAGACATCAGGTACAGGCCTGTGAGTCAGCCTAAAGTCTGCACAGATCGAACGAGTCGCTTGTCTAGCAAACTAGTTAAACAACGTAAAAATCGTCCGTCTGTATTTATTTCCTGGTAGTAGATTTCAGTTTCCTGGATATTTTGTTTTCGATCGATTTCAAAAGGTCAAAAGCAATGATCTGTGTTGCAGTGACATGTGATTCTTTTTTAGGCCGTTTCAGCCACGTTTGTTTACAAATGCAGATATATATAGATAGAAACACCAAGTGTTTTTGTTGTGACTTCTTCGCAAACTGGAAAACAAATGAATACAAGACATTTCCAAGAAATAAAAAGCTGAGCTTACCTCATAAGAAGGACGGAATACTTCTTGGATTTCGAACTTTTGAAATAGACTGTTCGCATTCCAAATTCCTATTGTGTACTCAAAAGCATACAATCATCAATCGAATCGGATGTCTTTGGGGGTCAAAGGTTGGTATTTGTCGAGTTATCTCGAAATGCCACCAACACAATACCAACTACAAGCAGCTGTCAATCATAATCTACTCAATCAGTTAATCAGCCAATCAGTCAATCAGAACAATTGTTATCTAAATGATGATGACGATTGTTATTATGCGCATGCGTGTTTGTTGTTTGAAAAAAGGGCGCGAAAACTCGAGCAGAAGTAATGGCGGCATAAACAAGTTGTTTGTCCATAGTTAATATGGTTTGTCCTATCATGTCCTGCTCTGTTTGTGCTTTGCATCATCATTTCCCGTTTCATGCTGGCTTGGATTGGATCTCCGAAATGAATTCAAGATCTGAAGAAAACAACAAATATCAAAGGAAGCAACATATGTGGAATCTATGGGATTCTTTATTAGAGCTGAGGTAAAAGCAGGGGATTAAAGAATGGACAGAATGGCGGGCGGTTCTACCTCGATTCCACTATGGGAGGTAAGCAGATCTTTAATCTTTCTTTTCGTCACAAAATTGTTCTGCTGCTTGCTGCAATGATTGTTTTCTCACTTATGGATTCTCTGATCTCTACATCAGGAGGTAGCTATTTCAAGAATCGATTGGAAACTAGTCTTTTCTTCAGCTCTAAAATAGTTTAATCTTTAATTTAATTAGTTGTTGCAGGCCTAAATTAGCTGTAATTTAGCTATTCTTTCTTTTTAATGTAGCCTACGTAAAATAAATTAATGATGATGATGCTGATGATGATGAAATAGTTCCTGATTCTACCTCTTTGCATAAACCATAGTCACAGTCGTTGTTGATCGTTGTGGTCACTTGGCACCACCCAGCATTTGGGTTAAATCAAACAATCCAGTCATATTTTCTTTTCTCCACTGAAGACAAATTTTGGATAAATACTGTATCTATCATTTGGCCACTCCTGGATTATGACCACCTAAATTGTAAGCCACCAATAGTTGGATGAATCTTGGCTCAAATGTAAAATCGTTAAGGCACATTTTTAGGGGGGGGGGGGCAAAACTGCAAAGTGAAGGTCAAATCAGTAGGAAAACAACACATTTGGTCCATTTTTGCAAGGGCATGAGGGATGATTGCTGTCCCATGCTCTCTTCTCAGTGTTCCTGATCATAGTTAAAGTTGCCTTTTTTAAGGTGAAGTTGCGGGTTTTAGTGCCAAGCGCTGGGATCTCAGAAGTAGCTAAGTGCTAATCGAGTCTGCCAGCCTGTGTCATGATGCTCAAGAGGTGCTGGTGGGGTTCGAACCCTGTCCACCTGACTGTTCTGGCTGCAAAGTCAGTGGATTACAAAACGGCGCCACAATATAATACCTTTGTTTAACAGTAGGAAACAATGTCAACTTGCAAGTGCAAGATAAGAACAGCTTAATTTACCATGTTTTTACCATATTAAGATTAAATTGCATACCTTGAAATATGTGATTATACAAGCTAAATTAATAATTAAATAATAACTAAATAATTAAATATTATTGAAAAAGAAAAATCAGGACAGCATTCTTTACTTTTAGTAAGAACATACAAAATGGAAATATTCTACAGGCAAACTCGCATAAGTCAGATACTAGCAACCTTATCTAAAGGTCCCATCCACATTTTTTTCAAATTAGTTTGCATAAGTCAGACTTCATGCAAGTCAAATGACAAAGGGAAGTACATTGATTCTCTTTGCAGGAGATGAATTGAGATATATAGAGGTATATTCCCATGAGGAATATATTGAACACTTATGGGAATGTCCAAATTTGTCTCAAAACCCAAGATGAAAAGATTTGTTTAGTTAAAAATAAGTCCAAAATTCTACAACAAATAAACAAAACTCTAGAAAGTTTCTGATATCCAGGGATGAAATGATATTATTTATTAAATGAATAACGGTCGGCTGAATTTTAGCACGGATCTAGCTTGTGATACCCAGCTGCAGGGTCACTGCTCCGAAACGGAGATTTAGCTACTTATTATTATTATTATTATTATTATTATTATTAAGTGGGCTAGTTTTCTTTGGTCTGAAAAGATCTGACATATGTGAGTTTGACTGTATCACCTGATTGCAAACCCTAATCTACAATATTCAGCTGGGTCTGTAAATAAAAAACAACTCTTCAATTACTTAGATATATATGGAGCAGCTAGAAAAAGCAGCTTTTTAAAAAATCAACCAAATTTGACTTTGTTACTGATCAAATTAATTTTGACATTATGTTCATTGTATTCCCATGAGAAAGAAATCCTAATTTTGAGGAACATGTTTGGAGCAAAAAGATTCATAATTTTTGGCAAAGAAGCTTGGTGACTTAAAAATGAATTTACATGTCATGTCATACAATCAATTTAATCAGTTTAATCAAAAAATCATTCCAAGATTAATGATGTCTTGTGGTTATTAAAAAAAAGTAGATTTTTGGTCATGCAGTAGACTTACACTTTAGACATGATCCAGATTTAATGTGAAATAGCTGAGATAGTAGTTCAAGTCTCAGTGGACCATGTTGAATCAGATTGTAGGTATCAAATTGTTATGATCACCAACACATGTTTTGTTGCTCACAGTCATTAGCTGTCGGAATCAAAGTATTTGTAAAATAAGTCCTCCTTATGTTACTCATTCTTTTATGCACCTCAGCTGCAGTTGGTCTGTCTTTTGGATTGCATTCAAATGTTTCAAGGATCAAATCTTTAATTGGCTTGCTTGCTCCTTGTAGACTGAATTTAAGTAATTTTGAAGCATCTGTGTATTTCCCTTCTGCCATTAGCTGTCCTATGCCCAAAGTGTATTGTTCTGGCCTGGCAAAGGCACCAAAATAATTCTTGTTAAGGAGCCTGTATGACTGTCTCTCTGTTATACTGTATAATATAATCCCCAGGGAAAAAACATCAGCTTTTTCTGTGTAGTGATAGGAGAAAACTTCTGGTGCAATCCAGAATGGCGTACCAGCTAAAGTTCCCATATATGCATCTAAAAATGTTGCAATCCAATCATTAGCATTTGATGATTCATCTTTGGTCAAAAAGGCTCGAGCAAGTCCAAAGTCGGCCACCTTTATGTCCATCTCAGTGGATAGTAGAATATTATCAGGTTTGAGGTCTCGATGGACAATATTATTGTGATGTAAATACTGCAACGCATCAGCTATTTGCACCATCCATGTCAAGTTGATATCATCTGTAGTCTTCGTGGCAAGTTTTTCATTGAGGTTTCCACCGCCACAATATTCCATAAGAATATACACCTTATTAGCTCCTTCAGAATCAAACTTGAAGTCGGAGGCAAAAACCTTCACGATGTTGATGTGTTGCAAAGGGGAGAGACATCTGATTTCAGCAACAGCTGATTTTCTATGACTTTCATTATGGCAAGCTATCGTTTTCAGGGCGTATAGGTATCCCTTTTGGTTGCAAACTTTTCTGACATCACCAAATGCTCCACTGCCTAGCTCACTGAGGAAACTGAGATCTTCGATCGTGCCATCATCCAACGTTATCATGAGCCTGTCTCCGTACATGATTGATACAGTATCTGTTGCAGTCGGGTTCAACTCTGAAGTCTTTCAACTTTAGGCCTATTTACTTCTAAAAGTAGCAACGTATGTCATATTTAATCAAGAACGGGACTTTCCCTCTTTAATATTATTCGCTCTCAATACGGAAGTGAGGTCGTTGCGTCTTCCGTGAAAGGACACAGGGAGACCAACTTATTAAAAATATGACACAGAAACACAGGGAAGCCAAGTGGCTTTTAACGAAAGAGTTCGTATGTACTCCTTAGATTCACTACATATGTCTTAGTATCGCTCATTGAATTGGATGGTAATTGGATGGTCAAAAAATAAAAAAATCCGATTAAAAATATTGAAGGAATACAAGGAATCACGTCGTAAGTTTACATCCTGTACTCATCAGGTCGATTTGTGAGAAGGTTCAAAGAAATCAGAGGTTTAAAATGTGGATGACAAGATGGCGCGAGAACGTTGTCATCTAACACAAACGCAAAATATCTCACTTTAAAACACGCACCCAGTGGCCTGGGGAAAAACTGTTCGCAAAAATCATGGAAATGACGGATACGCAATTTATTTATGACGATGTCGTCAGCAAAGTAAGTCAAGCTGTCCATTGTGTTTATTTGTTCACAAATGGGAATGAGATTTTCTGGAAAAAGCTGACCAAACCTCTTCTATTTGTCTTCTCAAATGTGGCACTTATTTCTGAAATAGTTACCACAAGAAGATTTGCTCGTGTCCCCAGTTCTTTCCTTGTACCCTGGGTACCAAACTTTCATTGTGGCTAAAAACGAAATTACTTCATGGTCTAGCTGATTTCTTATTGATATTTCCACATAATGCAAACTTAGCTCGAGATAAGGACTGTATTCGGTCACTTTTGATGTCCTGTTACCCATGGAACAACTTTACCTGGGTCAGTGCTCCTGACCGACCTGACACCGTGGAGGAGCGTGATCACAATAACATATTGTTGAATGTGAATTTGACCTTTACGCGGTTACTTCAAATGGCGCAATTTACGAGCCGTAATATGAGCAATCGAAAAGCTTGTTTCAACTATTGTCTGTGAAGACAATTGCCGGAAACCGGTACATGTTCCCGCCCCTCCGGTTGAATAGATTCAAGCTGTGAAACTGTCACCTGTCACAATTGACATTTCATGTAAGTCCGGCCAAATTACCAACAGGTTATGAGCGTGATTTCTTTTTCGATTGGACTGGACGAACATCTAACCTGGCCAATCTTTTCTCCATAATGGACAAAAATGGCTTGGCATATACAAATCATTACCCTATATTTTGGTAAGCTTATTTTCATTTCTGATACTGTGTTTTTGCTTCCCAAACGTTATTGTTTTGACTATCAAAGTCCACAGAGTACGAAGTGCGTACCAACAGTCAAGTATGGAGGCCTTAGAGGAGTCATAGAGGTCGTGCATAAACTCTGCTATAAGTAGAGGGGCCTTGATAGGGAAGAAAATAGTCTTTGGCTAAAGAAATAGCTAGTGCCATTCCTTCGTTGTTTGAGCCTCCCCTTTTGCTCTGTCCAAGCTTAACTCCGTACTCTACGGTTCTTTAGCTTGTTTTTAAAAGTAGAATTCGGCTCCCGCCGAGTTATCTTAGGGTTTTTTCGAGTAAGCTGTCTGCAGTATTTTGTTTACTATTCTTCCCCCGCTTGCTTCTAGATGACGTATTTATAACAATTTGTACTGCTCAGCAATATATTAAACAAGTGCAGCCAGAGTCACGAATTTCCTGTGGACCTTCCGTGATATTTATGAATCTTATTCGCGTATTACGAAAGTATTCGAGGCGGAATCTCCTCTTACACTCGAAATGTTTGCATAAGGAATGCTGCCTAAACCTATGCTAATACCACCTTGAATGGTAATAACTAAATTTAACCCATTATGGATTGAAGTAAATTTGAAGTAGGTTTCGCTTTCATTTTAAGGTTTTATGCTCAGTTTTATGCAGGCTTAATGACAAAGTGGAATCAAGTTGTAACCAAGTTGTAACCAAATACTTTTTTACTTGCGCAAGAGTCTACTTCAAGATTTAGTTATTTCTGTACACAGAGATAGGCCAAAGATCATCGGACCTCTAATTCGATGCAAAGTTGTCCTAGAATGAGCTCATTCTTTGTTATTGAGTGCCGAGTTCCAGCAATCAAAGGCACCTCCATTCTTCCTCGGAGATGCTGCCGAACGTTGTGACTTGTTACAGGAAGCCGGTCTGGGCCACAGTCTTCATTTTATGTACCAAAATTCTGTAATGGACCGAGTATGTAAAAGCCACAAAGATAAATTTGACTATTCTCTTTGTCGTTCTTAATGGATAAAAGGGACTGCATTACGCACACAATACTTCCCCCAGTCTGATTTGCTGGCCCAATTTTGATCATTTTGTGGGTAAACTGTCCCCGTTGTCTGGGGAGGCAGTACAAGAGTAAGAGTTGTACACGAGTAAGAGTTGTACCATGTGACCTAGGAGCTATGGTACAAATTAACGATACTGTTGTTAGCTTTGACAAATATTGTTAGTGTCTAGTAGGTGGGTGAATTTTGTTTCCTTAATTTGCTTGATTGTAAGTTTAAGATCAAGAAATGGACAAATGTTCGATGGATGTAGACAGTCTCATTCGACAACAATCTTCCCCTAAGTTATGGTTTTCTGGTAGGCCACAGTCAGCATTTTTGTCTAGTGCTGAATGATACCATAATTTGCATCACGTAGATATCATGCGGCAAAGGAGAAGTCGCGTGTACTGTAAGAGAAAGCCCAGGGGGACACTCAGGACATGCACATACGAGGAGGTAAGTCCGATATTTCTGGGTCAGAATATTGCCAAAACTGATATTTTTTTGGGTCCATTAAGCTGAAATTATGGGCATCATATTTTTTTGCATAAAATATCCAATCCTGACCTCAATTTGTATTGTTTCAGAATATTTCATGTTCGTTTACAGGTGTCTAAGTATAAAATGAGCTGATAGTTTTGGGTTCCAATGAAGCTGAACTGATATTTTTGGGTTGCCTGAAAATTTCTCGGACTGACCTCCCGGTATGTGTATGTGCTGAGTGTCCCCCTTGGGAGAGAAAGGTGGTTTTTTAGGAGGCACTTTTAGAGTCGAAAGAGCATTTCTAAGCATAGAAAAGACCGAGGAAAGGGCGGGGGCATTTCGCTTTCTAGAAATTTCGTACACTTCCAACGGGGAAATCCATTTGCTTTCCCAAGAGTCTCTGAAATAAGTTAGAAATCCTTTTTTTTCGACAAATTCTCTTTGTTGAGGAAGTGATATATTCCTTCAAATTATGGAGCCTGGCGCACGTAGGTCAGCGGCATTGAGCCTCCTACACTGGGGACCAGACTCACCCTTCCTTCTTTCTTGGGGGACTTTAGCACCCAGGTTAGGAGCCTCCTTTACCCCAAGCGCCTAAATGGCCTTGCCTGTGACTAGTTTCCCAAAACTGCACCTTTAAGTTCAACTAGAAGGTTTTATAACTAGAATCTGCATATCAAAACCTTCCACTTTTGAGAGTATCGACAGTTTGAAGTTACTCTGATCTGAATCAAACTATGCAGTTTTAACAGTAGACAATTGTCAAATGATTTTAAACAAAGCAGCCTCGCTTCAACTTTGCTACAGAAGTTAGTAGGTACCCAAGGTAGCTATATTGTAGATTCCCAATACGAACCTTATCAGGCTTGGTAAAATATATGTGACTTTTTACTGTACGCAATATAAATCAATGGATCTAGCAGCTTGATATAGCCCTCATGTGATACATTTTACAGTTACAACTGCTTGCAAAGAGGAGTAAACAGTCGACAAAGCTCTTCTGTGTCTTTCAACATGTTGTCATTCTGGGATGCTGTTTTTACAAACAAGGCCAGGAATAACACCCGGGGGGGCACTTCATTATTGGGTCATATGGGGGTGTGCGTTGCAAGAATTTCTGTTACGACCCAATCCCAGAATATAGGCGGGATTTTGAGACCCAATCCCAGAATATGGGTGAGGTTTCCGACAAGTGTTTTCACTACAAAACAATAGTAAAATTGTTGTTTATCCTAAACCTGACCATTCCCAGAATTTCTAGTAAAAATTAGACCCAATCCCAGAAAATTCCTACAAAAAGCATATCCCATTCCCAGAATTTTCGTGCCAAAAACTACCCCAAAACTGGCGCACATCCCCGTATGACTGGATAGTGAAGTACCCACCCCGGGGAATAACAGCTTTAATTTTCCAACATCTTCACTCAGAAAGCCGCTCTAGGACTTTGTTCAAACTTGAATAAAAACGCATTCTGGCATTAGGATTGGATAACGGATTTTTTTAAACTCATATTTAACGTATTTGTAGTCGGTTATCGCTTCCAAGTGGAATCAAAACTTTTTAGTCCATCCAAATGAGGTAGGACATCTTCAAAGACGCCGAAAAATATCAAATTGAGGCAAAAATGATTTCGATGCATTTCCTTTCGCGTTTCTAACGCATTTCTAACGCGTTTTTACTTAATGTGAACCAAGTTTAAGACTAGCATCTGCTCAAGTAAAGCTGAATTCATATTTGTAGCGTTTTTGTTGAATTTGCGCTGCCCATATAAGGTCTGCGTATTATGATGCGCGAGTCTTACTTGGGCTGCGGCAATAAAAACGCTTCAAGTATGGCTTCAGAAGGCTCATAATTTATAAAACGCCAGCTATATATAGGCAACGTCAACAAAAATGGTTCTATTGTGAATTCAGTTCTACAATCCTTTATAAAATATATTGAGACCAACGAATAAAATCCCAGCATTTTAGCACTGTCTTGTATCTACTGCAGAAAAATCATCTTTTCTTGCCACTGTAACATCCCCTCCTCCCTCAGTCAATGTTGTGATTCTAAGCAATGTTTCCAACACAAATTTACATCCAGTCACACCATAATCACACCAAACAACATTGACTGAGGGGGCTCACAAGTTTTGTGAAGGATTGTAGGCCCAGACAGGCTTCCCTCAGCATCTGCACTTTATTCTCCTTTGTGACTTCACCGGTTGTCAGATTCCGTTCTCCAAACCTCAGACCGGCTGTCTGAAATCTAGAAGAATTGCAGAATCCCGTCAACGCAATGGTTTTGTCATTGAACAAACTTTGTTTCACTACAAATAGCGCGTTGTGGAACTGCTCAAAGTTTTTTTGCAAAGTAGAGCACGTCTCTAACCTTTAAGAAAGCATGATGTGCAGGCTGACAGGGCATTAACTGCGTATAATGACGTCATAAAGCACCTCTATAACCTGAAGTTCTTTGATAGGCAGATGGTACATTGTGAATTCATGGGGTTACAGAAAATATAAAGTTTGTCCTTATTTCAAAACCTGTACTCTCCTATGCAGAATTTTCCTTTCATTTACTGCATAGCAGAAAAGATTTCTACTGCGTGGCGGAATTACTGCGAAGGAGAGGAACCTGTTACAAGAGTACAAAACCTGTTACAAGAAGTTAGCAATTTCTGTCCGGTCGTGCAGGCTCTTAGTCCTGATTTATCCCCCCTTTGGCATTTGATACGCTGGGTACCGGGAATTTTGTACCTGAATTTTGTTTTCTTGCCCGGTAACATTATGTTTCTGATGTGAGCCTACATTCAGTTGCCCCCTCCCCTTTCGAAAAACGTGCCCTCAGCAGCTGCCACTGTCACTTTTATTGCAAACGCGTATCATATGACTCAAGGAAGAATGGTACAAAGATTTCTTGTGTCGCTAATATTGACTGACTTGTAATACGGAGCTACACCTTTGTTCTAAAGGTTTAGTTATAGAAATTGCTGCATGCAATGCTAACTTTGCATACTTGATGCGAAATCTTTTATTTAAAATGGCTCTTGTCAAGGCATGTATCCCTCTTGTAGCCACAGAATTATCCAGAATTGACCTTTTTACTCTGCCAGATTGGAGGTTTGGATCGAGCGGGTCAATCTGGTAAATTTTCATTATTGGAATTCTAAATAATTGAGACTGAATCTGATTTTCCACCATTTGCTAGAAAGGAATCGATCAATCTCGTTTCCTTCTTCGTCAAATGGTCTATTATTGTAGGTTTCCGTACAAGGCCCTCAACTTTGGCTCATCTCATCTCATTGAATTGATGTTGTTGTTGTCGTATCAGTTCAGTCAAAGAGCGAAACTACGACTATGTATTGAGTTACTGCTATTGGCTGCTAAACTCAAAATAGAGTTGTCTTATCAAGTAGCTATAACTTCATGCTGTTTCGAAAGCATTCGTAAATTAGACACAACTTGCTGCACTACGTTCTTTACAATTTCGACAACCAACATCATTGGTTAATGTTTCTTTCGACAATTTCTAATTATTTCTGGTACCTGGCTGTCCTTTACAGCAATTTTTAATGACAAACAGAAAGAGAAAACTTTTGCGACATAATTAAAATCTCGAACCAGAACAGATAAACATTTTTCTTGTTTAGAAGGATTGCTGGATGATATAGAAGGGAGCCTGATCAAAAGGCTGCTCTAAAAGTTAAAAGTGGCGTTAGCCAGGGGACTGGGCGATCTAAATATAACCTATCGTATTTGATGTTCTCTGTAGATTATCAAACAAGAAGACAATACATGGCCCTCTATTGTTATATTTTTAGACTAAATCTCTACATCTCCGTAGTTGTGTACTTTGCATCAGCTTTTTAGCATAACGAACTTTCAACCCAAAAGGAGTTGAAAAGGCATATTCCCAGGATGTCAGAATTGTCACCATGGAAACTTAACGGTGATCTCTTCAACTAATACCGGCTTGATGCATTCAAGATGTGATTTTGATATGCTCAAGATAGGATTGCGAGAGTTGTACATAAACAACTTTTTCACATTTGATTAATTTCAGATGGTTTTCATAAGCACAGTGTCAGGAAACTTTACGATCACACAGTCCAAATTCAGTCCAAAATAAAAAAACAAGAAAATGCTTCACACTCTGCAAAAAGCTACAATTAAATCTCCATAAAATAACTCACTTCCATATAAATTATTCGATTCAAAGGTCCGCAGCTGTGGCAAACGTTACCACCAACGATACGCAATTCACAATCCATTTGTTAGTTTAAAATAAATACAAAAAATTGGTACAGAGAAAACTGTCCATGCAGATTATGTCGCATTTTTATTCAGAATTTGGGCTTTTTATGATAAACATTTTTAGATACCTGCTTTTATACTGTATACTTTTGATGACTTGTAAATATTTTATCCACTTTTCTATTATGTAATATGTTTATTCTAAGGTTTAAACGTTGGAATTAATTAGCTTACTATTTTAGCTATTTTTTTATTGTATCCAACGATAAAGAAATTGATAATAATAATAATAAATAATAATAATAATCACTGACCGGATACATGTTTCTGAAATCAAAGGGAAACTTATGCTTCTCAAAATCGACACCGTTTCTATTATAAACGACTCGAAACTTTCCAGCTAGCTTCGCTCGCTATTCGGAAACTCGTTCGGAGCTTCGCTCGCTATTCGGAAACTCGTTCGGTGACGAGCGGGACTTGGAGCAAGTCTACTACATGCTGGCGGAAAAAGTTTGATTCATCCCTAATCATTACGCATTCCAGGTACTGCGAATTTTCAAACTTTGTTGAATTTTTTTGTGCACCTTGTATTTGCCAACTGAATATTGCGCTTGAGAAAATGCTCCGGAAAAGAAAGAAAAAGCAAGAAAAAGAACGGATAAAGGTGGGAAAAACGAAAACAAACTCGTTACGCCTTCACAGGGAGACCATCGTTGCCAAAAAACATAAAAGGCAGATTGGTGAGATACAGATAGGCGAGGTGTACTTGTAGGAGGTTGGCAGGATAAGGGAAAGCCAAAGTCGAAGAGATTCAGTTTTCTCTTCGATCTTGTCTAACTTTTTCACAGCGTTTTTCTATGATTTACATACAAAACAAGACCTTCCTGCATTCCATTTTCAGTTTATATAACAACTTCTCTGCTTCTCGAATGTTTTCGGAACAGCATGAGTTTACCGCTCCGTGGTCAGAAGATTCTATTTTGAGGTTAACTACCAATAATTCTGGATAATTCTCAGCTTTAGCTCTTCCGTTGTTCTCCTGAACTCGTAAATCTTTTTTAAGATCGTACGATGCTACGTGATTTTCGATCCGTTTTTCTGCCAACCTCGATAAGGGACAAGGTCGAGATGCAGCAGGTTGTTGAGGCTAATGGTGGAGGGGGGGTTGTCTATCTGATGGTAACGTTAGTGTTCTGGGCAGCCTTTGAAGATGCTATGTTATTATGCTTATGCTCTTAATTTTCTTTATTATCATATAATAAGGTATCGGGTCTAATTTTTGTCCTATGCCTTTAGTTAGAGGATGATTGTCAAGCAAGCTATGTCGAAGTTTATTAAAAGGATACATTTGGTTACCTTTTTACGTGACAAAAAAGAGCTTTGGGTCCAGTTTCCAAATCTGGGAAACATCATTGCAGGAAACGAAAATATCATCCACGTAAAAACGGACAAAGCTGAGTACGGCGGAAACCTCGGAACATTTTATAAACGTTTATTATCGTGATGGTTCAGTTGGGACGGAGTAAAAGAATGGTAATCAAGAGACAGCACAGCAGGAAAACTGTTTGCGAAACAGGATACAAGCTGCTTCTGTGCTGCCCCTGTACCATCAGGGCAACGGTGCACCCGCTTCCCCCGTGGCTCCAACACCCTTGCAATCTTGCAATCTTGCGATCGACATCCCAAAAGCTGAACCCGTTTCAGCATGAGCGACAGGACACCTAATGTGTATCAGTGTAAAAATTTTATCAGTAGTGACACACCTTGAGTGCAGATCCACCTTAAGCATGAACCTCCAGTGGAACAACTTTAAAGGTGGATCTGCACTTAAGGTGGCTCACTACTAAAAAATTGAATTCGTGGACCAGCGATCAGGTGGCTCACCGCTAACTAAAAATAATTTCAAAACACATAAAAAATAGGTTAAGGTGGCTCATTACTGATGATAAATTTAAACTAATACACACTTGGTTTCCCATCGCTCATGGTTTCAGGACGAGAACCTTATGAAGTTAGAAAAAAGGTCAGCTTCGAATATATCTCTGTAAACTTAGTAGCATGAGGTAATTTGATAAGGCATTTGTGTGGACGCTAAGCTTTCACAAGGTTCTCAACATGAAAAAGAACCCAGTAATCCTAACCAACTATGGGTTTGAATTTCGCAATAATCTTAGCCTTGGAACCTGAGACGAAAATTTCTAAATGTAAAATCAGTAAATCACACCAAAGACATGGCCTGTTGACCTATGTATTTATCGAAGGATATCTTATTTCTGAACAATGGATTCTTTCAAGCTCAAGGTATCAGACAACCCCAATCTTCTCATATCTACTTCAGTCATACTTGTCTCAAAATGTCCCTCTTCCACAATTTAGGATTTTCCTCTGCAGAAGCAAATGCTAATTATTGAACTAAAATTCAATGATTTTGGTCGTTTGATTGGAGGTCTGGGTTTGAGAGAAGCTCATCGGGCTCAAACACTGATCTATGGGCTCATGGGACTTTTTTTCAGTGATATTGCTGTACGCCGTCATTTCTTTACTTTAGATGTGATGTGGAGCCAAGAGAGCAGAATTGATTACTGTAATGGTAAAAGACCCGTGGCAGCCATTTGCCATATTTATATCCGCCATTTACCAGGACAGACAACTATCCCCAATTTCCTTTCCTATAAGTTGTTTTGGTATCGACGAGGGCACGATCGAAAGTCTTACTGTCGCGCAACGTTATAAAAACTTCACTTTAGTTTCCAAAGAAATAAACTCCAGTTATTCACCCCCAACCTTGAAAAATAAACACAAGATAACATTGCGCTTCGGCAGAGCTTTCGATCAAACGATTTTCGCCTTCTTTACATAACTGCCAGGCGTCATTGATAGTTTTCAGACCTTCATAATTTAAACGAATGTTTTGTGTTAATTAAAAGAAATGTAGGCCAGGGCTGTCGCTTCCTATTGCCCATCTTGGACGGTCCTGTTCTTCCACCTACCTCTATTCCGAGTTATATTCTTCGTGCCCAGGTGTGCCAAGTGCCCAGCTACCCAAGTTACTCTCTTCCACCCAGTTACCCAGGTATTTTTTTGTTTTCTAGGCCTGTTCGTAGTTAGTGGTGTTGAAAGTAGATTTGTTAGACCAACTAAAGGTACAACAGTCGAACCAACTAAAGATGCAGTGGATAGTGATGATATACAAGCAGATTCCCGGATGTGTTATGGGTTTCCAGAAGGGCTCACTGTTGAAACTGATGTAGTTATTGGATGGTCTTCTAGATGGAAAAACCAGTGCCATGAAGGTATGCCATTATTTTAGAACATTGAAGGGTGGGACACAAGATACAACGGGTGTTAAATTCAGCTATTTTATAGCAATGTTCCTCTTCTTCGTAAACATGCCTCCTTGCAAAACACAATATGCCTGATGTAAGTAATATTTAAACAAAATGGTTGCCGATTTTGAATTTCCCCTCAGCCACTAGTTCTGAGTGGAATTTCAAGATGGCGACCACAGCTAGAAACGAGCAGTTTTATTGGCAAGAAGTTGTATATCATTAACATTTACAAATATAAGGTTTTTAAATTATTCAAAGGTATAATATTTTTATCTGTAAACTACATGACTTCTTGGGTCTATGGCTTAACCGTATACGTAATATAGCATAGTTGGCACGAATCCACAATGTGTTTATCTGGTGCATTCTATACCCACCTCTAGCCTTTGAACAGCCTCTCTCTCGGAAAAATTATAAAAGAAAAAAGGAAAGGAAGCAAGGAAAGAGACACGCAACGGACAATATTTTCTATATGCAGTTTTTGGCACAGTTAATTTGATTTATTTATTTTTACCAGAGAGCCCCTTTTCGCATCCCATTTTATTTTTTCGAGAGTCTGTTTTTACAGGCTTATCCACCCCTCACTCAGGGTGCAAACTAAAGTCACACCTCCTGTCTCCTATTGTAACATAACTAAGTCTGCGTATAACAGAAAACGATCTGGTGGATTGAAACCGAGGCTTTTGCAACCCAATAAATGACCTTTTTTAATCTACATTGGTGAGTGGCTTTGCAAGGTTATTTCCTAACGATGTGATTATTCTGATAGGTCACCTCACAGGGACCTGACTTGTTGCCAACAAAGCCAGCTTTCATAAGATTCCATCTATATTTAACCAACCAAATACTGTGAGATGAAGTCATACCTATAAATTCACTGCCCTAACAGCGGGGGAAACAATTTTGGATTTTACAGACATACAGTTGATTATCAGTTATGACATACTAACACTAAAGTTTCCTTGTTTTAACCCATAAAGATACATTTTTGTGATATTAATCGGGCGAGTAGAAACATGCATCCAATCCACCACCAGCGGAATAAAAGGAAACCCGTTGGTGACCCATAATGATAAATTTGTGAGATGTATCGGGCGAGTAGAAACATGCATCATCTATGATGCATCCACCATTAGCTGAATCAAAGGGAACCTTAACGGTGACTCGCAGAGTTGGATTATTAGTCATCGCCTCGCAAACCACTATGAAGCTTGCAAAAACATAGCTACTGCATACTACAAGAACAGTGTCATCTAGTGCCTCTCAGACACAAAACGCGCTGATTTTATTCAAGCTGTGGTTAATGAACAAAATTTCTAATTTGGTCAATAAGTTAAGTGAACAAATGACACATACACCTATGATCTGAAAATTTGTCATTCAATTCAATGTGAAAATAATCCATTTCAATCGAAAGATTTGATCAATAAGTTGTAAAAAAGAAAACAGTTTACGATTTTTCGAAAATTGTCCGAAAGTTTTTGTCCTAAGTTGTCTGCTGAAACCTTTGGATGTGAATGTATTTCTTAAGATAGAAAGCGTTCGAGACGGACGACTACTCGTAACTTACTTCAAAGCTATTAATAACGAAATCTGCCACAATTTTCAAACTCAAATTCTATACTATAGGTACGATAGCAGTTGGACTATGGTCCCCTGGTGCAAATAGAACAGTTGAGAATATGAAATGTTGTCAAGCTTCTGTGGATCACGTGTTATCCGAATCAATATTTGGTTTATATCGAAAACATGGTGGCTCGAATGATTTGAACCATACATGGAACGTGCAGTGTTCTGATAACTATGTCATGACTGGTAAGTAGATTAATCTTTCTCAGGGCCTACATGTTCCGAAAGTTAAAATTAGGCCCCACAATTCTCGTATATTTTGGATGCAAATTAGACACTTGATGATGATGATAATGACTCATGGAGAAGATATGCATTAAAACTAAAGTGAAAATGCCAGCGAATAAAAACTATTGAAATGTTTTGCATTATTTATTTTGCGTTATTGCAAATTTCACGTGACATCTAATTTGAGACAAACTTTAAATACATATGAAATTCAAACGATCCAGAAGAATCAAAGCTTATCAGCTTCTCAATTAGACACTTACTGCTCAGCTTCTGAATTAGATAACTGAAGTGCCGGGGACGTATGTTTAGATCTATCCTTCTTCTTTCGATATATACTCATGACTTCTCTATACAAACCCTTTTCGCGTGCATAACGAGGCAGTTAGCCAAACTTGTTACAGGACGTCTTTGCGGCTTCGTAGGTTTTACTTGCGGGCTTTGAAAATTCCCTTCGTCTGTGATCACTGATCGATTTGAAATAGCGCATCAAACAAAAAGCAACAGATTATATTGTTACAACATCTTCCCATCGTGTGGTCCATCTTTCTCAAGCCGACCTTATTAGGCAGTTTAAAAGGTCGTGGGTTCGAATCTTACGGCTACTGCATAAGGAAGTACCCCTGCATATCTGAAAAGTTCGTTCTGTAATGCATCTCTCAGCAGAAGCATTACAGTCATGAAGTGCTGGCAAAGGATTGTCTGCTTGACTTCGCAAGTGAGGTACTTGGGTCTTCAGCGAGATAATATACTAAACAGAATATTAGGCTGTTTTAGGCCCACTGCACAAGCAACCTATTCTTTTATCGGAACAAATTTACATGGCAAGCAGCAGCATTTCGAAAACTTAATCTTGAAATTTTGTTAAAGATACCACTACTGTTTCCCTTCAAAATCATAAAATGTTTCGGACCCTTGACGCCATCTTTTATGGTGCATAATTAAAATATACCTTAAGTTACGAAATTTATGGTAATACAAATAAAACCTTTCTATTTTCAACTACATTTAATCTATTAGACTATTGACATAGCACATAGGAGGAAATGACAACAGTAGGGTCTGTGGACAGAACTGTGCAAATATGACAACCTGACAAGCTATATTAGGCTCAGATTCCCTAGCATACACATATGAAAGTAGTTTTTTAGTTATATTTGGAAACTGGAGCATAGGGTTCAAATCTTTAAAAAGGTGGGTGTAAAATTCGATTAAAGTGTTCTTTGAATTGAATGGCTTGACAACCTCGTCCCCATGGCCCAAAAGGAGGCTGTTGACATCCAACTGGCCCTCGGAACCAGGTTGATGGCTTGAAAGCAACTTAGGGTACTGTGCTGTAAATCTACCATGGACATTTTTTGGTATCTTGATTATTTTTGATTATTTTTATCTTTGTTGAAAGAATTCATGGAAAATTTTGTTGTTGAAAAAATTCAAATCATCATAAATCAAAAATAAATAGAGGGAAAATGATACAATTTTCAAGAAAACCATAGTTTATGAAGGTCTACAATACGGTGGCAAGCAGAAATCTGTCGCTCTTCTGGTTTAGGATTTAGAAATATGATGACATCACAGCCTCAAATATAATAAATGCCGCCATTTTGAAATGAATCAAGATATCAAAAAATGTCCACGGCAGATTTGCAGGAACGTACCCTAAGTTCCTTTCAAGCCACTCAATTCACAGAAAAATGTAATCGGAAATCCCAACTACTTTAAGAGATTTTGGAAACGTGCTTGGAAATTTATTTGTTTGTTTAGAGAAAGAACTTCCCTAGCAGAATTACTAGCAGCTCTTTATTTGACACCAGCTTAGTGAACGTCAGATAAAGACTTTCTCCGTTGATTTTAAACATCGCCAAACATTAGGCAAAATTTCAAATTTCTTTGCTCAAATTTCGTCTCTTTTGGTCACCTAGTTTTGATGGCTGACACGCTCTTGACAAATATTCTCCTGACATTTCTCAGTTTGGCAGTACTGTCAGCGAACACTTCAATTCAACTNCACTCAATTCACAGAAAAATGTAATATAATTTTACACCCACCTTTTAAAATATTTGAACCCTATGCTGAAATTGTGTTGACTTGCGGAAATCCCAACTACTTTAAGAGATTTTGGAAACGTGCTTGGAAATTTATTTGTTTGTTTAGAGAAAGAACTTCCCTAGCAGAATTACTAGCAGCTCTTTATTTGACACCAGCTTAGTGAACGTCAGATAAAGACTTTCTCCGTTGATTTTAAACATCGCCAAACATTAGGCAAAATTTCAAATTTCTTTGCTCAAATTTCGTCTCTTTTGGTCACCTAGTTTTGATGGCTGACACGCTCTTGACAAATATTCTCCTGACATTTCTCAGTTTGGCAGTACTGTCAGCGAACACTTCAATTCAACTACTTTTAGCAAAACGAACTTGATGTCTTGTTTTAGCCGAAATGAAAATAGAACGCACTTTTCTTGTCTGCAAAGCTCAAACAGCCAGTAAAGCCCTCACCAGAATGTGTATGTTTCAAAAGTATTGACGAATTTTTGCGAAAAAGGATCCATAGTCCTCGCAACACCAGCAACACTAACATAAAATTAACATCAACAGTGACCCTGACACAAAAGCTAAATTGAATTCGTTTTTGCTGCAAAAAATGGAAGTGCCAAGGGCTTTTGAAATGAACTTTAGTACTTTGGCCACAAGTTAGGTTAAGTCGGGCAACATTCTGGGTAAGATTCATGTCTAGTTTTACCAGTGCATGCCTTTAAAAAGCATGTTCATGTTCAGTGACTTGAAATTTGGCGCAAATCGTCTTAGGGAAAGCAGTAATAAGAGATCGCCGGTTTCCTATGGTTTAACACTATTGAAATCAACAGTAGAACCCTACTAAAAGTAATACGATGCAGCCGGAGAGAACGTGATACTATAATGTTATTGGATGAGAAAAACTTGGCTAATATCACGTGTTAGACTCTTGTGTCTGTGATAAGCAGCGATTCATCTTACATGTCCCTATTCAACATAAAGAATCTTATGTAATCAAGGGGAAAAACCTGAGCTCATGGAGAGACATGGAGAGACATGGTGGCTAATGTGTGCTTCGTTTTCATAGATCAGTTTTCTTGGTTTTCTAAAATATTTTACACTTGAAATGTCACAAAATGATACTTATTAACAGTGACTTGAAATGTCGCACCAGCGAATATATTGGATACTGTCCAGGGCCGTAGGAAGCAGCTGCTGATCGAGGGACTTTTGTTCTCAAAACAATAGAGAACAATACATTAATTTATAATTGTGACGTAGTACCACTGTTTTCGAAATTATTGGGAGGGCTCGATCCAACTCCCTACCCCCCTCCGCCTGCTACGGGCTTGCTGTCACGTTTACAAATTCATTTTTATGTCTAGCTTTTATCAGAAATCTGTGAATTAATTGCTATGTCAGCAAGGCAGTTTTTGCAAAAGTAGGATCAAGTCCTATTCCTCCGCTATGGAAACCTTGAAGATGTCTTTCTTTCGAAATAAATTAAATCTGCCAGCAAATCGAGCTATTTTTTCTATGCCTAGGTCTAAAGATTGTTGGTAACAGCGAGGTAGCCCATGCAGATAAACAGATCGCTGGTGTAAAGTGTTCTGCGTTGATCAATAAGAAAATTGATTACAAGAAATGTGAAAGGATTGGTCATGGAAACAGGCCTAGTTCTGCAAGAGATCTTGGCTTCAAATGGGCCATGGAATGCCCCACTGGAATGGCTCTCGTTGCGTTGTATGATCAACGCGGCTTCAAGTCACTCACATATGGAAAATGTTGCAGCATGGAAAGTAAGAATCAATTCTAGACTTAGTAAATCGTCCTTGTTCCGCTGCTCTTGAAATGATACACATCGCTGTAACTACAACTCGTAATTATTACTGTACGTGGAAAAGATCGCATTTTGTAGTCACCTTTTGATTACTTATGGCCTATGTTATCGGATCAAAAACACCGATGCTAAAACTCTTCAAAATCTGGGTTTCTGTAACTTGGACACGAATAAGTAACTATTAGTACTGGTATGAATACTTCATTGATTTAAGAATTTAAGAATGACTGGTCCAGTCATGCAATAATCTTTCTCAAAGCTTTTCAAAGTGAAGTAGCTCTGGTAGATTTACTCAGGGCTTCAAGGTTCAACGTCCCTCAGCCTCAGTTTGGCTGTTCTGTCTCAAATAGCCAGTAAAAGCACGCTAATAGGTAAATGCTGCTTTCTGATTGGTGAGCTGAGAAGGTGGCTCGTGGCGGTTCCAGTTTTATGTCATTACTGCAGGGTATTCTTTCTTTTTTTGTTCATCTGAAGTCTGCTTAAAACTGCAGACTTTCCAGAAAAGCTACATTTCTAGGTAAAAAAATAATGCATTTTCAAAGAAAATAGCAAGAATCATTATTGTTATGGACTAAAAAAATGTTTGCTTTTCTTTTAGATGTCCGTTCAATCACGACTTTACCAATGTCTTGCCCTGTAACACCGACTGGCATGTGTGGATGGTCCCTTTCAAAGAATTCATCACTGTCCTGGCGATATATGAAGAACGGTAATTTGCTTTATGTAATTTCTGTTGCAAATCATATACTTTATTTACAGGCTTTGTTCATAAGAAACTTGAATTTAGCCCTTGGTACTGAATGTGTCTTAATTATTCACGAAATGCAGAACGCAGACTGCCTTTGGGGAAGAACCACGGGGGGGGGGGTTCTTGGCCAAATTTCGGATAGGGGTGTGCCGCCAGCATCTTCAAAATGGTACCGTTGGCTAGACCAATTTTTGTGAAAATGATACCCTTGGCTAGACTAATTTCTAGACCAAAAGTGCCATAATTTGACGTTTTCTAGGCACAAATCACCAAAATTTCGCCTTTTCTAGGCCAAAATCGCCAAAATTTTGGGTTTCTAGACACAAATTAAGAAAATTTTGCCTTTCCTGAACGAAAATTGCCAAAAATCATACCCTTGCCTAGACTGGCATAGACTAAGACTACGTTCACACGATACCGGCACATTTTGAAAACGGTGAAAAATGTGACGGTAGCAAAATTTTAGCTAGCGTTCACACGATACCGGCACAATTTGAAAACGGTAGGAAATTTGATGGTAACAAGCTTGTTGCAATCTCCCCAAGAATTTGATGCCAAAGAAATGTACCTACACCGAAAGAATCGACCAGCCTCGTTTTGAAAGCGTCGAAAAATGTTCCGTTTCCATCGTTTTCGAGTGTTCACACGATGCCGTTTTCAAAATCTGCCGTTTTCAAAATCTGCCGGCAAAAAATGTGCCGTTTTCGTGTGAACGGGAGGCCTATCCGTCACATTTTTCACCGTTTTCAAAATGTGCCGGTATCGTGTGAACGTAGTCTAAAATTGCCAAAAAGCATACCCTTGGCTAGACTAGCAGTCCGAAAAAGTATACCCTTGAGGGCGGCACATCCCCAGGTACCTTTACTATGGAAGAACCCCCCCCCCGTGGGAAGAACAACCGATACTGGTTTGCAGAAGAAAAATTGCACAACCACAATAATTGTAAATTTACTAGCATAGGCACCAAATCCTTGAAAAAGACTGCACAAATGATTAGTGCATCTTTCGTTTGGCTTGAAAGGCACTTCAGGTACTTTGCCATCATTGTATCGTGGAAATTTTTGATATCTTGATTATTTTCAGAATGTTTCTATGTTTCAACCAGTTTTGAAGTTGCTTCCTAAAATGAATTGGTTTACTCTTTTCACCTTTGACCTTTTCACCTTTGTTCTATTGACCACGCGAAAGCATTGGTGGGATATCTGACTGGTTATCTTCAAATAAGTGCACTGTTTGAAATTATCGTTTTTTTAATCTTATCTGCAAAAATTTATGTGATCACTGTCAGACGAAAATAGCAAACAAACCCTTCCATTTTTCAACAAGTGTTATACAGCCTTTGCAACCAGAGGCTGTTATGATTTGATAAACAGAGGTTTCTTATTTTTTGCAGACAAAGTATTACAATTAAACACTGGCCCATCGTCTGGAAGTGCAAAGCTGACGAGTCCTGGCTACCTAGCGCCACAAGACCAGCTTTGCTTCAGGTTAACGTATAAAGTGTTTCTGTTTGCTGCCCTCAAGATTCGCATGAAATCATATAATAATGAAGACAAAGTTGCTGTTGTGAAAGACCTTGGTGTGCTCACTCAAATGTTTCAACAGTTAACAAGCAAAGATTTTATTGTCAAGACTTCAAGTAACTTTCAGGTACTGTCACATTTCGTTAAATTTTGATTTCTTAATAGACGATAACGCCAAAGATGGCGACAGGGAGCTTTTTACCAAGATGCATTGCGCTCTAATTAAGAATCTTTAAAGATCCTAAGACTGATTACATGGCCGTAATTATCGCTATTGATAGGCTGCCGGACGCTTTAACTATGAGCGGTCTTGGTTTGGTGTAAGCCTCATCTTGATGATCGATTACTGGGACTCAGACTCAATGCAATCAGTCTAAAAGATCCTATAGGAGTTCGAAGAACGTAATGCATCTTGGTAAAAACCTCCCTGTCACCATCTTTAGCGTTGTCGTCGATTGAAGCGGGCTTTTAGTGTATGGGCTGAGGACGTTTTTCGGTACCACTTGGCGGGAATAACAATGGTGGCGATTTTAATCAAGTATATGATCCAACTATTCAGAATCGGTAAGATAGACGCTTTGGGATCTTTCACGGGTTGTGGATTTGGCCTATTTTTGTGCACGGGTTTCGGGATATGTTTTCAAAATGTGTTGCTTTCGGGTTTTCGAAGTCGTACGGTCTGTGTATTTAATTTAAAATTAAAGAGCCGCTTTCAGATGCATAAAACGATGCAAAAAGAGCAAATGGAAATAAAAATGTATGAAAAAATCGAAGACTGCAGGTGAAAACTCACGTTTTGTATTCAAAAGTACTGTTTTGGGTTCTGGCCTTTTTGGCCCTATGTTTTTGGGTCTTTGGTAATATCGAGAGAACTTCCAAAAGCAGCGCGGCAAATAGAGCTTTAACATTAACGCTTTTATGAATGATAAAATATCAAAGAAAGGAACGTGGTTCATTATCAAATAATTGTACGTTTTATTGCATACTATTGCCACACGTACCTATCTAGTGATACTATTTGTATTGACAAGAAAGGACTTTGACTGTGAGGACTTTGAGCTGTCTATTTCTGCAGAACTCAATTTTCAGTTCCCTGACCGTAGACTTATTACGATGAGTCCCAGTAATCGCTCATCAAAACGAGACTTGCACCAAACCGAAACCGCTTATACTGGTCGTACCATACTCAGACCTCAGACCGTAGTTTGGGCGTCCATCAGTCCGCGCATCAGTCCATCAATAGCAATAACTACGACTCTGTAATCAGTCTAGCCTGACAGCCCAATTCTCCCTTCCCTGAATTTTAATTGAAGGAGGACCATTGAAGATCCTTCCAAATATTCCAGCTGTATTTCTTTAAAATGTTCTGCAAATATCTAATTTGTGATGATGTGTAATGCTTTATCTGGCGTTTTCATTTTTTTATAGGTTTACTCTGACTTTCTTTTTCAGATCATTGTTGAGGGCATACGACTGAAATACGCTGTATCAAATGTACGCATAAGCAGCGTTGGATTTGTTGGTCTCAATGATTGTAAAGGTATGGTAATTTGTTGGTCTCAATGATCTTGTTATTGATTGATATTAATTGAGTTTTCGTTAGCAATCTAGCGTTGTAAGCTATATCCCTCAAATAGTCTTCTCATAATGAATTTTCAAACATGTGAAGTTCTTTTTTGTCCACCCGGAACGTCTAAGCAGTTATTTTATGTACCTTTTGAAGACTTTTCTGAGCACACAAAGTTACTGAAAATCCACATATGAGCCGCATCTGTGCATAAAGCACAGACTACGTCTAAGGAATCATTTTTGGTACTTTTTAGAGACACAATTTTCAAATCAGGCAAAGTTTAGGTACCTAAATCGGATACATGACAATCGCTAATGACAATCGCTTTGTATTGTCAATAAAGAACTGCGTAAATATTTTGAAAGCTTTCATTTGAGGGCCTAGATAGCTAGTATGCTGCTTAGATTTTGATTTAAATGGGTGTTCCTTTCGCAAAAGAAATGTTTCTCTTCAATAGTAGAACACTCTTTGAAAACAAGATTTTACTGAGAGCTGACCCTTCCAACATGACTGACAATAAAACGAAACTAAATCTTGTTTTGTTTTTTATCTTAGCTGACCGTTGTTCCCCGCCAAATAAAGGATGTGGCGACAACGAGCTCTGTTTGCCAGCTGGAGGGTACAACAAATGCCTTTGTAAAAGAGGGTATTTGAGACAAAATGACATTTGTATGAAAGAGATTGATCAGGTCACGACAACTGTATCAAGTGTAACTAAAACTGGAACATCTGAGGGTGGAACGAGGAGTCGTGCCTTACCTACAACTGGAGGTCAGGGTCGTGGGGGCGATGGGAAAGGCGGCGTCGATACAAGAATTCCACCAACACGTGGACCAAAACAAAAGAAGGTAAGGTGCTTAAAACTCATCCGTCTTCATGTGCTAAATCAATGTTAATGCTTACAGGGGCACCTTCCCAGGGGGTACTCCCATACTTTACCTAACGGGATGTGCTGCTCAAGAGGGTGTCTTTTTCCGATAAGATTATGGGACAGGGTATTATAAAGAAATGGAAATTATGGGACAGGGTATCATAGAAAAAGAGAAAATTGATCATTACGTGACATGGTTAAGATGTAAAAGGGTTTTCTACACACCCCCGTCACTTCGTTAGCCACCTTCCCTCAGTAAAAACCTTGTCGAAATAAGATAAATACACACCTCGAAATATTTCAAAACGTCCTTTGCACTTTCGTTGAATAACATCTCAGCACCGAATTAAACGATTTCACTAAAACAAATACAGGAAACACATTTAGTAAATTAAATTTGAAGCTCAACAAAAACAACGAAGTAAACGAAGGAATTGAATGAATTGTTATCAACTTACAAATATTTCTCCATTAATGTCCTTCATCGTGTCACTAAAATTATCACCACCACACAAACCTAACCTCAAAATAAGCAACGTTATTTTAACAGTTATTATCCACGCTCTAATTCGCGCTAAAAGTCACAAAGGTCCTTTGTCAACACAACAAAGGTCTTGGAGAAATCTCTTGTCCAAACAACAAAGGGATTTCAGCCAAACACAATGAATCGCAAATCAAGCGTGCTGTTCACTGACGAACAAGTGAAGGTCCAAGCAAGGGTGCAACAAATTGCCCCCATTTTGAGATTAGAGTTCTACATGATATCACAACGGTAGCAGATAGAAAGGGGTCTCCGAAACTGCAGCAGCTTGAAAAGAGAGAGCGAATTTGAATTAAATTAAAAACTAAAAAGGGAAAGGGGAAAGAAAATTAAATTAAAAAAATAGGGCAAGGGTCTGCAGGGGTAAGATGGGTAGGCTGAGGTAAAATGGGTAGTGTTGATAATTGGAAAACGGTTGATCAAGAACTGTAAAATCAACATTCCCAACGTCGAGGAGAGTAGTTCAAACAGTTGTTACTAGAGAAAAACCTGTGAATCATAATTTTCATGAACTTTATTCGCATTGTTGCTCTTACTCATTTTATCCCCAAGCTTATCCATTTTACCCCCAGCAGACACTACCATATATTAGGACTCCCCAAATTGAGGATCAACATTCGTTGGAATGACTAACACAAAGGAGTGGCGAAAACATTGACTAATTTCAAATCAGTACTCTGTTTTTATTTTCTTTTCTTCTCTTTCGAATCTCATCTGACAATGCTGTGACCAGTGTAATACGAAATATTAATCAAATACTGATTAGCAAATCCAAATTTTTCTTCTAGAGCCAACTAGCTTCGACTGGAATAAAATCTCGTTTTGACCCATGGATATATACAGTAATTGGTGCAATATGTGGCACACTTTTGGTTCTGTTTCTGGTTTTCTCATTCCTGACGTACAGAAATCAGCGAGTTTTTAGTAGAAGGCACCAATTTGATCCGGATGTCAGTTATTTGCGTACAAGATCATTTAGTGGCTCAGTCATGTCAGAGAACAACAATAGTTATGTTCCCGAACCTACGTTTCAAATGAGCAGGGTATGTAACCTACGTCCTACTGGACTGGCACAAGTTGTCTTGAAAGAAAAAAGAAAGGGCGATTTGTTCTGAACAGCTCCTTATTAATTATTCATGAGACGTGTGTGACGTCGCTTGACTGGAAGTTTGTAACAGAATCCAGCCACAAGCAAGTAAAGATCAAGATCAAGAATGCCGAGTGCCAGATAAAAAATCATCCAGCTATCCAGCTGTGAGCTGTTAGGAACAAGTCGTCCTTTCTTTCCTTTTAAGATGACTTGGTTGGGCAAGTCCAACACCCTTCGTCCTTATATAACTCACGTGACCTAAGTATATACTGAATAAGACTCACGTGACCTAAGTATATCCGACGTTCCAAAGATGAGTAAAATTTGGTTTGCAACCATAATGTTTAAAGAGAATCTAAGCATACAAAAATGGCTCAAGCCACTTGCGGTCGAGTTCTAGCCAATCAGATACCAGTATTTGCTGTTGACATAGATCAGTTACCCAAATATGGTTCGGAGAGTGTCAAGGTCTATTGTCTTTGCACGGCTATTTTTATCAAAGCCTTGTATATGCTTAGATTCCCTTTAAATTTAGATTTATTCAGTTATGATATGAATGACGAACATATTTTTAGCAATTCCAACGAAATATTGTGGAGTCACAGCTCGAAAACTATTTTAAGCCATAGGCCTTATTAGATGTAAATCATGTCCACCAGGAGCCTTAATCTTCCGATTTTTTTTTTCGTTAACTGTCGATTTATACAAGACCAAGAGATTCCTTTCTGGCATATGTAATACATCTTGAACAACATTATTTTGATACAGGTGTACTGCCATGCCATGCAGCTGGATGGCTCTTAAAACAATGGGATCATATTGTTGTACACTCGGTCGCCATTTTCTTCTGAGGTAAGAAATGGTGCTTGTTTGTATAACAATAGATTCCGATTGTTTTTAGAACCCAATCAGCTGCGTGGCAGTACTACTGGCTAGTCTGCACTTTAGCGGACCAGCTTTCAATATCGGCAAAGTAATGTGTCATGGGGTAAGGGTTAGGGTCAGGGTTAGTTTTTGGAAAAGCGGTTTTTAGGGTAAGTTAGGGTAAGTTAGGTTTAGTTAGGGTAAGTTAGGGTTAGTTACATAAGCGTACGGGAAGAAAAAATCTAAGGGGGGTGCCTGATGAAAAGTCTATTGTTTACGAAATGTTTTGCCCGACTTACGGCGGATTATTGCCCGAAATAAGCAGATTTTTCTCAATTTTTCGAATGTTGGGGGGGCTGCCGCCCCCCCCCAGCACCCCCGGCTCGTACGCTTATGGTTAGTTAGGGTAAGGTAGGGTTTAGTTAGGGTTAGTAGAGTATTTGGTCAAATACGTTCCCGAGAGATATGACATAAAGCTGGTCCGCTAAAGTGCACTCGTCCCGTACTACTTTAACAAGGGGCACTTAATTTGTGACCTACACTTAATTTGTAATTTCAGCATTTTTTTTAATTATTTATGGCTCCCTTCCCTGCATTAATTTCGTTTCTTGTCTTCTAGACTGAACTTTCAGACCCAGTGTGTATTGAGATGAGACCCTTTCCACAAATTGAGCTTCCTGGGGATGATATATCAATACAAACTGGTACACCTCCAAGCCATCATTACTTTGAAGTCGAACCAGTGAGTATTTATCTAATAAGAAAAATTAAAAGCTGGTTAGAAATTCAGTGCTCGAAGCAGCCTTGATGTTCTTGAGACGTCGAAAGTTCCCAGTTATCCTTAGATTAAGTTCTTGAAGCGATCATCGAACTAACTAAAGGCTTTTTCGACAAATGCTTTTATATGAAACTCTTAAAAAGAAACTCAACTTTCAGATCACTAAAACTTTAAGAAAGTTCATTACTAGGACAAAAATCTTTGAAAAACTTTTCCTTTTGTCAATGAAATCCAAAGCATATTTTCAGTTTGCTTTCGCTTGTTTCTTGTTTGTATCACTCGGAAGGTCGGAAGGTACTTGAATAAAGTCTAAATGGTAGCACGGCTTCATAACACTTTGTTCTGAGATGTTCACGAGGCACAGGATTTATACATAAAATATTGAGGAAGCTCGTAAGAAACCCTTAAGAAACTTTGAGTATTCAAAAAATGAGAATTTTAAGAAACTGTCAATACTGGGTAAATTCTTCGTTTGTTATGAAAAATATACGTGTAGACCAGTGAGTAGCCATAGTCGTAGTTTTGAAAATCGAAGCTATCTTATGAATATTTACAATATTATGGGCTCACAAACTGCTGAACTTTTTCTGACACATAAACTTTTATTCATAATTTCAGGAAACAGATCTGGAAAGAAAAGTCAGTGAAATGACTCTTGTCTCGCCATTTTATGGAAGCTCTGACGATGTTAGTGATCAAAGTGACGAAAAAGAGGTATTCCTTGAGCCTCCTAGTGACGAGAGAGAACTCTGTGCGCAGTTAAATAGAGAAATTGATTGGCGAGAACTGAATGTTCTGCATGATAAACAGTTAGGACAAGGGTATGTTTTCACACTTTTTACTAGCCTGCGCGTAGGCTAACTTGTTATCCGAACATCTACAAGGTTGTTGAGGTTGTTCACATACCAGTGCATAGCTTTTCACATCAATTCATCTACCCTAAACTGGTGCATGCTAGTGCCCGTCACAATGGGATGGTACCATGGTACACAGAGTGCTTAAATTTTTTTTCTGAGATCATTGTTAAAGAATTTGTTAAGTGTCATTCATAGCCAGAACCAGATGACGTCATGTCTATTTCTGCTATGGATGGCACAGAATATTGTATTTTGTTGTTGTTGTCTTTTAGTTTTAACAGTGGCATAAAAAAAACTATGTTGTTGTGATGCAGTGAGGAATTAGTTGATCTTAATTCCTTGAAGCAGCCACATTTAAAAACACATAAAATTTCACATTGCTTTAAACGGCCTTTAGCAGTTAAAGTGAAAATATAGCATGTCGATAAAAAATTACTTCGTTTCAAAGAAAAGTAGTATATGACTTAAAGCGCCACTGTCACCCAGTCTCCTTTGCGGCCATGCTGCGACGTGCCCGCAAAGGACCCTGGGTGACAATGACTCTTTAAATGGAAACTTCGAAGGCAGTTGGTCTGTTGCTAGATGATCGATGGTCTCTCATATCATATCTACCGTCTACTCTTGTAAGAGAAATTGTCCTGCAGTGCTACCTCTAACTTTCCTTGTTTTTTTTTCAATGTTAGTGCTTTTGGATACGTTCATCTTGGCGTGTTGCGAACAGTAAGCCATCCTTTACATTTTTGCAACTTTCAGCCTAGTGATATTTAGACCATGTTTACATTGTACCGGTATAGTTTTGATCCGCTACAAAGTTATCATATCATATCATATATTCATTATTTAACGCTCGTTTATAGAATAGTATTAATAAATACTAATTTAGAATTTAGACCAACCTACATCAATACAAAACTATAAATCGAAATACAAACTAGTACCATATCCTGTTTCGTTATAGTTCAAAAGCGTTTACACTGCTGCAGAACAAAATTGTTCTATAGACAGAGGGAACAAAAGTGTTACAGATTAGCAGGAACCAGTGTAAACGAGAGGCTAATCCGTTACACGTTTGCTACGAATCTAAAGTTGTACCTGTACAGTGTAAACGGGGTTTTAAGCTTCAAGCCTCTCTTCAATTGATACCAACTGGGGTTAAGCCTGGTTCACATTAGGTCGTTGCAGTCGCTGGAGTCGCTGGGGTCATTAGAGTCGTTGGGAACGAACGACTCAAAAGACCCAAAAGACTGAATGTGAACGGCGACTCAAACTCAACAGCCCTGATGACCCCAACGACTGAGTCGCTGGAATAGAAACTTGCTCTCGTGCAGGCAAAACTAATGAGAGCATAGCTCTATAATATCACACTCATCATAGTTATCATATAGTCGCCCCATACTGCCTGGCCATATCTAGCCACCCATGTACAACCTCTTTTTCAAACCGTTGTACGTATCTTAATTTCAAATGTAGCTATCTTATAACGGTCCTGAAGAAATCCTGCATAGAAGGACGAATTATTGGTACAATATATTGAATTTAAGCCTATTAGTGGTTATTTTTCGTTATGTGTTGTGGTGTTCCTGCCTACAAGTGTATAGCTTTGTAAGCCCTATTTTTAGAACCAAATTTTAAGGGCATCATAACTACTGCTCATTCTTATCTTATCTTGTCTTATTCTGTATCTCATCTCCTTTGCAGTCTGATGGTTATAATAAAACAGTTGCAATAAAATCAATGAAAGATTCGGATTCAGCTGAAGAAAGAATCAAATTCCTTCAAGAAGCTGCAATTATGAAACAGTTTGCACACCAAAATGTCATGTTTATGTTTGGTGTTGTCACTAAGCGGTATCCGGTATGTGTCATACTCTTATGTAATCAATCAGTAATTTTTAAAGGCCATTACACATGGCTCAACATTTGTTGGCAACGTGTATGCCGACATTATTTCCCACACATTTTTAATCGCTTGTATATTTTTGTATACTGTTTCTAAAATGTCGGCAGCATGTTAAACTTGTCTTGGCAACATTGTCGGCGATGTTTAACAGAATCAAGCCAATCAAGAGCGGTCTTTCAAATCATGTGATCCCTTAAGATATCATGATAAATACGTGTGAAAAATTTTTAATGAGTTTTTATGCTCGTGTGTACTAAACATGATTAACCAATGTGGACAACATTTGTTGTCGGCGTATGTTGCCAAAAATGTTGCCCACAAATGTTGACTCGTTTGTAATGGCCTCAACAATTTCATCTGTTGCTTCAGATTGACAAGCCAGTAGAAAGCGGTTAACGATTGAAACAAAGGGATTTCTACGGCCGAATAGCCAAGCCACAAAAAGTAAATACAGTTAAATCATTCTAACGCGGACACCTTCGGGACCAACTATGTCTGCTTTAACGAGGTGTTCGCCTTACAAGGAGGATTTTAATTGAAATCTTTCAATCAAGACACAAATGAAGGGTCCGCCTCAACAATGCGTCCGCTTTATAGAGATGTCCGATGAGAGAGAGAGAGAGTTGACTGTAAAACAAACTGCAGCAGATGCCTTGAACCTGAATGGCGAACTCAATCGTTGTGCATGCGAAAAGGCATTGTTAAGAGAAGTCATGGATTTATATCGAAAGAAGCAGGATAGGTCTAGACGTCTGCTTCCAGGGTGTATGTATCTTAACCAGAAACTGAAAAGTAGTCATTACATTTCACATAATAATAATAATAATAGAAATATTTATACAGGTTAAAACCTTTTCAGTGCCAAAAGCACTGTTATCAATAAGGCTCCTGTTAAAATAAAAGTATTTACATCGTTAAAAAAGAAAGTAATGGCATAATTAAGTACAATAGTAGTTATAAAATCCTTAATCTTGAAGTATAAAGCAAGATGTTAAAATCTATTTAAATGGTCTCTGATATGGCCTAATATTTTGTGTGTAATTGTAACACTTGATGCTCAGCTTCTCAATCATATGTAAATGCCCGAGGCAGACGTTTAGATCTATTTGATTGAAGTAACTTGTTACAGCTAGAAAATAATGAATCTTATACAACTTTTCAGCCAATGATAGTTTTGGAATACATGAAGAATGGGAATCTTCGAAAACATTTGAGAAAAGAGAGAAGACTGAGGTACGTTGTCATTCATCAAATTTGACGTATAGATCAACGTACGATAGAAGCAACGACTTACAAACTTTATGATCACCGACTGCGGAACAATAGACAATAACGCTAAAGATGGCGGCCACGCAAAGCATGCTGGTAAAAAGCTCCCTGACGACCACCTAACGACATTAAAATTTTGGTCTGCCGTTTCGACTAGCCAGCTGTGTTAAAGTCTGGAACAGGGAATCAATATAAACACACAGGAAAATTTTGTAATTCGAACGTGAATCTTTAATTAAAACTTAAATTCAAATCAAAATTTTACTTTTTCTGCTTTGAAAAGGTTCCTTTCGAACCATGTTGCGTTCGAATTCAAGGTCGATTCGAATTCAAGCAGCTAGCCGAAGCGGCAGACCTAAATGTTTACGTCGTTAGGTGGTCGTCAGGGAGCTTTTTACCAGCATGCTCTGCCGCAAAACACAACAGAGTCTTTGGAGCCGCTATCTTTAGCATTATTGTCTATTATGTCTAGGTTGAAGATTTATCAAAAATCTCTTTTCCTTTTAGAACAAAACAAACTTTGCAGAGAACAGATCGTGATCTTCACAGAAGTCTTTTAAAGATGGCACGTGAAATAGCGGCTGGCATGACTTACTTATCAGGGATGCAATTTGTACATAGGGTAAGAAATCACGTTAATCCCTATGATAAACTGGGTTAGTATACAAATGATCCGCACTTCAAAGATGATACCTTCTTAGTAAGTCTCCCTTTAGCTCAGGATGGCTCAGTGGTAGCACGCTGGCCTATCATCATCATCATCATCATCATCATCATCATCAGCATCATCATAATAATCATCATCATCATCATCATTAATTTATTCAAAGTAGGCTTATAAACAAATATTGTAGCAAAATTACTGCTAATTTAGGCCTACTATCTATCTTACGAAAAAACTTAAAAATCTATTTACAATCTTTAATAATGTTATAAGATATATATGATAGCTGCGTATCATGTTAGATACCCAACCTGCGGTATATCTGTTTTGCATAGCCTACAGTTACAGTTCTTGCCCTTGCAGCATCTAATCTGGTTTTTAGAAATAGGAAGGGTGCTTGCTTATTTTACTACGTTTGGTAAAGTTGGCCAAAGTCTGTTTCCAAGGAAAGATATAGTCTCAGTTCCAAAGTTCGATGTGTGCACCTTTGGAAGCTGTGAGTCACTACCATGTCTTAGGTATAAATCTGTACCAATCTTACGGCTGGCGGGGCGGTTCGAATCTCCGCCCTCGCAAGACCTATTACCTGGAATGAGGAGAGTCGCCAGCTTCCTGTAATTCCAGGCTAAAGGAATCACGAGGTATGGTCACATCGAGAGGAACGACCAGGGTACTCTTCGATAAGCTTAGGTTCTGAGTTTTTCTTAACAACAATCTTCGGATGTTAAGCAGTAGCAGACAAACAAAAATGCTTCGTTTATTAGTCAATATCATAAAATAGATTCGATAGATCATCCGATTTAAATCTGACCTTCCGTTCAGAAGCATTGATTGATTTTCTTAAGGAGGCTGCTTCCAAAGAATTTTTCAGAAAAATCACTCAAAACTTCGGAGCGGACAGAATTTGACAAACATACTACTTCAGACTCCATTTCCATATGATCCAAACCAAAACTTTAAACAATTAAAATCAATTCGAACATCTATATCAAATCCTGAAGAAACGAAGGGAAAGGCCACTTTTTTTGTTCATTTATTTATGAAAAATATTGTTCAACGTGGTTCCACATTCTCTAATCAATGCTTTAATTTTGTCCTCCAGGATTTGGCTGCCAGAAATATACTTCTGGATGAAAATATGGTTTGCAAGGTTAGTGAACGTTTGACTCAGGTATACAAGCAATTGTAAGAATGTAAGTTATTAACAGCCACAGATAATAAATGAGAATCCTGAAGGGGGTCCCCAGTCCCAATTTTCCAGTCATATTTTGCAGGCAACTTCAGTCAATTTTTTATAGTGATCAAATCCCATTCCTAGTCTATTGTGTTTTCCATTTGTATTGCCAGTCTCAGTTCAAAAAATTCCAGCCCCAGAACAAATATCCCAATCCCAGAGTGTCATTTAAGGCAAATCTCAGATCCCATTTACCCCTCCAAGACCCTCCTAAAATGCATGAAATAGGACTGAATTATCGTTGACGAGTTAAATTTACCACCGCAATTTATAAGAATTGCAATGTGGCATTTACTAGCATAACGGAACTTGTTATGTAACATCTTATGCTTCAGATGATGAATACACTGTTGTCTAAACATTGTTGGATAGTTATACAACAGCAATAAAGGACAATGGGATATTTAACTTACGTGTAATTTACAATCTTCAATTCCGTCTCTTTTAGATCGGTGATTTTGGGCTGGCACGTGACCTGATTGGTTGCGAACATTACATTTCGCAAGGGGGACAGATCCCAGTCAAATGGACTGCACCAGAGGTAGTTTTTAGTTACGTCACTTTCCTTAACTTTTCTGAAACCTTTTTTAAATTCTTGATTGATTGATTTTTCATTGGTTGATTGACTGATTGATTGAATGAATGAATGAATGAATGAATGAATGAATGAATGAATGAATGAATGAATGAATGACTGACTACGACTTCTGGGCTCACAATCTTTGTACAAGCTCATCTAATCGATTGGTGAGGCTGTTTGCGGAATGGTTGATCAGTGGTCTGTCCGACACGAATTGATTTCTTAAATTATAGGGAAACAGTCAAGTTCCATATACAGTATGTTACAAATAGCCGAAAAGCGGACTGTCCGGAGAGACCGAACTGCTCAACAAGAAAAACTACCCATATGATATTTTGGCCTTGATTAACAAAAACAAGTCCGTTCGGAAGGACAAATGATCAACTATTTCGCAAACAGCCTCTGATAGACAATCGTGGGATAAATACAACAACAAAGTGTCGGGGGAAGCTGCTTTTAAAAAACAAGATTTCATGTATGTTTGTCGAAATTCTCTAGGGCAGAAAAGGCAACTTAATACCTCATTCACACTGCAGCAGTTAAACCAACTCTTATCATAGTTAAGGCAACTTGAAGCCGACTCTTAAACAAAAAGCTGATGAGTGTTGATTTCTTTCCAGGCATTAAACTTCAGACGATATTCCAGTGCAAGTGATGTATGGAGCTTTGGCGTTCTACTTTACGAAATATGGGCTGTTGGGAAGAAACCATATGAGGCATGGACGAACGATGAAGTAAGTATAGCCTAAACCTTGCCAAGTGACGAGATTCAAGAAGATTTTCTTTTTCTCAGTTGAAAAGATCTGTATGAAAAATCGAACAAGGTAATGTTACATAAATCCCAATTTTTTCTCGGAAGAGGACTGAAGGTTTTTAGTTTTGGAGTTTACAAAATTTAAGAACAGTGCAATTAAGAAGACCTGCACTTAGCAAAATCAACATCAATGTCATGATTTCAAGATGCATCATTTTGTAACACTTTTTTCTAGTTTTACTACAATGTTTACAAATTTTAGAAAATTTTCTTCCAAAATTTTAACCTCAAGGGGCCTGAAGGTGTTTTAGTTCTCGTTTGCGGATTTTGGCGAACAACAAAAGTTTAGCTTATCCTGTAAATCATTTTAAAGAACGCCGGCCAACCAGCATCCTTTGCGGTCGCGCTTTGCAGAGAATGTTGTCATATGAAAATGGCCGCCGCAGTCAAAAGGCAACAATCGAAGCGCGCAAAGGATGCTGGTTGATTGGCATTCTTTAATTCTTACACTTGAGAGGTCTTCCAAACGAGTCAAAGTGGTCAGTAAACAATTTTCTGAAGTAAGTGAACGAGACAACATTATGCGTAAATGCAACTTGTTTCTCTAATTGAGAAGAATTTTTTACAAAAAGCGTAGGATATTGTTTGGAAATGATTTCTCACTTCGGTCTTCCAGATTTTGTGCGAGGGACATATCACTCTATAAAAGTCTCGTACGCTTTTGATAAAATTCCTTTGTATTCAAGAAAATTCCCCAGAAAATCGCCAAAAATCCTACAGTTTTACAAATCTCGTACGCTTTTTTAAAACAATGATACACCCCTCAATTGTGTGCACAGGAGAGGCTCGCCTCTTTACTCATTGCATGGTCTTTTTAAGATTATAATAATTCTTTTCAGGTTATAGAGAATGTCTGCAACAAAGGATACCGAATGCCACCTCCAAAAGACTGCCCTAGAGTTTTATATCATTTGATGATCGATTGCTGGTATGTCATTTCATAAAATGTTTGCAAAAAGTGGTGTTTGTACTAGGGAAGAAAATATCTCTTGTGTGTTTGTGGTGTTTCTAGTCGGGGAAGAAAACTTACACTGTTGTTCGATGGTCAAAATTTGATTTTTCAGTTATATATTATTTGAAATTCCATATGCAGCCATGTAGGTTAAATCAACAAACTTGAATGATCCGACGATGATTCTAACAGTGCACAATTATGTATAGAGATTTTCCATTTATTTGATGCTATTACAAGGATATGTACAGTAGTATGTCTAAAATAATCTTGGTCTTTGCCACAAATCCAAACAAAGAGCTTTTCGGATGAGTAGCAAACTTGTATCAATTTTCCAGAAACCTGTAAGCTCTCTTTGACTCTGCTGGTTATTCATTTTCAGTTATCTAACAATTCTAGTAAAAGCTCTTCCTTATATATCTATGATTAAAGGCTTTTGTCTTTGAGCAATTTTTCATTTCAAGTTTTTGCTGTAAGTTCTTACTTTCTATGTATACCAGACTAATCCAATTTAATTTCTACAGGCACCCAGAAGAATCCAAAAGACCGCGATTCTCACAGATAAAGTTTTGTTTGGCACAAAAAGATGACAGGCTTCTTGGGAGGGAGAGGGACGGTAGACCAAGATCAGCAACTTTGAACGATATGCCTTGTGACACTATCAAAGAAGAAGATTATGGAGAATTGCAATATGTGTATTGCAAGACAGACTGATCTGAGAAGAAAGTCTGTTGGAGAAATGGTGAGGGTTTTGGCATTTCATTGATAAATGGTTTTGAAACTCTTTCTCAAGTGAATTGCGATAACATTTTATGCGATTAAGTTTACAGTTTTGCAAAGATTCGACGCCTATGTTTTGCATTACAAGGTGCAGTCTACGAATGTGCAATGTGTGTTTTATGTCCGGATTTTAATACAATCAAAAGTTTGTTCCAGTACAAAATGTGTTCTTGGCCACCATCCAGTGCCAGAAAACATATGCGAAGTCGCGAAGAAATCCCCAATAATATATAACTAAAATAAATATTCAGTATTACTAGGAAAACGGGACAAAGATAAGAAGAGGGATAGTGAAATAAAGGAAATTGAAAGAAAGGAATATAATAGAAGCAGTTTATAATAGAAGCAGTGCAAAGGAATGTCAGTGAATTGGATTCAGGTGAATAGGGAAAAGAGACAATTACTGCCACATCCACACGAGCGACATAGCTAGAAAGCCAGAGCTTTTTAAAGAAATCAACCAATCAAATCATTCGAAATTCAATTCGACGCAAAGCATCATGGTAAAGAATTCCTTTCCGCCATCTTTAGCGCAATCGTCTATTGCCGCCATCTGTTTGCTAATGTTTGAAGTGTTGCAGTTGTTGTTGGACTTCAATGTGAGTGTCATCTGATAAATGCTGTCCTTATTAATTTTCTTTATATTTACAGCTTGTACCAATATGGATTATGGCCTAACAATTCAGCTTGCAGATACATTCCATATATTACGAATGATGGCTTTGGTCCAAAGAAAAGAATTACGTCAACGTAACTATAAACCTATATAACCATCAAATTCTGCTTACCTTAGAGAAGGAGAGTGTACACTTACAGAGTTAATATATTATCATAAACTTGGTGTCCCAAAAATATCTGAACAAAAAACACTCTGCTATTTAGCCGAGTGGCTAAAACGACACTTATTGACGTTTTTGGATTCTGCTGGTTTCGTGTGGAAGTTTTTACAGCCAAATGAGCAAATTTTTAGTCGATCTTTACAGAATGACAACACTGCAAGTACGCTGTTTTATTTTTTCCATAGCTACAAGATCATCTGTCAAATATTCAGACATTTTTCGGGACACCCGGTAAATCTAGAATGTTCGTTGAGCTGGCTTAGTAGGAACCGAATCATTCCTCTGAAAGTAACTCCAAGCAGAGTACTGTAAGGGCATGCTCATATGAGGTGGGCCAGCTCCAGAGCCAATACCAGCCATGAATTCTTAGGGAGTCAAAGAACCGAAATTTTCCGACAGCAAAATCAACAACAGCAACAGATCCAGTTGTAGGAACATACGTTACCATTATGCATGAAATGACTGATGTACACCTTTAATAACTAACATATGGAATTATTTTGCAATCCAACCTTGCAACCTTCAAAATTAGTGAATATGAAGCGAAAATATGCTTTGGATTCAAAATTAGTTTCCTCATTTATCCTCGAACATTAATAAAATCATGTTCAATCATAATGTATCATTTCTCCAACAAAATCTTTCAAAGGTGGACCTGTTCATCACAAAAAATTTGACAGGCAGAGTGAAATTTCCGACAAATGGCCTTCTGCGGGGGGGCGCTCCGCCCCTCCGGTCCCCCATTAGCTTCGGCCCTGGTCAGCTCACCTTAGCGGGCTAGCTCACTCACGTGGGATGATTCTCAGCTCGTGAAATCACAAAGCTTTGTTTCCAACTTTGAGATTTTATTCGCGCTAACTGGCGTTAAAGGCCTAACGTTAGTTTAGAAGAGAGCGTTCCCACTAGCGTTAAGAATAAGTGCGATCTGCCGTACCAATTTTGCGTGAGTAAACGCCAGTTAACTCCTAGTGGGAACCAAGCTTTACTAGTTAGCCTTAGATTTGTATCATCCATCCTTTATTTTACAAGTTATTTTTCGATCTTTCTGCTACTGGTGTTACTTTGTAATGTTGCTTTAAACCTTTGTTTTATTAATTAGATCCTAGTAGTTTTAATTGTATTGTCCCATGGTGTTGTTTAATTTAAAAAATTCCGAGACCTATTTTGGGCAGTTTTTTATCAGGTATAAATTATTGGCAGTATTTCGAAGTGAAATTCATTTTATTTTCAAACAAGAAGTGTTTCTTATCAAGGATATGGTTCCTTATATCGGTTAGCAAGCATATTTGAGATTTCGTTGTAAAACGAATTTTTGCAAGTTGTTGATAAGTGCACGTATTTTTATAAGAAACTACCAATCTGACCAAGTACTGAATGTTCCTTAAAATTTTCATTATTTGAGTACTCTAAGTTGGTTAAAGACCGTCTGCTAACCATGAGGCGTTGCGTGCTGCGCATGGGAGAACAGCACAACACCGGCCTAGCTTCAGAGACTTTCAGATAACCTGAAAGTCAATTTGCAGTGCATTTTGGGACAGCAATGGCGTGCAAAGCAACATGGTTAGCAGAGGGTCTTTAAGGGTTTCTCAGGAGTTTTATAACATTCTTGATATTGACATCCTCCGCCCTCGTGAACGAAATTTTATGAAGCCGTGCCACTCTCTAGGCATTGCTCAAGCAAGGGAAAAGCTTGAGGATTGCCTTGTGGATCGCAACCGTTACTGTATATAATGAAGCTTTTTTGTCGGGTACTGTTCACAGAATAAAATATTTGACGAAAAGCAAATTAAAGCACCAATTAACCAACCAGAAAACCCACTGCACTCGGCTGCTGGCAGGTCCCTATATTGTGTTTAAAGATCAGTATCAAACCTTCCCCAGGTTTAGAGACAATGTTTAAATTCGGTTCATGTAGTGCTTCGTTTGGCTGTGGCCTGGTTTAAAGTTATCGCTCGAAATGTTGCCAAAAAGTTGATTGTTGTTATTATTGAAGATTATATTTAAAGTATAGAACGATTTTTGAAGTGAAACGTCTGGTACGAGAAATTTTGAAACCCAGGGTTTAGTTGTCGTGTAAAAATGAAATATGTAAGTTGAGATATCCTGTTGTTTTGAACAACAACTTCAATGTAATAGTATTTCGTCATGTAGCATTTAATTTTCGTTTATTCTTTTACTTTTTACCGGACGCGTCGAAGAAAATAAAAGTTATGAAAATCAAGTAGGATCGTGTCTTCTTTGGCTCTGTTCTTCCAACGACGGGATGGTAAATATATGGGGGAGGGGGGTCTCCCAGAATCAATAATGATAGTAAATAATAACTCCAAATCCCCCCTCCAGGGCAGCTACGTACAGTCATACATGCAATTACGATCACAATACCGGGTGTCCCAAAAAAAAGTATACAGATTTGGTCAACCCTATCGATCAGAATTTAGCATGAATCAATCCGAAATCATTTTTAAAACATTACTCGATAGTTAACTTGAACATAGATGCCTTGTTTGTTGACATTGGTGCTTTGAGAGTAGAGATATTAATCTTCAAAGGACAAATTTGCCTCCACCTCCAAACCAGAGCTTTGGCGTTTTGGCCTAAGCAAATTCTTGAAGCACAGCGAATAAATCAACAATAGACTTGACAAATTTGAAACAGGAGGAGAAAAATTAAAAACTGCANTAGTTAACTTGAACATAGATACCTTGTTTGTTGACATTGGTGCTTTGGGAGTAGAGATATTAATCTTCAAAGGACAAATTTGCCTCCACCTCCAAACCAGAGCTTTGGCGTTTTGGCCTAAGCAAATTCTTGAAGCACAGCGAATAAATCAACAATAGACTTGACAAATTTGAAACAGGAGGAGAAAAATTAAAAACTGCACAACAATTGCGTTCACAAAATACAATTTATGTGACGCTTATCGTCAAGGGAGCTCCGAAGTAAACTTCATTCATTTTAAGTGAAACAAATTGTGGATATTGCTTAGGCCAAAACGCCAAAGCTCTGGTTTGGAGGTGGAGGCAAATTTGTCCTTTGAAGATTAATATCTCTACTCCCAAAGCACTAATGTCAACAAACAAGGTATCTATGTTCAAGTTAACTATCGAGTAATGTTTTAAAAATGATTTCGGATTAATTCATGCTAAATTGTGATCATTAGGGTTTACCAAATCTGTATACTCTTTTTTGGGACACCCGGTACATAAAACTTGATAGATTAGGCGCAAAGGGTGGAATTGTTTACACCATTCTATAAACTTCATAATTTCATTTGTGAATCCGACAAGGCGTTCAAAATCATCTCTGTAGATATGCTCCACCCCTGATTTTTTGTATGATTTTGGATAATATGTTCATAGGAATCTTGGCCAAGTCCACATGGGGCCCCACATGCACGGCATGTAATATTTTCAAGATTTAAGGTACATAGGGATATGCCCCCAAGGGTATGCTTTTCGAGGTTCTAGGCTAGCCAAGGGTATACTTTCTTTAAATTTTGTCGAGCCAAGGATATCGGGTTCTCGGTATTTTGGCGTCTTGGTCAGGCAGTTATCATTTTTGCAAAAATTGGCAGAGGAAACGGTACTTTTTGTGTATAATTTGGTCTAGCCAATAGTATACCCCTCCCGCCCGCGCCCGCTCGAAATTTTTCAGCTCCTTTTCTGGCTATGTCAATGGTCAAAAGTCTAGGAATTTACTGAAATTTACTTCGTATTTCGTTTTTCAATGTCTTGCGGAACGAACATTCACCTTTTCTGGGAAGCAAAACTTTGCAGCTCTCGTTTTGGAAACGAGGTAATACTTTCATACCGTTACTGCGCATGTGTGAGAAAAATCTAAAGCAAGCTCCTTCTTGAGAAAAGACCGCTTGAAGAAAGTCGAATTTAAACAGTCTGAAATTACAAGATGTCAGGAGTTTTAAGGCAAGCTTTCCGAAGATTAACACTCCTTCAACATCAAACTGTTGCAAGGCAGATGTCTAATGACGCAAAACAAATTGACGGTGGAAAAAAAGCACATGTAAGTTGAGCAGGCGCGCAGAGGGGGAGGGCCTATTCTAATCGGTCGGATGATACGGCGTCCCAAAAGGCAAAATAGAGTCGTCCCAAATTCATTATTAGTTGGTGTACATTTATCTGTAATAAACATATTTATATCTCATAGTTAATACATGGCCAAATTTTTGGCATTACGATACGTACATGTTTTTTTCGTTACCCTCTTATTAATATTATTTGTAATAAGTAAACTGAGAAAAACAAATAAATGAATTAATGACGTCAAAAATGCAGAATTAAAATCATTTCCCCTAACAAACAAATTACGTCCAGGTTCTTGTTAATAATATCATTAGGAATAAAAGATGCAGGAAAAGTGATCAAGTGAATGAAAAGTAAAAAATGATATATACAACAGTTTATCAAACATTCCCAACCACCCAGATTGGAAAATTTGCCTTGCATAGTGGAGTTCTTCGCCACAGACTTTGGAGTTAAACAATTGTTTGCTGACACAAATGTACCCGTACCCGTACAAGCGATTTTAATGCAGAAGAAATCCTCTGCGCATTCTGCAAACTTTCCAATCTGCTTCCAAACTGTCCCAGTTTGACTGGAGTCAGCTATGTTCTATTGGTTCCTGGTTTATCCTGCGATTATCCTGGTAAAATGATGATTGATACAATAATTTACAAAAACTGTATCCAGAAATTTTATTTACCAATCTAGTTTTTTTTTAATTTTTAATGACCTCTTTTTACTTTTCAGTCTGTTCCAGAAATGCTTGGGTGCCTGCTCGTTATTGCATCTGGTCTTCTTGCTGCCCCAACTCTACTCATGTTGACAAGAGAAAAACCTAATTATGAAGACTAGTTAAAGATGCTTAAAAATGTCGTTTGAAATTTCATCTGTTCTTGAAGACTGTGAGTGGACAATTTGGCAAGACTTTAGAGAACTGTTGCCTTGATTTAAAATATTTACCTCTTGCTAGAAAGGTATTTAGATATGAAGTTATAACATCAATTGCTTGAATCTTAATTATATTCTCTATGATACTACCAGATGCTACTTTTTGCTCAATGCTCATTATATTTGCTGTCTACGAGAGACTAAAAAATTATTTGATGCCAAGATAGGCATCAAATCTGTAAAAAGATGGATGTAAATGGGTATGACATCTTTTTCTGGATTGAATGGCTTAAAAGTAGCCTTCCTGCAGCCTCAAAATGTGGAGGAACTTTATGTAATTTACCGTAATTCCAGAATGTGGACATTTGATATCATTTTTAAATTAGATTGTATTTTGTATTTCTGCTAGTTTTGAAGTTGTGACGTCATCAAATTGTTAAATCATAAACTAGAAAAGCTACATCATTTTGCTCTTAGAACATATGGTAGACCTTCATAAACTAAAGGTTTTCTTGGGAATTATACTATTTTCTCCCCAATTAATTTAGACCTTTCATACACCTCTTCATAAAATGTATACTAGTGATATCAAAAATCCGCATTCTGGAATTATGATAAATTAAATAAAGTTCCATTTAAGCCATTCAGTCCAGACTCCAGAGATAGATGCAATACCCATTGAAACCTGCCTTTTGACAGACTCTACGCAATCTTGTTGATGTCCAGGTTGGCCAGGGTCATTTGTCCTTGAACTAAGATGCTCTAAGCTGTCTTACTTTGCCATACCCTAATGACATTCTTCAGTGTTGTAAATACTCCGCGATCTTTCAAGCTGAAATATTAATTAGCCCTTTTCACACTAGAATAGGGGAAAACTGTCTGAATGGACAAATCATAAAGTGTCTGATGGGAAAACTTGACAGACAAAATGTTCAATGCACAAGTTGTCTGTTTTGTTTGTCTATAGGCAATGAATTATTTGTCTACGCTGACAAGACATCAAAAGTCCAATTTTAATTCACACAAGATGAACAAGTGTCAGATGAGTTGTCTGTCCAGATGATTTGTCCCTGTAGGACTATTAATAAAAAATATGAAGTCCTATGTCAAACCTGATGAAATTGCAAGGATGTCTTAGCTTCTAGTACTAGCCCTGGGGGGCACTTGGGTCATATGGGGGTGTGCACCAGATGGATTTCTGTTATGACCCAACCCCAGAATACAAATGAGATTTTGATACCCAATCCCAGAAAACAAATAAGGTTTTCGAACACATGTTTTCACAAGAAAAAAAAAGAATTTTTTTTATCTTGAAACAGAACATTGCCTAATTTAGTAAAAACTAGACCACAATCCCAGAAAAATTCCCACTAAGTATGCCCCACTCACTCCCAGAATTTTCTGGCCAAAAACTACCCCACAACTGGTGCACATCCCCATACGATCGGATAGTGAAGTACCCAACCCAGGGTGCCTTGTTGGAACTAGACTTTCCTCAAGAACTTTGAAAAGTTAGTTAAGCCTTCAAGACCAGTTACTGCACAATTACTGAAAGATTTTTCGACAGACACCACACTGAAATATCTGATAATGGCCAAAAGGTGTAAACCAAATTTAAAGCAAGTCCTCAAGGCCCTGAAAATCGAATGCACTGGCTACTTTGACAAGGAAATCACCTTGGGAGTGTTCTTTTGGGCACCTTCTGAAAACATAGAGTTGGTAGGAAAAGATCCTATTCTTTTGGTGGCATTCTACTGAAAATGGTAGACTTGTGAAAATCGATAATCGTTCTTTATATCAAAATCGCGAAAACGATACTGGTCCGGGTGGGACGTCCCAGTACTCAAAAATACATAGTGCCCCCAGGGCTTTATCAGTAGGGATACGGATTTTGTGTGGAGCTGCACAAGTCATCTCGAAGGGAAAGCAGAGGACGACTTGTTCCAAAGAACTCCTCAGTAATTATTCATGAGGCGCATGTGACCTCGTTTGACCGGATGTTTGTAACAGGATCCAACAGCAAGCTATTCAAAATCTTTATTACCATTGGTCAAAAATTAAGATCAGAAAAGCTGCCTGCCGGATAAAAAATCATCCGGCAATCCAGCTGTAAGTTGTTCAGTGCAAGTTGTCCTTTCTTTTAAGACGACTTGTGGAAGTTCAGGTTTGGTGTGAAACATGATTCAATATATACCATTTTAATGCTAAAATCAATATTCATTTATTTTTGAAAGAAGAAGAAGAAAATTCATACCAGTAAAAATATCGACGGCCATCAAAACTTCCATCATGATTCCCATCTGAAAAAAAAAAAAATTTAAAGATCTTGTTACAGTACTGTGAAATTCCACGTTATGTGAAACTTTTTGGATAATCAACCAATCAAATGTTAGGAATAGTGGGGGAGGGTGACATCTCTGCCCAATGTACCGATGTACTGCCCACGAGGGTACCAGTCAACATATTCAATAATGTACCAGTGTACGGGACTTTGAGCTTTTTTAAATGTACCATGTACTGGTATCTGATTCAATCAGAGGTACGGTACAATCCGACTATGTACTAGGGGTCCCGTACCCGCACTGAGTTTGAATCACCCCCTCCCCCCCACCACAGAATTGGCACATGCATTAACCGTCTTAAGAAAGGAGTGATCTGGTTAGCTCTGCACAATTTGTTCAGAGGTGGCACCCATTTTGATGATGTATTGTCATGAGTCTCAGTTTAAAGCCAAAACCATTCAATTCAAAGTGGAAAAATGAGATTCATGTAATCAGTCCATGTTTGATTTACCTTGTGTTTGGAGCTCAATACCAACATAATCTTCATTGTATCCATGAAGTTTCCCCTTCCATTTAAGAGTACCCTCTCCGACATATGTGCCCTTGCCAAAATGTCTTGAATGGCGTGTGAGAAGTACTTTCATACCAATCTCAACTTCGTTAATTGACTTTGGCACAAAAGGCTCAGTTGGTTCTGAAAATGAAAACAATAGTAAACATCACAACTACAGCTCTTCGTAAATGATAGGTCTTAAACACAAACATTATTTATCTCGACACAAATTAAAAAGAAGTCCTTGAAATTGTTGTCAATGCATAAATAAAATGTGTTAAAAAACACTTACTGTAGGTAGGCCCCAAATTATTGTAAGGTTATTTCTGATGAAGCAAAAACAAACGTTGAAGCATTTTATATTTTTGAGATTCTTTATCTTACTCATATAATTTATTGAAGAGAGCTTATGATTATTCATTTTTTTCAAAAGAAAAATAAAAGTCTTGCCATTTTGCACACCCCCTTTAATTTTATTGTGCAAATTGCCCGCAAACTGATTATCCTTTAATTTTTGCACAGAAGAGTACTGTAAGGTAAATATAAAGAGTGGTAGATAATTTTTGAGTCCTCAAGTTAACTCGAAGTTCCTGGTGGTGGTTTAAATGTTTTCGTAAATTCTTCAATCTACCTTTGTATCCTATGGCTCCAGCACCTTGTGGATTTTGCTCCGTAGATTCTTCTGAGGCGAAGAGAGCTTCAAATTCTCTCTGAAGAAAGGTTTTTAAATTGGCCCTCCTATCACCATCATCAATTTTTAGTGTCATCTTGTCAAACATTTTTACCATCGATTGTTGGAGTTGTACCACATCCATCTCCAAAGTTGCCTGTGAGGATTTTATTGCAGTCATCATAAACTGTTCCTTGGAGCTCTTAATTTCAAAAGACTTCTCTTGGCCATGTGTCAGCATTGATTTGAGCACAGTAGCTTGGTATGCTACCAATAGATGATCACTCATCTTTGAATTAACAAAAGACACAAGATTCTCAACCATGTCACCATCCCACAGCTGCTTCTTATCTTCTGCAGCAATTTTTACTAATGCTAGTTTCTCTTTTGCAAATTCTTCATAACAAAATGCATCAATTTTTGCAAACAAAGTGTCAAGGAAACTTTGAAGTTTGACATGAAGCTGTTTTAACTTTTCTGATATTTCCAATTGTTTGTCATCTACTTTCTTCATGGATAAAGTCACACCCTTCAAAAGCTGGCCCTGATCTGCTTCATTCTTTGCATGTATATCTTTCAACTCATTTGACAGCTTTTGTATTTCTTGGGTGACAGAACTGATTACTTTGGTGTTATGGTTTCTGTGAGATACGAGAAAGCAGTCGAGACAGACCGGTTCTTCGCAGACTGTGCAATAATATTCGAGAATTATGTTATGCTTTGCACATTTATATTCTTCTCTGCTTTTATCATGAACACCAACAATACTATGTCTCGCTGCTGGACCACCATGTTCTTTGCCGTGGTCACAATAGCGAGCTGCATCTCCACGACAGTCAAGGCAATACTCCCTCTGGCAGGTAATACAGATATAAACTGCAAATTTGAGGCAGCCGCATAACGGTGTATCATCAGTCTTCTCGTGGCATTCTAAAACCGCATCGAGGACTTGCACAGCCATAAAATTCGTAGCGAGGTCACTGAGTGTATTGATATCTTGATGGACTGATGTGCACACAGGACAAGCGATTGAGATCGCCCGGTCTGCATTCAATACACCATCATCATTCAAGAGAGTTGCACGCAATATCTTTGCCAGGCAGGATATGCAAAAAGAGTGCTGGCATCTAAGTGTTTTGGGAAATGAATACGTTTCCAAACATACACTGCATCGAACGATTTCTTCAAACTTTGCCAAGTTGACCCATTTGCCGTCTGCCATTTTGATCAGACTTCTATCTTGAAGAAATTTCCTGCTTCGCTGCTTCCAAGAAGGAAACAACAATTCAACCTCGTTTCAAGGTAGTGGTTGCCACACACACACACAGCTAAAGCTAGACTTATTACCACAGGGAAACCAGAAACCCCTGCGCGCTTAGTCATTTTTTTTACCTTAGTCCCCTGTGCTCCGCGAAAGAGTTACGCGCTCTTTCGCGGAGCACAAAGGACAAAAATTACTAAGCGCACAGGGGACAAAGAAAGACAATTTTTTTTACAAATTTTATTTGTAGCAACAATTATTTCCTGGTTTCCCTGTGTTATTACTTGTACTTGATACCATGGGCGGTAGGAGACGCGTGGATTGCTTTTTGAAAAATATTGTGGTCATAGGTTGGGGTTATTAAGATTAATTTAGCCGCGATGTTTTCAGAGCGGCTTCCTGTTATTTTGTAGCCACTTACGGATGACCCGGCAGACGCTAATCTGCCAATCGACTAACATCGCGGCTAAATTAATCTTAATAACCCCAACCTATACCTGGAGGTATGACCACAATATTTTTCAAAAAGCAATCCACGCGTCTCCTACCGCCCGCTACCGCCCATGTTAAAACCCAGTCCGTGGCCCCGAAATGGTTAAGTTTATATTCCTGAGCTAAATTATTCACTTACCAATGACTCAAGCATCAATTTGGCTTCGTTTGCGATTCAAACCACAGCTAATTTTCATACGAAGCAACCCGCCTTCAATTGCAACAACTTTCCGCGTGCCATGTCGGCCATATTTTACTCTGCACTCACCACTCTCCGCTTCGAACAACGACAACTTTTGTGTCACAAAAGACTCGCATCACAGAACATCTCCTATATGATAAAGCAATTCGATGCACTTGATGCACTCATGAATAGTTTTCACACATTGGATTTCACTCAATCAGTGCATGCAAATAAATAAATCATAACAAAACTGTGTCACTCTTGCGCAGCCAAAAATAAAGTTTTTATCGCCAATTATATGCAACTTTGACAAAAACATAAATTTTCTGAATCTACTACTGGGATAAAAGTTAAAAAAAATTTATCCTTTAAAAGCGGTCTCAAAAAGTGTATGGAACCGTACAGGCACACTGGACGAAAGATTGCTGGAAAGTTCCAGGAGTAATTTGGAGCAGTGATCTACAAGGCCATGGACACACTTTAAACATGAACTGAAATTGTCCACTCATTTTCCCGGTTGATGTGGCCCTCAGCTCCCGGACTACGACGCCACATTTAGAAATAAATATTGTCTACCTCTTTAACAAGGTTTTATTTTAACACATGTATCACACTTTGGTAGCCTGCGTGCAGCCTCGGCATCCTTTGGCAGAGGAGTGTTGAGGCTGCATGCAGGCTACACATTACCCTGGGTACCAAAGCCTAAACAAATAAAATGAAAAATTAAAGCCTAAAAAAATTAAATTAAAACAAACAAGTATTGTTTCCTTTTATTTGCTTGTTTTTATTACCAGAGCCTAAAAGAATAAAATAAAATATTAGAGCCTAAAAAATGATACCCAAGGTAGCTACACATTGGGCACAAAGCTTCAAGTCTGATTGCTGCGATATTTTTCAAAATAATCTTTCTTAGTGGGTATATAACAAGTAAAGTAAAGTAAAGTAAATTTATTGTTTTTATATAGCGCCTTTACTATAATTCAATAATCAAAGGCGCTCTACAATTCCATTACCCTCTCAGCTCAGGCATATTTTTCTCCCTTGGGGACTATTTTTTACACAGCGTGCAGCCTTACAGTTGGCACTTCTGATGTTTTTATTGCCTTCATCGCTGAGGTACCAATTTTACACCTTGGTGAGGTGTTGTACCTACGATACCGGGTATTTCCAGGAGGTCACCCATCCTGGTAATGACCTGGCCCAACCATGCTTAACTTCGGTGACCTAATGGGAACCGGTGTATCCATGGTGGCAAGTCGTAGGTGCACTTTTGAAGCATTTTTGAAGGGAGGGCAGAGTTACAATTATAACAACATGCTTTCCTTCAATGACAAGTTACAAAAAGTAGTGAGAAGGGTAGTTTCCCAGTATCAAGGTTAAAATAGTTAACCTGCATCATGAAAATTATACTGTTGTGTCAGATAAAACATTATACATTTACAAGTTGAAATAATGTCCCTCTTTGATCACGTGAAGAAATATGGTATACAAGAAAGTTAGGTAACGTCTAGTATTTACTGCGATTCGAATATTGCGATTAAATTAATGTTTGATCACCACAGAAAAAATTACAAAATATCCTTGCTGTGAAGTAAATTGAAGGTGAATATCCAGTCCAAATTTTCCTTCCCAAATGCAGGATTTGAGAGCTTTATTTACGAAGTATGTCTCTCGCTCTTTTGTTGGCATTTTCGATGCGTGATTCATTTGCACTTGTCTGTTGAGAAAGAGAAGACAAATTTATCAAATAAAGTCGGCAAAGGATAGAAGCCCAGAGCTCAATTCAAACAAAAAGTTTATTTCCACTGCCTAAAGAACCCGGAGAGGGGGTACCTAATATATTATGGGAACTGGGGACGTACCGGCCAAAAGGGCACACTTTTTCATGATTTTCGTATAGACATGGGTCTTGCTCTCTCTATAATTGGCATAAACAAAGATCTTGTTTTGACCCTCTTTGAAAAATTGATAGAGTAACTCTAGACAAAGCTTGATCCCAGTGACTTTTGTTCGTGTGCAGTGGGTCCTTAAGCCTGGTTTCCATATTAGGTCGTTCCGGTCGTTTGGGTCGTCATGAAAAGTGATAACGACTCAAACGACCTTGTGAAAACAGTGAAAACACGTTTTCCAGCGACCCTACACCCAAGCGACTCAAGCGCCTATCGTTTTAATTTTTCACAACGACTCAATGACCCAGTGGAAACCAGGCGTAAGCAAATTGTTGTGTAGATAAAGAGAAGGGATGTCTTTCAGCCACACCTAGTTTTTATTAATGTCAGGCTAAACTGTTTGCAAATTTAAGCAAATGTTTTAGGCCTATTTTGGAACAATTCTGCAATGAAAAATGTTCATACGATTGGTTTTAACTTTAAGGTAATTAGCAGGGTCAAAAAGTGTGTTCAAGAACAAGGGGCTGGGCAAGAGTGAAAAATCTATCGAAATTGTCGAAATTGGCACGTGCAGAAGCTAGGAAGACCATGGGTATTGTGGACACGATTGGTGTCGATCGTATCCACAAACCCGGCCTAACTGTGCCTAAAGGAATAAATGTATTTCATTACCTTGCTCGTCTTCATTTCATTGGTATCTTTCCTCTCCTGGTTTTGTTCCTTGCTTCGAGTCACTCGAAGGCTGCGTCGCCTGGGAACTAGTTCTCAGGCCATAACTTCCGGAGCAAGCTAACAATTTGAAATTTAGGCCCACACAGCAAACGATCGAAGCAAGGAACAAAACCAGGAGAAGATAAATTTTCACTCAATTATATATTCGATGACTGATAGCGTTGGGATCAGCAGTTTTATTCCCTGCATGCAAGTATGCTGGGTTGACTAGTTCCTTAGGCCCAACCCAAACGACCGTAGTGTTTCTGAATGAAGAAGTCATAGATCTGCTACTATTTGATTGGGATGATATGAACTGGAGATATAGATTGATCATACATACTTTAAAAAAGATATGATCAATTTTGTCCAATTAAACTTTCATTTCTAAGTTTGCATGATACCTTAACAGTCTACATTGGTTTGAAGAAACCTGATGAATTGATACAGACGGCATGACGTCACAGCAGCGTTGAAAACACGACGCCATCTTGTTTTGGGGTAAATCTTCAGAAAATGTCAATAGGTTTCTATAGGAAATTTGCAAAAAGTTGCTTGAAATTGCTCCTCTATTCTACCTCGCGATAGTGAGTAGGGAAAGGGTAGGATACTTTATTGCGATAAATAAACGAGACACTCTCAAAATCCCAGTGCGACGCTATACTTTGTAATGGCTTCATTTACCCAAAGTCTGATTTTCGAGCGCGAATTGATCAAGTCACGTGACATGTCGTCTGTATGAATAGTTACGAAACTACAGGCTCATAACCGCTTTAATTTGTCAAGGGCGGCAAAGTGAGCACCATATGACTAATGTCTGTCTGACATTAGATTCCAGGTGAAATTAGCGAAGCGCAAAATTACTCATACAAAACATTTAGTTGTTCTTTTTCGCGAATATTTTCGCCTGACATCTAATGTGAGACAGACTTTAAAGTTAGTTGACGGAGATAAATAGGTAACTCAGAGCTGCATATGCAGGGGACTGGGTAAGATAAAAATAGATCTGGTATCTTAGCCAATGAAAATTGACCAACTTTGTGTGATCAACAATTTCACGTGATCAGTTTGTTTCTGTGGATCCAATTTCACGTGATCACTTCAGTCACGCGTGGAAAGGCAAGCGCGAATTGGTCAATTCAATTGTGTACTAAATTTCAATTGAGTTGAATTGAAACTATTTTTGGAACGACGTTGGCTTTAGCTCTGTCAACTAACTTTAAACTTGTGTTTGTCGTGGTTTTATAGGCAATAAAATAGACTGAATTTCGCGGAGGTGTCTCAGTTAAGTAGCCAATCAAAATTTGGCAAATTATTTTGTCCATTGTTTGTTCTAAACAAAGGAAGTTTCATGTCAGTTTCGGTGTTGCCTAACAACCTTACTGCCTGTTCACGCTGTCTTTGAAACAGTTGGGCCATATAGTCAGGGCAAAGTTAATTCAAATGTTTGAAAACGACAGTTGCTGTTTCAAATTAGAGGTAAGGAGTGTGCATCATAAGCACTATTTGTCACAACACGGGCAGTGCGATTTTGAAGAATTTGCAGTCTTTTTAAAATGGCAGAGAAAAATACGTTGTCCTTTTCAAGCGGTTTGCAGAGATTGAAGGGGACACTTTTGCAAACTAGATTGATACACGTCAAAATTGGTAAGAGTATATACTTTTGTGCATCTAACTACACGCAGTGTTACTTCAACATTGTAAGGGGAATGAGGTGCAAAGATTAGAAACACGTGATTCTTTCAAGAGTCTTGGCACAGATGGTCCAAGAGGGTCATTTTTGCATTCTACATGGATTGAGTCAAAATTGGTAAGAGTATACAGTTTTGTGCACTCATCAACACGCAGTGTTAATTCAAACATTGTTAAGGGGAATGGGGAAAGGGAGCAAAGAGCAAAAATACGTCATTTTCACGGATTTTTGGCAGATATTTTAGTACTAACCTTGTCTGTGATTCGATCAATCCGCACATCTTGGGTATCAAGTTCCGTACCCATATCCATTGCCATTGCCTTCAAATTACCAACTATGCCAGCGACTTGCCTAGAGTATCATAAGATAAATTTTTCTTATCATAGGAAATTACTGCTACTAAAAATTACGGTACAGCAAACTGACGCAACTTAAATCAATGCAACCTGGTTCCGAGGGCCAGTTTCCTATGTCAATACCGTTAATTCAATTTAATGCTGGATTCAGCAGCCTCCTTTTGGGTCATGCGAACGAGGTGGAAATCAATGCGAATGAGAGAAAAACACTCAAAGGTTAAATCAAACTATTTTTACACCACAAAAAGCACCCAAGTTTTGGTACCATTATATTTTTTACTTGGAGATTAAGCATTCAGTAAAAATTTGCCTTCTCTTGTCTGTTTTTCAGTAGACTTTCAAATCGCCAGGAAAACCAATTTTAACTGACAGTGCATTAGAATTTAAGCTCGGGGCCAAAATTACGGAGATTAAAATCACTTGTTGTTACTTTTGCAATGTTCTGATCCCTTCTCCCCGAAACCAATGTTTAAAATGAGCATCACACATTTATGAAATGAGCAAATATGAGCAAAAATGAGCAATTATCAAAATGAGAATCACCCAGGATACTAAACAAGAAGATTTATTCAACACTGACTTGCATGGAGGGGTCATCTTAGGCCAAGGAAACATTCACAAAGAGATATAAAAATACGAAATTTTGCTTTAGTCTGAACAACTTTTGCCACGATTTTAGGTCGAAAGTAATATGGGGGAATTGTCGATGAATTAGATTTCCTTGCTGATTATCCAGCTATCGCTCGCAAAAAACTGTTGGATACATTTTAGGTAAGGTAGGGTTTAGATAGGGTTAGTAGGGTATTTGTTCACACACGCTCCCGAGAGATATGACATAAAGCTGGTCCGCTAAAGTGCAGTCACCCAACAACTGTATCACCTAATTGAAAAGTCATAATACAAAAACGATGCCACCGAATCATAATATTTTGATGCTTTTGTCTCATTGATGCTTCGACTTAAGTTTTGTTATTTTTCTCATAGTTTTTGATGGGATACGTCTCTCAGATATCACTATATAGCCAAAAATCTCTTTCCTCGATTTGCTAAAACGGTCGAAATGCTAATGTTCAATCTGATGTAGATTCGAAACAAAACATTTCTTTTACGTGCCAGGCATTGATTGTTGAACAAATGTGTCTTTTAACAATTCCCTTTTTCATTAGAGCAATACCCTGACACAATATGAAATCAACATTTTACTGTTCGTAAGTTGAAAAGGTGAGTTGAATTGAACCACTCAGATCTATCCTTTTCAAAAGCCGACGAAAAAACATTTTTTTGGGACTTCATTTGAGAGCAAAATATTGCTTCGTAAATTATACAAAAAATTCTCAGAATTAAGTTAAACCCTCAGTCAGCAATTGGCGCTGGAGTTTTTCGAATCTGTTGAATAATTCTTCCAGTATGATTTTTCAAACAGGGGAGACATCTTTTTATTCACCAGGTAGTATAATTAGGTGCTAGCCTGTCAACATAATTTTACTTATCATTCTAGAAACATATAAGAAGGATACGTACCCTAAATTGTCATCCATCTCATCTTCACGAGCATCATTTGTAACTCTGTAAATAAAACAAATTTGCATAGTATGTGAGGTCTGGAAAAACTACGAAAATAGAACTATCCAATCCAGAGATCAATTGGTTCCCCTAGTAGGGTAAGTTTGGGGAACAAGTTTGTTGAAAGTATTTTAAAAATCAAAATTTCCCTGCGGCTGAAAATGGTATTGGCCTTACCATTCTACCATATTGTAGGTCTCCAAGAACTACTGGGTGTTTCATAAAAAACGCAACCCACCTTAAGTCGAGATTCTTCAGAAAGTAATGATATTTGAATTAATTTGACGCATATTATCTGAAAACACAATCTTTCCAATTATATCAAGCTTGGGCACATTGATTGAATTATTTATCACTTAATTTTCAGTTTCATATTTTAAATTCCACTACATACAATTTAGTAAAAATAACTATACAAACAAACAACTAAACTACAAGAACATAAGGCAATATTACATAAAATTAATACAATAATAAGGAAATTAATACAATATATTTAAATACAACAAAGAAAATAATTGAAGTCTTTTTAAGTATGGCCTATTTTGGATGCAGGAAGTGGTAGGACATTTTCACTGGCGAAAACTCATCTTTTTGAGAGCCTACTTTAGCAGTTTTAGTAACTGTATCTCATGGGAGTAAAGTTGTACGTTTCTTTCCTAAGGGCATCACCTCGAGTGCTTCTTGGCCTGAAATGTGTTCACAAAATCTAGATCGTAACTTTTTACGATAAAAAAAAGTCTCGATTTTGCGCTTACAGCGCACTGCATCTGAAATAGGCCATACTTGCTAAAATATCAATTAATATATAAATGATAAATACTGTATATAATTTCCTTTATGCAACCAAACTGCATATCACTGGAAAGAAGATAGATTGTACTTTCAGATCGTATACAGTAAATCCCCGCGTATAAGAACCTACAAAAATAAGAACCTGCAGGCTGTTTTCCTTAATTATGCACCTTGTATTTAAGAACCTGTTTCAGTTTGATAAAATAAGTATGTTCTTATTACAAGGGTAATAACATTAATTTGTTTATGGTCCTTCTTAAATTGATGTTTGTCCCTGTTAGTTGTTACAAAAGTAAGAATCTGCAGGCTGTTTTTCCTTAATTATAGGTTATCAATTGCATTGCCAAATGCAAATAATAGGGTTGAAAATCTCTTGTTGATGACTGCGAAGAGGTTTTCACAAGGGACCCTTNTACAGTAAATCCCCGCGTATAAGAACCTACAAAAATAAGAACCTGCAGGCTGTTTTCCTTAATTATGCACCTTGTATTTAAGAACCTGTTTCAGTTTGATAAAATAAGTATGTTCTTATTACAAGGGTAATAACATTAATTTGTTTATGGTCCTTCTTAAATTGATGTTTGTCCCTGTTAGTTGTTACAAAAGTAAGAATCTGCAGGCTGTTTTTCCTTAATTATAGGTTATCAATTGCATTGCCAAATGCAAATAATAGGGTTGAAAATCTCTTGTTGATGACTCCGAAGAGGTTTTCACAAGGGACCCTTTGAATGAGAATCTTTATACCCTGAAGTTAATCTAAGTACCTTTCGAATAAGAACCTAATTCAGCCTGGCCCTGAAAAAAGTAGGTTCTTATATGCGGGGATTTACTGTACATTACATCTATTTAAATCTTACTATCTTTCGAAAATGTTTAATTATAGTTGGGTTGCGTTTTTTTAAACACACTACTGTATAGTATTCTTGACAATTCTATCATAATTTCCTTCATCAATTTAGAAAATACGATGATTTCAACTTTTTTCGAAGCTTTAATGAAATCCATTGAAAAACGCTGCATATTTGAAAATAATCAAAACATTGAAAATGCTCACACTGGAATAGACCTTTAGCTGTTCTACAAAAGAGTCTGTATCAAGCGATATTTTTATATGAAATGTTAGATTGAGTGGTGTTAGAGCTTCTACCTCTGTTGTGTGCAGATTCAAAATTTGGCAGATTCCTGCAGAATGTAAACACTTTTGTATACAGCATAGCTAAAAGGTCTATAAATGGCCTAAAATTCCTTTCAAGCCATTCATTGGAACGATAAATGTAACAACAATTTACAACATCATTGTTAAACATTTGAAGCATACAGTATATTGTAAAGTGCAACCGAGTATCATTTAGTATTGTGGCACTATAGAAATTTAGCATTATTACTATTATATTATTATATGTTCTCACCACTGGCACCTCTCACAAGGACTGCCGTGCATATAAATGAATACTCTAGCCCCAAGGTACCTAATCTTTCTACATTTCATGAAGGATATCTTTAAGCAGCGAGACATTGGAATTGAGACTGTGGTATACCTTGGAAATAAATTGTGGTGAATGTTACAGTCTACAGTAAGGAATAAAACGATCAAACACCCTTCCTACTTTCAAAAAAGAAATTAGATGTTTGAATGGCGATCTGTAGGTTCTGTAAAACGTATATTCTAAAGCTGGGTATTTAAGTGGCTTTCATCTTGTATATTATATTGCCAATCGTTTTATTTTAAGAAATTGTAAATTCTTTAATTTTAGACCTTAATTAGCTCTAACTTACTGTAGCTATTCTTAACTTAAAACTTAAAATAAATACCGGGTGTCCCAAATAAAAGGTAGCAGATTTGATCAGGCCTAGCGATGCCAATTTAGCTCCAATCAATTCGCAATAACTTTTGAGCTAATCCTGAAAAGTTAACTTGAACATACGCACCTTGTTTACTGATATTGGTGCTTCCAAAGTTGAAATATTATTCTTGAAAGTTCAAATTTCACTCCACCTCCAAACCAGAGCTTTGGTGATTTGGCCTCAGCAAATTGCTGAGGCACAGCGAAATTAAGAATCGAGATTGAAGAAAAAATGAGAAATGCATAATAGGTGAGCCTAGCAAATACCGTATGATATAATCTAATTTTATTTCAAATTTTATGAAAGCTAATTATTGATTTATTCGCTGTGCTTCAAGAATTTGCTTAGCTCTGGTTTGGAGTTGAAGCCAAATTTATACTTGCAAGGTTAATATTTCACCTTTGGAAGCAAAAATATCAACCAGCAAGGTATCTATGTTGAAGTTAACTATTCAGGATCAGTTTAAAACTTATTGCGAATTGATTGGAGCTAAATTGGCAGTGCTAGCCCTGATCAAATATGTTACCTTTTATTTGGGACACCAGGTAGATGACAATGACAATAATCATACCTCTGAATGTATCCTCCTGAAGGCGCATCTACATTGCTGCTACCCTGCCCACCATTTGTATTTCCTTTAGCATTTGTATGCCTGTCATCCCTCTTGCCGTATGCTCTCTTGTACTCTTCTGTTTTTTCAAAGTTTTTCTTCCTGCAAAAAATATACTTTTATCATGTGATTTCAAATGATTTCAAACTAAAAATTTTACCTGACTTAAATTGGCCATTCAGTCCCAAAGTTTTGGGAGATTATCTGGAGAAAGCCCCTTTAACAAAGCTGCAAAATAGGACCCTTCAATAAAACTGCAAAAAGGGACTTAAATCAAGAATCAAGATAGATTTCCTTAAAATTTCTGTCTTCCATTCATGACTTGGATATATTTAACACAGGCCATCCTCTTGAAAAAATAAAAAGGCATCCCCAGGAGCATAAAACAAAATTATTTCATAGCACTTTACTCTCCCAAGAGTAATGAAACTGAGTACTAAGACATGTTATCGTCATACTGAATCTGTAAGGCAAGAAAACCAAAGAAATGTGATCATCGTTTTCAGTCCTGTTTGACGGTCTTATAGGGGCCTTCTCCAGAACATATCCCATTACTTCTGGCCAATTTAAGCCAGCTAAACATTTCATTCAAATTGGAAGACATTTTTCATAAATATTGCTGCAATATTCAGGTAAAAGTAGCCTTTTGAATGATGAGGGTCTACAACTCACTCAGTAGGACATGGGTACTATGTATTTTGGTACTGGGGATATCCTGACTGGAAGGGTATCGTTTTCATGATTTTGGTACAAGGAACAGTATCCATTTTCATGATTTTGGTATAAAGAACAAATAAATAGGCCATCTTCGAAAAATTGGTATGAGGTCCGCTATACGTTTTTGAAAAATTGGTCGGGTATACATTTTCAAAAATTGGTTCAAGGAATAGGTATGTTTTTGAAGCTTGGGAAGCACGTCCCTAACCAAAATCTGGTGAAATAATCCCCCCCCCCCTTGGCATAGGGGACAGCATGCATAAATTATATCTTGGTAGTTTACCTCCTACAACTGCAAGCACATAGTCCACAGAATTTCTCTAACCCAGTTAGATTCTTTTCTGCTTCTTTCATATCAGTGTTGATATTGTCAAGTGTTTCTTCTATCCTCTCAAGTTTCTCTCCTTGCTCATCAAGCTCTACCAGAGTTTTAATTCCGATGTCTTGAGTCTGCAATGAAATGTAAACAACTGATTAATCGTTTTGGAGAAAAGGAATATCAAACAAAATACATCTAGAGCATGCTGATAATGCTCACAGTAAAGTTGCCAGACAGCAACCGTAAATATGAAAGTACAGCAATGATGATATCAAAAGTGCGCCTTCACAAATTATGGTAAAATATATCAAGTTCCTTTTCAGACTATTCAACCATGGAACTCTACTTACAGAGCAGCAGAAACTAAAGAAATAAGAAAAAATGAAGCGCATCTGCAAAGGAGCAATAAGAAATGAACGAAGCTTGTTTTGCAAAGGAAAGAGCGGAAACTGCAGAGGAAGCTTCTCTTCTTTTTCTCCTTCCCCTCCTCCACAATTTCCTCTCTCTCCTCTGCAAATCGTGCTTCATTCATCTCTTATTGCTCCTTTGCAGATGCGCTTTGTTTATTTCATATTCACTTGGTTTCTGTTGCTCTATAAGTGGGCTCCCTGTGGATAATTAGTATGTGCCTAGGTGACATTTGAAAGACCCTGATGGCAATACTGATATCATTTTTCACAATCTATACAAACATAAACATCTTTTTTACCTCTTCTGCAGTTCGTAGGATCCTCCTTGTACTTTCCAGAGACTGAAAGAAAATAAATTGAATAAAAGTATATATATAATATATATATGCATGATAGTATTTTTTTTATACAAAAATTTTATTCAAGTCAAGATAAACAGCAAAATCCTTAAAAATTGCGCCAGAAAATCTGCCATACAAAGTTATATATATAACTTCTTAAAACACTCTGATGACGACATAAGTCAGAAAGGCCTCAGCGTGCTAAATCTTCTCGCTTTTTTCATCCGAATCTTGTTACCATATTTAGTATATGTAAATATATTATATGCTTTTTATGTATTCTCATAAAAATTACAAACATTAACAATACAAACAAACAGTTCTACCTCTATTCAAAAATATTAGGACAAAATATTAGGCAACCAGTTCTCTTACTCCATACAATTTTCAAGCTCCACACAAAGAACTTTTATGTACATCTTGAAGAAATGATACCTCATCAGTTACTTGATCAGCTTTCTGCTGCATCTGACTGAGCTCCATCCGCATTCTATCCTCTTCTGACATCATTTTTGTGCAATTTATTTGAGTCAAATACTAAAATGAAATAAAAACAATAAATACTCAAATTTATCTTTGCAACCAAACTTTGCCCAAATGGCCCTTTGAATCAAGGGCCATTATCCTTGAGGCCATCAAAAAATCTGCTTCGTCACAGATAGCGGAATTTGGCCATTAGGAGGTGGGGAGGGTTTACCAAGAACTTAGTGGCCAAATTGAATCTGTGATTAAATGGATTTTCTGACAGCCCATCACAGTAAAAAAAACTAGTAAAAGCTTCTTAGATGGGAAAACTCGTTTACTAAGTCATATGTTCCTCCAGACTGGAAAGTTTGCCTTTTGCGTGTGCAAGTTTATGACCTAACTAAAATCTGTGTGGTGTGAGAGTTTTTGCAAACAGTTTTTGCAAGTTTCAGTAAACTTTCTGTTCTAGAATTGTTTCTAGAGATACTTGCAAGTTTTGCAGTGAAGTTAATACTTGTAATTGATACAATTTTACTGCAAATACTTTCAATCAGAATGGAAAAGGTTATATGATACATGACAAAAAGTTCCTGTTTGATCACATGATCTCCTATAGTTGCTCTTGATGATATTTCAGTTTCAGGTCCCTCTAGTCATCTTGGCCGAAAGCGTAAATCTCAACATTCATTTAATTGCTTTGTTATTGACTGCTAGTTATTTTTGTCGTGACCGTTTTGCAATTTGCAAAATATGTCTGTTTACCGTTGTGCGTTTTGCAAGAATGCTCATTTGCTAGCTCCATATCTGCAAAATCAAAATGGTTCCCTCCTGCAAAAATATTGAACATATTTCTTGCTCAATTTAACATTGTAGTAACTACCTATCCCCAAAGTGACACTATGAAGAAGCTGAAACATTGATGAATTGCGGAATACTTCATAGGTCATCAGTGTAATTGGAAACGTCGGTACGTTTCGGCCTCGTCTGATCTCGATAAATGTAGCAAGAAGGATGGGGAGTTTGGGCCTAAATTTATCGAGAGAAATATAAACTGAGAAGGGTGGACTATTGCAATCATAGTAGCCTATGAAAATGGCTGCAGACAATATTTTAAACACTAAGATAATCCTAAATGTCCCTGGAACTGATTCAAAGTTATACTCACCAAAACTATTTCAGCTCAACTGTTTCTACAACGCCTCTGCTCGATGGAATTCTTCGGCATTCTTCGTAACTTGATGCAGAAAAGAAAACCGGACACAACTACAACAGCAAACCCCGCCTTATGATGCCGGATGGAGAAATCGAAACCGAGTAACAGCAACAACAACAGCGATGGCGCATAAACAACAGCACCAAAATTTGATTGGCTGAAAAGTCCATGAATCGGACCAATCATAATGACGATTACGTAATAGATAAAAGTAACTTTAGGCCCAGTTTCAAATTTTTAACCTTCTTCGCTATAATGTTTTGAAAACGTTTCATACAAAAATCCCGCAAAATGGAACAAAAATGTGTGCATAGAGAACTTTTCAAGAATATTTTTCTGCGGGAGGGAAACTTAGATTTTCAAACTATTACGAAGGGTGGTAAAAACGGGGCAAATGGGCCTAAATTTGCGGTCATTGTTGTTTTTGGAGCAATGCGATTGCCCCACTTGGTAAAGCTATGCAGATTTTGTTGGCTTGTTGCTCTACATTACGCCTTGTTGTCGAGCTATGAAAATAGCTCTGAAAAACCAGCAGTGCTCTAGTTGCTTATTCTGTTGGGTATCACCAGAGAACATAGGGTGCATTCCATGTAAACTCCACGCCGAAGGTTACGCCGATAACAAAGTAATTTACGCCAGGAAAACAATAGATCAATTCAATTACAATAATTTTCTATTGTTTCCATCAGATTTTCACGCCACTGCGCCAAGAAAATTTCTTTTCCACGCCGAAGATCTTCGGGCCTAAGTGCATGAAATGCACCTAGAACAAGCCTGAAAAATCTTCTGAAAACAGTGGACTTTGGTTTTTCTTCCAACATGACTTTGGTTCTTCTTCCATAAACAATTTTTCCTGAAACTACAGGCTGTCCCAAAAAGTTTTTCGACGTTTGATTAAATATTGAAAAATAACGATGAAATGAAAAATGTTAAGATACCCATATTCCTAAGATCTTAAATTAGTTTTCGACAAAAGAATCTTGCAAATTCCTGAAAATTCACTGAAAATTCAAGAGCTTTTAAAGATCAAGTTTGTGCGAAAGCTGAAACCAGAGACTGCAATTCGACCTGTTATGCAAAACAGCTCCAAAATTGAGATAAAGGAAGGTTATCCAATGCCATACCTCTCATTAATATATGAGCGAACCAAGTAGGATTTTGAAAGTAATTTAATTCTCGTAACAATTGTCTAAAGTTGCTTTTCAAACTTTGCTCAACAGAATTCCTCAAAGTATCCATATACGCTTGAATTCATGTTCGAGAGAATAGAGTTCGGTTATTGAAAATCCTTTCCAAATCCCATTTGGTTTGCCCTGAAATATACTAGAAACAAAGCCAACGACAGCCCCCATGCTACATTCACTACAAATGCTATGGAGAAGCTGGTTTCAGCTTTATCATAAACCTGAACTTCAAGAGCTTGTATTAAATTAATGAAGCTTGTAGCTCCATGAATAGTCAGCAGATTTGCAAGATTCTGGTGTCTAAAATTAATTTAAGATCTTAGCGAAGGAAAGTCTTTCCATGCAGCCCAATCATTATATCGTTATTGTTAAATATTTAATCAAACGTGGAGAAAATTTTTTTTGAGGCACCCTGTACCGTTGTTGGTTTTGCATGCTAAGTTATTGTGGGTTTACCGAGAGGGGGGCTTACAAGAGAGGGGGGCTCATTCACAAAGTCAGACGACAAAGGCTATAAAAGATAGCTTTTATGTCTTTTACCTCATATTTTGCGGAGTCAACATACACTTTTACGAGTCAAATACACAAATTCAACGCAGTTTTAATCCCAAACCATATCAAAATTAACATCCAAACTTGTTTTTTCTACCGGGTGTCTTAAAAAAAGTACTCACGTTTGTTTGAACGTAGCGCCATATTGAAAAGTGATAGGAATTCGTGGTATCGACTGTCACAGTTCACAAAGGCTAACTTAGATGTCAATAGTTTGTTTTTCACCGTAGGTTGAACATTCTTGGAGTTATGAGTTCCGAAACGCAAAGACCATCGTCAAGATTAAAACAGTAGGCCTAATGTTATGAAGGAGTCAAGCACAGGTGGTCCAAAGTTTTAAGAGGTTTCAATAGCAACGCAGTATTTGAATATTATTTGCTTTCAAAAGGATTATAGTGCTTTCATTCAAATTGATTCGTTTAGAAAGTTTTTGCAATCTCGTTCTTCAGTAACATTAATCTACACTCTTCCAGAAAACATTTAGGCCTACTGTTTTAGTCTCGACGATGGTCTTTGCGTTTCGGAACTCATAACTCCAAGAATGTTCAACTTACGGTGAAAAACAAACTATTGACATCTAAGTTAGCCTTTGTGAACTGAGACAGTCGATACCACGAATTCCTGTCACTTTTCAATATGGCGCTACGTTCAAACAAACGTGAGTACTTTTTTTGGGACACCCGGGTAGTAAACGGAAAATATTCGGTATCCTCTCGCATTTGATATAAGTGGGGGGGGCTTAATAGAGAGGAGGGCTTATTTATAATTTTGACTCAGAAGGGAGGGGGTTGTTAGAGAGGGGGGCTTAATAGAGAGGGGGCTAAATACAGCTTTAACGGTATGTCGGTTTGTTCTATAATCCAATCTAGGAACAGCGACTTCGACCTAGAATTCACACAAAAGAGGAGCTTGCTTTTACAGAGGTTTAGAACTGAGATATGATAATTATGGTCTTCTGCACTACAAATATTTACAGATGCAATTTATAAAAACAAATTCAGTCGCATGGAATTACAGTACTGTGTCTAAATGAAGCCTTCAAAGGAAACCTTGAAATTTATGACATCATCATAGTTGAACAAACTTGCTAACTGGGCTTGATATAGACTTATTGCAATCGTCGTAGTTTCGCTCCTTGATGGACTGATAATCGCTACAACTAGCAGCGTAGTGTCCTCATTCAATTCAGTAAACGTAGCGGAAACTGGGACTGAAGTAGTTAGTCTAGGCTTGATATTGTTTTCTGCCAACACCTCAAACGGCCCCCGTGTTCTATTTTTTGATAATTGGAAATATCAAGAAACAATATCATGCAATATGTAATATCAAGTCCTTATCAAGTCAAAAACGTAGCCTGCGTGCAGCCTCAACACTCCTCAGCCCCAAAGTATAGTTTGGCTGAGGAGTGTTGAGGCTGCACGCAGGCTACAAAAACGTAGCTTTTGTTGCAAATATAGCAATCCTGCAATAAAACTGTAGGCTAAAAGTTCTGTGTCAACAATGTGAATAGCAAAGCATCGAAATATGAAATATAGATCTATATGAAATATCGAATGCAGCTTTAGGAAGTTGAGAAAATTGCTGGCTTCTCTTCTCCTAATATTCTAACACAAGTCTGAACTTTTATTGACTGTTTCCCTTGATAAAAGTTTACTGTAAAGTTGCTAAAAGCGGGCAAAGGACAGTAAGCTACACGCACTTGGAAACTAAAAGTCTTGCCTGCCTAGGTACGGACAAAAGTGAAATTCCGGGGAAGCAGGAGTAGGGTGTCTAGGGAGTAGAGGGTGCCGACCGCCAACGATGTCTAACTTCAAGGCTTCTTCTAACAGCTTCTAACAGCTTCTAGCATCGTTGTCAAAAGTCTTGTCACAAGAACACCACAGAATTCCGTTCAATGGTTTGGTTTGCAGTATCCAGAGCGTAAAATTTAACATCAAACCAACAAAGCAAAGAGGCTTTATATATATCCAAATCTTCCAAGATCCGAAGTGAAAAGCAAATCTCTCGCTTTTGAAAAAAATCTGGAAATTGTTCCATTATTCAGCGCAGTTTTCAAGGACTTTGAATTCAATGTTTTCATATTTAAGGTAATAAATACATCAAAGTGTAAGTTAGCTACTGGTAATTCTAAAGAGCTGAGCTTTAGATTTGGGCAAACACTCCAAGGTATGTAGTCAAACGTGTGCCAACAACTTGGTCACCAAGAACGCTCAAATTCTCGTGTGAAAGACTTTTGACAAGGACGATAAGTATACTAGTTATTTAAAATCATTATCAATTAATCGTTGTCTGTATCATGCTTGTCATCAAAGTAAAGCAATAATACATATTAGTTTGGCCCAGAAAGGCACACTTTGCGTACAGTATGTCATGATATAGTAGCAGCACAACAACGGGGGGGATATGCTTGATCAACAAATAAAGAAAAATATAAAACTCAGTAATAGGAATACGAATGTGCACCTTGGTGAAAGAAACTTTTTGAAGTTTTGCTTGTTGACAATAATTCTGCGTTTCAGTCTAGCAAAGACTCTATTTAGTTTCTTTCCTATACGAATATAATTCCGTGTTTTTGTCGACTTAAAAGAATCTCTGCTGTCTTCACATGCTTTGTCATAAAAAAACATACGTGAAGTCGGAATATTCGAGAGTATGTGGTCCTGTTGAAGTGCGCTTCTGTCTGTGACATGCCTTTTCTGGGCCTAAGACATGTATCTAATACTACTCCTACGAAAGGTACAAGTGGCAAGTTCATCTAAAAATCGGCTTTCTTTCTGAGGCTTCGTTTGTCTTCTAAGTCTGTGACTGATTTTTCCGACAACGGAATTGCTGGTTGCCTTCGACAAATGTTTTGGGCGCTGTTTAGGCACTTTTATTGCCTCGTCTTCATGGAGAATCACTAAGTGTCCTTACTTTTTACCTGAAACCTTTCAGCCATTGCATAGCTTTCAAGACTGATTTTGAATCAGGTATCACCATTAACGGCATTTGTAGTTTATCTGACCAGCAATGGCATTTGCGAATCTTTCGAACTTTCTTCAAAACAACTTTTTGTTTGGCACTAGGGCACTGCAAAGAGACAGTCATCCACAGCATTTGTGCAGGTTGGCATTGGACGCAGAGTGTCCCGCGTGGTTTGTTGTCTTTCACCTCAGGTACATACGCAGATTTACACATTCCATAACACATCTTGTTTATTATTGCTTTAGAAATACAGCCAGGATGTGAGATAATTTGTTTGATGAATTTACCTTTGCAAGATTGACGCTGTGGATTGTAATTATTGATGAACTTCATGAGAAATTCTTCACTCGTTTTCAGATCTTCAATTTTCAGCATTGATCGAGATCTACGTCGTCCTATCGTATCACACAGTAAGGTAAAGAGGATTAGAATGGTGCAAATTGCATGTGTTGCAATTCTACTGAATCTTGCCATGTTTCTTCTACAAATTCCCCTTGATCTTCAATTATATCTTTGCGTTATCTGGAAGAATAGAAACCCTGATTATAATTATGACAACGATAAGCAAATAAATAATGCTTAGGCCCATTCTTAGCGATCATCTTGCCGAAACGAAATGCAGCAAGAAGCCCATTCGGCACACTGTTGATTGAAGCTTGAATATCAATGGAATTCGTCGAATCTTGCGAGCTGATTGCCTACACAAGTTCTTGTGGCGAAGGCCTAAATTGGGTCAAGTTTTTCAGAGTAATATTATGAGTCTCTGATGACTGAAGTGACGTCATCCAAGTCAAAGAGCACAGGGCAAGAAGGGACTCAGGTGATAAATCAAGCCAACAACAGCTAATGAATGAACGGCAAGCGCTATTTTGATGACAAACGATTAAAAAACAAAGTATCGAAGATTTGAATAGCCAACAATTATATTTAGGAACGAATACTGATACCTTTACATTATAAACGTCATATGTACATGCGGCAATTGTTCTACAAGCGGATGTTTGAATAACTTTGATACTAAGATATACTAGCCAAAGAAAAATTCATTGACAAGTTTCAAATTCTGATAATTCCGATTTATTTACGATGATGGTGTAATCGCGGACAATATAAACAAATAAAAAAAGATTCCATAAACACAAAAACAACGAAAACAGATTTGTGAAATTTGACAGGAATATTGGACTTGCCCAAGTCTCACTTTCCTCAGTCGATTATTTCCTTAGTCGATTATCGACTAAGTCGCTGCGGGGGCAGGGAGAAGGAAAAAGCGGAGGAGAAGGAGAGGTGAAGAATATAAGAGAGAATATTTTAAAAGATGCATATAGGATGTTGTGTAAATTTTCAATTCCAATTGAAACCTATAATTCAAAATAGAAATAAAATTTCACTCTTCCAGAATGAACTTTGTATTTCTCCCCTTGCTTAACTCAATTGACCTTTCCACAATACTGCGTTGACCCTAATAAGTTACGTCTTTGCGATGAAGGCTGGTTCCAAAGCGAGGCAGCACATTTATTTTAATACCAAAACGTCATTTTAAGGATCTATGTACAATCATATTGTAACAGATCAGAGGAAACTGTGGGATGACAGCAGCATCTATGTTACTGGAATCGCTTGTGTGACGTAATGATAAGTCACTGTAACAGTTTAGGTACAATAATTGTGGTACGTCTCTGGCAGGAGATTTGGCCGATTTGATTTGGAGTCCTGGCCGCAAGCTGGGCGGCCTAACGTTTGGACGAAATTTCATTCTTCTCAGTACCTTTGGCAACTAAAAGCCAAGGCCCAAGCAGTAGGCAATGATAATTCTTGCTGTCACGGCAAGCAAAGATGATTTGTTCAAGTTGAAACGCACTTAACATATAAGTGGCCACTCAACTTCCGACATGTTGTCATTTGTGGCAGCATTTATTCACCTCCGTTAACATTTATTGATAGAAATCAGCACCTTCTTTCTCTAACTTTTGGCACTACTATTCACAAAGTTGATATTCAAGAAACCTTACACAAATTAGGCCTGGTCTGCATAGCGCCTTGGTAACCATACATTATTTTTTATAAGAACAAGAAAGATTGGAAAAAATTTGGCTCAGCGTTAGTTGGTTCTTATTATCCCTTTTTTGGAACAATAGACCCATTGTCGTTTATTCAAAATTTCAGCCTCAAGTGTTCTTACTTCTTATAAAATTGTTCTTATCAAGTAAAAAGAGCGTAGCTTGATAGTACTAGAACTTCTATGAAAGCTCAAATATCCTACGTTCTCCAGAAACCTTTGGTACCAAACTGTCCTAAAATTTAAGAAACCACCTACCAGCCCCGGACCTAAGTTTCCTATAAAAAATGAGTGTATGAAATAAGCGCGTCCTTTAACCATGCTATACATGATGTTGGATATTTGTCAGCAGTCAAATCTTCTACTTTAAGAGAAACAGAATATTTTCAACTTTACCTGTTACCGAGGAAAGCCTCTAGCTTGTTTTCAATTCAACGACTGCTGTCTCTACTGCAAAATTGTTTTGAGACGAGACTCGAAACACTTCAATTCAGAGCTGCCTGTTCACAAATTTCACTGTCTTTCCCGTGACTGTCTTCACTAAAATGAACTCATCATATGCCGATTCATATCAGTCTGCTTTCTGGTACGTAGAAATCATCACACATACTCTCATGAATTTTAACGGAAATTGCTAACTGTCTGATACATGTTAATACGTACACAAAATACCTTTAGCCCACATGACGGAAAACATTTTTACAACCTTGTTTGCCATACAGCTCCTAAATGAAACAATAAAAACATACCGAGGCTGATATATATGCTAAAGATGGCTTACATGAAGTAGCAGATGTTTGCTTCAGAAAGCATGTTTTGAGGCCTGAAACCAGTGGTGTCGAAAGGGAGAGACAACCGATACAAACCACCGGGGACCCATCTTCTATGATACCTCCAAAACCTTCTGACCCGCACTAACTATTCAATAGTTTGATAATGTATAATAATTGGGCCTTCTTCTTGAAATCACCTCGGGGCCCCCTGCGCCTTCATCGACGTCAAGACGGCCTTGCCTGGAAACTGTCCGCTTGATTATGTAAACTGGCCTAAACAAGTTATTCCTTGCTGAGAAAAGACTGAGGTTTAATCCAATAACCAGAACGGTATCAATTTATCACCATCCTACGCCATTCATCAACTTTCTACTGGTAACCAGACACAACGCTGGTCGCTAAGTACTCGCTCTCGCTCATTCGTGAAGATTCGTTAAAAATGCCAGACATTTTCGCAGTTTCGACTGTTTACTTAAAGGCAGCAGGCAAAAATAAATAGAGTTGCTTATAAATAGAACAAAGAAAACACCCAGACACAGCATTGTTTCTTTGGTTATGCTTTTGTTGATGGCGCGTGGCCAGCTTCGATTTTAATGAGATATTGTTGGATTACCAAGACCCCTCCGGGTGGACCAGCTTAAATTTCCCGGCAGAGATCTCCGGCGTGGAGTTACGATTTCTGTTGTACTTCTATTGTTTTGGCAAAACTCTCCGGTGTGGACTTTACATGGTTTCCACCAGGGGTTAAAGGCTCTTGGGCAACCGACATGCATTGCGATTTTGTTTGAGCTGCATTATTTTCATGCAGCATGGAATTAGGCCATATTTCAAATAGGACTGCAGTGCATGCTGGTTGCGCAAGAGTCTTTAAGCTATGCATATTCCCTTTAAAACGAAAGCCAAGAACGAATGCCTTTAGACGGCCTAATTTACAAATTTTCTCTTCTAGATCTTTTCCCTTGACTCAAAGCTAAGCAGCTTTAGTCACTCTGGACCGAAAATAGGGAAATAAAAGTTCAAAATACTAGCTTCCTGAAGAGATCTAAAATAGCATTGGCTTGTCTCCATAAACGTTGTCTGCCAGCCAATATATTCGTCCTCAAGGCCAACACCTTTCTATTCTCTCGTGTTGTAGCCAATACTTTGCTTGCTGAATATTTTCATTCTGATTTAGATTTATTAGCCATCAAAAAGTAGTCAACTTGTGTCACAACTGTACTGGGAAGAGTAAAGCCAATTACACGACTCCACCCTTATGTCTAAGGCTCTTAAAACCTGAAAACATCTGAGCTTAAACTACCACACTTTGAAATAAATCTCAATATCTCATCATTTGATCAGAAAGGATTGTGGAAACAGTTCTCAAAATTTATTTTCTATAATTTGTTAATGTTAATTTAGTGAATTTTCTAATATTGCTGGCTACTCTAGTTTCGCCGAGGTGGTCCGGTGATAATGCTAAAAGGTCAATTTCTGGGTTGGAAAATACGCTATAAATTACGTAACTATGGTGAATGCTGAATGCAGTTCTTGATGGTGCTTTTTGAAGATATGGTGAGTAAATTGTATCCGGTTCGAGGTCTTCCATGCAGGGCTTTAGAAAATGTAAATCGGTCTAATTTTGACTGATACCTTAAATCGTTAGTAGTTCTATTTTGCTGCTATCATCCTAATTCTGCAATAGTTGCTGTTGTTGTTGTTGTTGTTGTTGTTGCTTGGCAAATTGCGGTTGGCTTGGCTGCACAAATAGGTTGCACAATGAAGGAGGTGGACACTAAATGCCACCATAACCTATTTGGTGTTGTTATTGTATGTCATACGGTAAGGGTTAGGGTTAGTTTCAGGGTTAGTTTCAGAAAAGCCTAACTTACCCTAACTAACCCTAACTAACCCTAACTTACCCTAACTTACCCTAACTTACCCTAACTAACCCTAACTTACCCTAAAAACGCTTTTCTGAAACTAACCCTAACCCTTACGGATGACATACAACACCAATGAAGGAGGTAGGAGGTAATATGCAGCGAAAATAGAATACATTTCGCATTTCCTAAAGCCCATAATCTGTCATTGGTTTCTTGAAAGAAAGAGCTGAATTCCCTAGTGGGAACCAAATAAAGTCCACGCAGGAGTTTTTTTGCCAAAACGATAGAAAAATAAAATAAAATCGTAACTCCACTACAGAGATCTTTGGCGTATGCTGCATGGATCCCCTGAATTAAAAGTGGGACCATCAGCACAAAGCTTCTGCACAAAGATAAATGACATATGGACATCATTTCGGTTAAAGCAGTCATTCCCTTACTTTAAGGGCCTTACAGCCGACCATCTTCTAACCAATGAACACCATTGTACAGCACGCGTGCGTGAAATCAGGTCCTAAAAGTGTTGGTTGTTATTTCAAGGCCTTGTTGCATTTTCTGCTCTCTCTCTTCGCATGACATTGCAACTAAGAGAAGATTTTGTCATTGATCATTACATTTTAAAGGAAGTTGTACCTCTATTCTGTGGTTGTACCTCTTCCTAATTAGAAAATATAAATAACCCACAAGAACATTTCTTGTTTGGCATGGTCTATTAACCAGACCCTGGTCTACTAGGACTAGGACCCTAGGACCATAGGACCATAGGACCATGACCCATACTGACCAGACCTTGAGGGAATCCCCGTCCAAAATTGCATTTTCAAAAATGGCTAGTAATGGCATCATAATGGAGAACGGTTTTGAAAAGCTTTTATTCCGCTGGTGGCATCCGAAATGGTTAATAGACCATGCCTTCTTGTTTACCAATATTTCATTTATCATATGTCTCTTTGTTTGTCCTCTTACGTCATTCTCCGCCCATTTCAGGACCCAGTTCACAAATTTTCAATACATTGTTGATCAATTATAAAGGAAGAGGTGGGTCGATCGTTGTGCCTCTTTTCTGCTAGGAAGTACTTCAGCCACTAATTATCTTTACTTTAAATTTTTGCAAAGCAACAGTAACACTTGCATAGCAACAGCGATCAATTTTCTCTGTTACTAGGGTAACAACTCTGTGCCTGCAAATATAGAAGTGAATTCTTTGGAAAAAATATAGTCTATGGGAGTTTTTTTTACCTGTCCGGTAGCTCTTCAGAAAATGGCTTCAGATCTCTATGAAAACAAAATGTGCGCCTCCACATCTTGAAACAAAACGATTTTGCTGACGCTGCATTAAAGCAATTCCCTCTCCCCTCCTCTCTTCCCCTCCTTCCTAGGTATGTGAATCTTGTATTGTATTGTATTGTATTGTATTGTATTGTATTGTATTGTATTGTATTGTATTGTATTATATTAAGTTGCATAAGTGAAAGCAGGCAATTTAGGAGCTTTGTTCAATTTTTAGATATCTTCTTCCGATGGGCAACATTTTACCTACTCTTTTCACTCTTTACCGACAAGGTCTGATGGTTCTAAATTTTAAATGGTTGGTGACTCAACTGAACGAACTATGCAACCGTCTTGGCAAATACCGGACTGAATGGAACATTCCGGATGACTAAAATTTCATATTTAGGCAATTCAGGCAAAGCCCTGGTATCTTCATCAGCATTTAAGGTACAAATATTGCAAAGTAAACTGACCACGAGATTCATTGTATTCGTTCAATGTTTTTAATCTGATGTTTTTATTTTTTCTCATACGTACAAGGACTCACGACCAAACAGATTCTAAACAGAGCCTAAAATTTGAAGAAAAATCGAACGTCTTCTATCATTCGAACGTCGAAAGAAATGTAAAATGTCGCCTCGAACGTCGCTTCGCTTCAAAAAGTCGAACTTTGATCTAATCAGCCAATCAAACGCTAAGAATAGGCACGTGGTCCAACCTTATTAAGAAAGTCGAGATTTGATTGGATGCGCCCTAAAAGCGGCGGATTACGCCTACCTAGTCTCTGTTTTGAGGCTGTATTGTCATGAGTCTCAGTTTGAAGCCATGACTATCATTCAATTCAATGCGGAAAACTGAAACACACGTAATCAGTCTAATTGCAAAGTAGGATATCAATGTTTTTAAAAGTTAACTATCGAAGAATATGATTTATCATGTTTCGAATTGATTTAAGCAATAAATTCATCGCTAGAATTATTCAAACCTTTTGCATTTGTTTTGGCAAAAAAATACTAGGAACGCATTTGTAGCAATTATAGAAAAGGATCATAAGTTCTTGTCTAAAATTTAATTTAAGAAACAAATAAAGAAACAGAGGTATGCCAAGAAAATATAAAGTATTCCCAAAAAGGAGGAGGCAAAATTATCTTTAAGCCTTTCTAAGTTTGTACTCATCAAAAATTAGTTTCAAACATAAATTGAAAGTTCTCCGCAAGCGAAGATTTCACAGAGGAGAAGAGAGATGTTGCGAATATGCGTGCAGGCTAGACTAATATTAGTCTTCGATAGGTCTTCGCCTAAATTTCGAATGAAATGAGGACGCTAGTTTCCAATAAACTCGTAAAGAATGAAGAAATGTGATTGCTTTCCTGGGTGGGCCAATAAAACTAGCTATTTGGAATTTTGTCCTCCACAGATAAATTTTATCACTTCATTTATTACCAAATCATTTAGCAGTTAGGCGATCTATAAATAGAGACCAGTTATATTAGAACACGAGGTAAAACGGAAACTAGATAGGCCCTTTCGTGATCATCTTTTGAGAAACTCTGCAGCAAGAGAAAAGAAGAAGGTTTTCGTTGTTCTGTTCTTTAGCAAACTAAACATATCATTTTTAAATAAAAGAAAAGCATAAATAGGTAGCTGTGAACATACCGTTGGATTTCGAAAAAACGACGATTTTGGGAGACGAAGAAATGATCAGCTCACATCAATCTTTCTCTTTTCGATACTCGAAAAATTTATAGTCCGCACGTCAAGTCCTATTGATTTGAAATGTAATGAGCAATTGAATGACATCGTGAGCCAATCTTAATAAATATCATTTTTTAGGATTTTAAACAACAATTTAATTGATTGCTTTTTGGAAAATTCTCCTAGGATTCTCTATCACATTTACGAAAACATTTCACAAATTTCACACTGTAATGTGAGCAATTATTTACCAATAAATTCTGGGTGCCCAGCCCATTTGCAATATAATTTTATTGCTCTTTGAAATTTTGAGACACCATTGATTTAACAAGTTCCCCTCAAAAGCGTTATTTTGCGCTAATGGTTAACAAGAGTCTATTAAAGAACACCGGTCAACCAGCATCCTTTGCGGTCGCGCTTTGCAGAGACAAATGGCCGGTTTGACTAATAAGATAATTGTAAACTTTTGTTTCACGCCACACAGTCACTAAGTCCTTCCTCTTTTCTTTTTTGTTTGTTTGTACGTCTGTTTCACATTAGATGTTAGGCACATATGGTCCATCATCCATACTAAATTGAATCTCCAGAAAAGAGACCCAGACCTGTAAGCATAGGCGCAGTGTCTTGAGCAATGGGGACACTCTGGAAGGGGACCAGTGACGGCGGTTGTCGGTGTTGTTCTCTCGGCTGGGGTCCTATTGCTCAACATTATCGTCTATGTTAGCCCGACATCCAATTTGAAACCGGCCTTAGTATTTATCACTAAAATCGTTTATGTGTAGCTTTTTGTAATTGCATATTTAGTTGTAACTTAGTTGTAACTTAGTTGTATGTTCTTTATGTAATGGCCTCGAGGTAGTCATGATCTTTTGTCCCTCGGGGTATCGTCCTTGTAGTGTTGTAAAGTAGTTCACAAGTAATGTCTTAGGTAACTCGTCTTTGTAAACATTTTATATTGAATATAAAAAATAAAAAAAATAAAAACATTAGGCCTAACCTTAATTTCGTTTGGCCTCTTGTCTTTCAAATGGCAGCAGCTCCACATTTGCATAAGTTACACCGAGGTAGAATGAGGAGACCTCCGGTCCGGTAAAGTGGGTTAGGCGTTAGGAACAAATAACTTGTCATATGTATTACCATGGGTGGTTAGACACTGCATGTGTGCTTCTGGTGGCTGACACAAGGGTAGAAGGAAATCACTCTTATCATGAAGGCAATGTAAGTACAACTGCGGTGTCTAACTACCCATGGTATTACTTATTAGGGGTTCTCCATAAATTGTCTGGGCTACAATAACTCAAATACAGCATTGTAAATGCTAATCAATTACTCCACATTTTGTTCTTTTAAATACCTCAACGTTGAGGAACAAACTAGAAAACTTTGATTTGAAGGCTCGTCCTAACTTCGAAAGAATAGTCTTTCGATATCTTCCAAGAGAAAACAAATTTGTATAGAGTTTGCCGAAGCCTAAAGATTGATGAGCAATTTTCAGAGGTCAAACGAAACAAAGCTTTGAAACCGAGATCTTATTCCGATCGTTTCAGTTGACCTAAATGTTGATATAAATACCAAACACTTGTACCCCATTCACAATGGCCAGTTAAACCAGCTTAAAATAAACCAGGTTATTGAATGCTGCGTTCTAATTGGTCGATCCAACAAATCGAATGTATTTGATTGGTTGAAATTTAACCTGGGCTAGATAAAGCTGGTTTAACTGCTCCAGTGTGAATGGGGTATAATTCTAAGTTAGAGTTTAATCAATAGATTTAAACAGCAATCTTTGAAACCGGTCTCTTAAATCAGCCTCTACAATCATCAAAAGAGGCACCTTTTTGACCCACCCGGTAGTTTTTAATTGGTTCCAGGCAGGTGACCTCTCTGTTAAGGTTAAAAGTAGATTCATTTTGTCAAGGATACCTGGCCAGAGATAATCAAAACTTCGTGTAAGAATTATGTTCATATCAACAAGTTATTAAAGATTGCACAACTGCACCTTAAATTAGATGCGCATTGACTTAAAAAGTGGCTTTCCCGGGATCAAGATCAATATGATAGCACAAATGCACCTAAAATTAGATGCGCGTTGACTTAAGAAGTGGCCTTCCTGGGGTTTAAGATCAGTTTAAGATCGATTGCGGATCTCTTTATATATCAACTCTGTTATCTTTTGATTGTAGTTTTATTCTACCAAGCAGGGCTTGGTATAGTTACAGGGGAAATAACTCCACGCAATTTGCTTGTATCTGATCAATGATCTAGCAATCGAAGCGATGTGCTTGTGATTTCTGATTTAGATTTTATTTATCTTATCCGTTAAAGGGTTGGTCTATTTTTGATGATCGAACGATCTCTGCTAGTTCTAGTCCCTAGGGTTTTTTTCTAAATTACTTTATTTTAAGTAGGTTGGAAAGATTTCTAGCTATATAAGCTAATCTAGGCCTACTATGCATGCCGCATCCAGGCATGGGACCCCTAGTTTAACGTCCCTTCCGAAGGACGGCGAAGTGAGTTGTTTGGTCAAGCATCTGGAAGGTCCCCCATCCAGATTTTGACCTCACGCGGCCAAGATTAACTTTGATTACCTAACGGAAGCTGTATAAGCCACTCGGCCACTCACTCCACAAGGGCGCTGGTACAATAGGTACCTCTCCCGTAGACAAGACACTAAATTACCACGATCTAGTAGAATGCTTTCCTTGCAATTTTGGCTCCTATATGTTGTGAATTCAGTCGTTTTTCGATGGAACATGACTTTGCATTTCTCCAAAACTTGACAAAATTCGATCGACCTTTCAAAAAATCTTTCTTCAAACGCATTTCTTCCACCAACAGCTTCAAGACATAATTGCCAATAACTTCAGAACATGACTAATTTCATTCATGATAAGTTTTTGTATCTAAGCTTGCCTTTAAACTATAACTATATTGTATCTAATTCGTCGAAATCGGTAGATTCTTCATGATACTACGTATTATATTATTTAACAAACATTAAAACATTTATTGACCCACCCTACACCCTATAGGCCTATTTAATTTGGGGATAGTTTAAATGGCATATATTTTTTTGAGAAATTTCCAAGCAGGATTTATGTTTCAGAACTGGATATCGATTTCTATGGTGGATAAATCAAGATGCAACTATACATAAATCATGAAGCAAAATCACTATAATGGAGAACTCGAGGAAAATTGCTGCAAGTAAAAGACGAATTAGGACCAGAATAAGTTCCATCGAAACATGAATAATCTTTATTATCAACTGCAGCTCTTTCCTATTCTTTTTTTAGCCCGAGTCAGAAGCACTTCAATTTTCGAACGTTAATGTGCGTAATTCGAACATCTTTTGTGATACAAAAAGACCTCTTCTTTTGGTTATACGACATTGCTAATTTATATTTTGTGCCTTGACCTATCGACCAATAGAAATCACTTTGTTCACTCTCGCGAATCCCTTTGTTCTACCAACCAACAAATCGCAACAGATCCAGCTGATACGAAGTCTGATATTGTTCCTTTCGAGAAAAGTAGGCATAACAATGCTCACATAGTTTGTTTCCAGTTCAAACACTTAACAGAAACCTTTCCTATGGCAGGTGTTTAGATCGATCCTTCTCTCGATAAATCCACATGCCTTCTCTTAACAGCCTACCTTCGCATGCTCAACGAATGATTTAGCCACATAGGCTTCAGGGAATCATTGCCTGTTTGTTTGTTTATGTTCGCGGCTTCACTAATCGGCCGTAGAAACCCCTGCGTTGGCAATCGTTGATCGCTTCATAATGGGTGGGTGCTATTGTTATAAAATCTGTCCTTGTTTTTACGAGGCTATTCTTCCTTAGGGCGCGTCTCATAGAATTTCTTAAGCCTGCAGTGGTTTTTCATGTGTTTATGCCAAACACATCTAAACCTTGTGGCTCGGAGTCCAGCTGTATCTCCATAATCGTTGATGGTATGAAAGGTCTGATTGCACTGGCTAATTCTACGGACTTCAAACCTGTAGAAAATATCCTCATTGGCAATGTATCTACTGCTAGTTGCCAGCATTAGGGAGAGAAAGTCATGTTTTTTTAAGTTTAGCTTATACAGCCCCTTTAAGACAGGATCACAGATATCTGAATAGTTGATGACTCACTCATTAGCATACTCCGTACGAACTAGTATAAAATCCTTGTTTCGATCTTAGATACCGTTATCTGTGAATCTGGTTCTACAAAGTTATATCATAGAATAGTTTGGTTATATCTTGTGAAAAGGTCAGATTCCTGCACAATCTTATTGTCTAGTGGGGGTCTTGATTCGCTCAAGCTGAAAGCTGATGTTCTCCCACGAACGATAGCAAATCGATCTGCTTTGCAAATACTACGAACTGGAAACCAGCCTTAACGTAAATGAGATGAAGATAATACACATATCTTGCTAAACATCAATCAAAATAATTCATCCAGTGATCGACCAAATCTATAGACTTTGATTATGATCAAGTCCTAGAATCAATTTTACCGTTATCAATTAAAATGTCCGCCTTTTCTCAATAGTAGTTGTGATTGGCTGACGTCATTATTTAAACTCAATAAATTTGCTGACCTAAGTTGTTTGCAAAGAGTGGCCTGATTACAATCCGTTCAATCATAGTAAATATTTACTATGGTTCAATCACCTGATAACCTCAGGGGCCTCACTTTCACTAGAAATAGTTTAGATAGTTAGTTTTAATTAGCTTTTAATATAGCTATATTGTATTTACCAACTTAAAAGAAAGTGAAAAATAAGCTGACAAGCTCGCTTCAGCGAGTGCAAAACTTAAGTCAAAGCAATTTCCAAAGCGTTTTTCCTTAGAGTCACGAGGATCGTGCAATTTCGCCCAAAAATGAGCCTTAAAAGGAAATGACTTCATAGCCCTGGGGAAACGCAACGGTTTTTCGTGCGGGAAGGTAAGTCTGATATTTTTAGGTACATTTTTTTCTCAAAATATGATACTTTTAGGTGCATGTAAATCAATCATCAAAAACGTTTTGCATATTTGGTAAAAATCTTTTCCATAACATTACTTCATACATCAAGTCACAGGGAAACCTGAAAATAATTGTTGCTAAAAATAAAATTTGTAAAAAAATGTGTCTTTCTTTGTCCCCTGTGCGCTTAGTCATTTTTGTACCTTAGTCCCCTGTGCTCCGCGAAAGACTGCGTATCGATAGACTAAGGTACACAAATAACGAAGCGCACAGGGAACAAAGAAAGACAAATTTTTCTCATACAAATTTTATGTTTAGCAACAATTATTTCCTGGTTTCCCTGTGATCAAGTATGATCTCAACGAAGAAGAATTTGCAGCTGGGCGAATAGTCTTTGCGTTAAGGAGGTTGAATTGCATTGGAAGTCGCTTGGAACAGTTAGCCTGTGTTCCAGACCACTTGAAACGAAAGGACTTTCGTTTCAAGTAGTTTGGAACACAGGCTAGGAACAGTTTAATAAAGTGAATGCCATATNCCTTAGTCCCCTGTGCTCCGCGAAATTTTAAGGCTATTAGTAAAGGAGGTAGCAATTGTTTAGGTGATGTTTATGCCAAATGGAAAAGATTCCCAGATACTCGAAAGAAATTCAGTAGCAATGACAAATAACCTAAGTAACACAATTGTTGACGGCAGGAGATCGTGGTGTCGAAAGTTCGAGAGAATTGGAAGAATATAATTCATCTTGAAAAGTAGATCTGTAATAATTCCGGGGCTGTTTTGCAAGAAGAGGGGTCGAATCTTTACTGGCTATTCTAGGTTCCGTTCTGTGGTTTTAGCTGGTGGTAATGAATAGTGAATTCACCCAAGCAATTGTTGTTGCAGAGAATCTGAAGTATAAGTAGGAATTGTGCAGGACTGATGCGCCGAATCACTGCAGCTAAAATAGCCTTTGAAAAGTAAAAACAAATTCAAAAATGTTTTGTGGCTGCAGAAATTCATTTATGAAAATCTAGCTGTAGTAAAAATTGCAGCAAAATTAGCGACCACAAGGAACTTTTTTGATAGCAAGAAAGCTAGAAGTTAATTAAAACTATTGGCAACTCTAAAGTTTTCAGTCATATAGTTAAGTTTTGCAATCACCAAAAATGCAATCCATCATGTAAAAAATTATGCATGCACCAGAATACTGATGCATATGAAGCACAGAAGCAAGAAGAATTTACGAAAGACTCTACATGCGAGAAAATGACCAACAAATTTAGTTACTGGAACATATGAATTTGTCAACACAGCTAAGATAATGAAATTCTGGAAAGTCAATCCATTTGTTAAAGCATATTTTATACCAAAAGTGCTTCATTATAACTCTAAAAATTGTGCAGCAAAGATGAAGACGGCTAGAGGATCATGTTTATATTAACTACTCAAGAAAATGCATGAACATTTTCAGAAACTTCTAACTTAAAAGATTTAAAATTGGAACATGCAACGACTTCTAAGCGATTCGTATGACAATACATGAAACAAGAATACAAAATTAAAACAATAAAATGTAAGAAATCTACTTTCTACTCACCAAAAAAGCTTGAAAGTTGTCGGAAAAATTGCTTTAAAATCTTGAGTTAGCTCTTTCGATGTACTGTTCGGTTCTGTTCCTGGAAACTGAGCTCAGTATTCTCCTAACGACATACTTATACACAGAAGAATAGCTTGCATAATTAATGAATGATAGTATTCCCATGGCAATGTTATCCGGTGTAGCTTATTTTTCTTCACAAGTCTATCAACAACAAATGTAGTAAAAAGTATAGAAGAAAACCAGATGCCTTAGAAGGATCTCAAAGACTGGCTAAGACATGCATGATGTTGACAAAAGATGTTATCTTAAAAGTAAAATAAATAAATTGATAAATAGATAAATTGATAATAACTGGTGCTACGTGACCTGAGATAACAAGGTCAGTTTTTACTGAATCTTTTGACGTCATGTAGAGACTTCTGAAGTCTTCAAACAATTTCTTGCAACGAACTGATTCCTATGTTGTTGCTGTAGCAACAGATTTCGTGCGGTATGTGAGGTATATTTTGCTTCTAATATAACGAAAGGCGTAAAGTCTCAGATTATTTGATAATATATTTTTTATCTAAAGTAACAATAGGCATTACAGTTCTCCTATATTTGTGTGTGTAATTCAAACACCTATTGCTCAGCTTCTGAAAAAGGTACATGAAATACCCCTAGGCAGATGTTAGATCTATCTTTGTTCTTTCGATACTGATGAAGATTCACTAGATTTACTGATGAAGATTCTATCGAAATGTTAAAACCAAGTGACAGTGTATTTTTGGATTATCTTTCTTCTTTCGATATATACTCAAATCTGCTATCAACAACTCCTTTTCGCATGTACAATGAGCGAGTTAAAATGTTCTTGTCTTGNTACTTTAATTGTGTAAGTTTTGGCCGATTAATGCAGTATCTAAAGTTTAATTGTTTCGAACCGTCTTATGTAAAATATTTATATAAGGTACCGGATGAGCATAGGCGTAGGAGCCAAGGGGTGGGAGGACGGCAGGCCCCCTGTAACGATGCGATTGGGTTCGGCAAGGAGCGAGACAAGAAAGACTTCACTTCATTCGATTAGTCACAAGAATGATCATCATTTCCAGTTCTCAAGCTAAATTACATGCTGCCGGAAGGAACTAAACTGGAAGTAACATATGTGTCCAATCACATGCATGCATAATGACATGTGATTCACTACATCATCCCCTTTCTTAAATTAGTGAGTAACTACTTCTCCAAACCTCAAAGGGGGATTTACATTTTGCCTCAGTCGTGCTGGACGAACCCGTTGTGGCTGCTCGTTACCCCTACCCTCTAAAGCATCCTCCCCAGGAATGATGGAGTCACCTACCAAAACTTGTGTCTCTGCGGATTCCGGTACAGCACAAAAAGGGACCCCTTTGTCGACTGGAACAACACAGGTTTTTAAACTGTTGTGGTGAACAACTTTATCCTTGCCCTCCATGGAACGTATGGTATAGTTAACCCCCTGTCTTGAAATAATTTGAAAAGGGCCAATCCATCTCCCTCCCAGCTTCCATGGCTTAGGGCGACGTAACCAAACTGAACCACCAACAGGGTGTGGGTTCCACTTCCTGGCACGCTGATCATAATACTTCTTCTGCCTGAATCTACTCGAAGATAGATTATGTTGGGCTGACTCTTTAATAGACTGGAGAGATTGACGAACTGACTGTGAATACTCAGACTGGCTACATGGATTCTTTAAAGGAATGTGCAAGTCTAACTCAAGAGGAGTACGAGCTGGACGACCAAAAACTAATTCATAGGGGCTAAACCCAGTAGATTCATGTGTACTAGTATTGTATGCATAAACTACAAGACTTACCCACGTATCCCAGTCATCTTTGTGATCTGCAACGAAAGAAGAAAGCATATCCTGGATGGTACGATTATGGCGCTCAACAAGGCCATCACATTGTGGATGGTAAGCAGTAGTTCTGGACTTATGGGTTCCCATTAAAAGACATATTTCCTGCATTAAATTGCTTTCAAAGTTTCGCCCTTGGTCAGAGTGGATGATGGTCGGTGGACCAAAACGACTAAAAACACGCGTTACTAAAATGTCAGCGACAGTGCGAGCCTTCTGATCTTTGGTAGGGAAAACCTCGCACCACTTGGTGAAATGGTCCATGACAACAAGCAAATGTTTGTTGCCCTGGCTGGTCTCGGGCATGGGACCCATGTAATCCATAGCCCAGAAAACAAAAGGCTCGTTGACAGTGACATGCTGAAGAGGCGCTGTGTTGTTGGATGAATCTAATTTGTTCTTGGCACAAATTTGGCAAGACCTAACAAAATCAGAAATGTGAGTTTTCATCATGGGCCAGAAAAAGCGGTTTTTTGTGCGCAAAATAGTTCTTTTGATACCTAGATGGCCCGAAAAAGGACTGCTATGTATGCCCTGCAGAACAGACTCAACTAAGGCAGATGGTACAACAAAAGAATACTCTGGTAAAAGCCTCTCAGTCGTCGAACTTTTGACTAGAAGACCATTGACCATATGCAAGGAATCCCAGCAATGCCAAAATGCTTTTAATAAAGGGTCGTGATACCAAGCAAATAAGGGTGGCTTAGGCATGTCTGCAGATTTGAGCTCAATGATGGTACTTAAACGAGGGTCTTTACGCTGCGCTTCCTGAAGATTATAACCTGGAGTTACAGTTGTGGCACAATTAGGTACTGGTACTGCATGTATGTCATTATGACTGGGACCATTTTGATGCGGTACAAAGCGTGAGAGCGCGTCAGCATTCCCATTTTCGGACCCTGGCCTATGGCATACGTCAAAAGAATATTCCTGCAAGTCCATGACCCACCTGGCAATACGTCCTTTTGGCTCAATAGAATGGAGCCAACGAAGGGCACTGTGATCGGTAACAACAGTGAACTTTTTGCCCAGGAGATAAGGACGAAAATGATCAGTGGCAAAGACTATTGCTAACGCTTCCTTTTCAGTGGCGGAGTATCCTTTTTCGCGGTCTGATAATGAGCGACTGGCATATGAAAGTACATGTTCAGTGCCTGACTTATCAGACTGAGTGAGCACAGCTCCAAGACCTATGTCAGAGGCATCGGTTTGGAGAATAAATGGTTGATCAAGTTGCGGGTATGCTAGAATAGGAGCATCACATAAGTGTTCTTTTAACAAAATGAATGCATCTTGTTGTTTTTGCGTCCATAAGAACTTGGTTCCTTTCTTAGTCAATGCCACAAGTGGTGCAGCCAGTGTTGCAAACTTGGGTATAAAACGCCGGTAATACCCAGATAAGCCTAAAAATGAGCGAACTTGTTCCACATTTTGAGGGACAGGGAGTTTGGACACAGCCTCAATCTTGTTTGGGTCAGTGTGAATACCTTGTGCAGAGACAACATGCCCAAGAAAAAGAACACTGGCAGCACCAAAATGGCATTTGGTGGCTTTGACACGCAAATTGTGCGAACGAAACCGAGATAACACACTTACCAGGCGATCACAATGTTGCTGCAAGCTGGAGGAGGGAACAATGACATCATCAAAATAACAAAGACAAGTATCATAGGTGAGCCCAGATAGCACAATTTCTATGGCGCGTTGAAATGTGGCGCATCCCCCAGAGACACCAAAGGGAAGGCGCAAAAATTCCCATAATCCATCAGGGGTAACAAATGCTGTCTTTTCTCTATCTTGGGGGTCAACGCTGATCTGCCAATAGCCGGAACGTAAATCTAGTGTGCTAAATAAACAAGAGCCTTGAAGCGCATCAAGTAGGTCATCTATCCTAGGTAGCGGGTGCGCATCTTTTTTTGTGACATTATTTAACTTGCGATAATCAATGNGTTCTTCTCACCCTGTATTATATGAAAAATAAGCTTTTTTATTGCAAGTACTGATTTTTAACAGGAAACTGGAAAACGACAAATAATTCCCAGACGTTTTGTTTCTGGCAAGGGTCTTTATGACAATGCAGTAAGACCATGCATCGACAAAGTCTGAAAAGACTTTTCAGCGCTCTAGACAAACAAAGGAGCAATGAAAACAGACCACTTCTCCACCCTGAAATACCCTATTAGTTGTCTGCTAGATTCTACTATCTGCTATAACTTCACGATCTACTAATTTACTGAAGTTTGGGTTATCGATTTAATTTTCTAAGAAATTAGCTTTAAGTCTATCCTATCTCATTGAAATCTTTTATTATAATGCTTCGTTAAGCATTCACAGTTTTGGAACACCTGGTAACGTCTTTGACCCTGATAGAAAGAGAAAGATTATTTGTTATGTAACGTAAGTTGTCTGCAAAAGATAACTGTCAGCTTAATATGAGTTTTATGCGATGAGTAATAAGGCGTTAGCTATATTGACTCATCCAAGAATAAATGTGTGGTCTAGAGATTTCTTTACTTGGATCATAAAATCAGTCTCGTCCTTTTCTTGTGACATCAATCAACGCAGTCAGCCTGGTTCCCTGCGTCAACTTGACCGCGTTCGCGTGAGAGTCCTGGACGCCAGGGAAGCATTTTGTTGACTTTTGATTTGATTTGATTTTAGACCGCTTCCGTGGAGCCCAGTCCCCTAGTCGAAAATGACGTCAGGGTACCAGACTGCAACGCAGTATGTTTCGTAAGATTTGTTGCATTTTGTCAACACGATATCTTAGAACGCATACGTCCTTTGCTTCCAGAAGCAAGAGAGTTTACAGATGTTGTTAGGCACGGTCGGCCACGTTTCTTTCAACATAGATTAATCTTCAACAATTGTTTTCCTTTTTCTTCAAGAAAATAAGCTAGTATTGAATATGGAAGTGATTGATCATTTGGGCACAATTTTTCTCTTCATCAAAAACCTTTTTAGATCCTTCCAAGCAAATGACATTTTAAGATCATTATTTCCTTTGCTTTCTTTAAATATTTCAGAACCTAAAAACACTAACGAATACGTTGCCTGATACATTACCCCTTTATTTGATGCAAAGCAGGCAACACGTTCAGCACGACATCTATAGCATACAGCTCGATGCAGCGACAGTTCGATGCAAGACATTTTGTTTCCTAACTTCTAAAGTCTACTTCCAGGTGAATTTCTGTCCCCTTTCCGTGAAACATTCCTTAAACCTGAACAAAATAATCATTTTCTGATACATGTTCTACCTCTAATGCTAAATAGGAGTAACATAAAGCATGTAATATGTTGCTATAGCAACAACAGAAGCATCAGTTCAAAGCAAGAAACTTCTAGGTGGCTTACCTCTAACTTAAACAGAGAATAATTAAATGGAGGCATCACTCGATGTAAATTCTCCTTTTATACTATGTAAATCCCCCTTTTCTACAATTTAAAAAATCACCTGAAGTGGGAGGACAAGAAAATACAACGAAATATACATTTGTTAAAGGTGGGATTTTTTTAATGGAGAACTCCTCTCATATCATATATCATCTTATCATATATTTATTTACAGTAGGCTTATAACATGGAATAGCTAGTTTACAGCTAATTAAGGCCTACTATTTACATTTAATATAATCTACAACTTAATAAGATAAAACTCAGTAGATAGATGAACAAATCGAGGAAAGAACATCCCCTGTTTTCAACTTATGAATACTAATTAGATCTAGATGTCAGTTGCACGAAGAAAGCTCTTCATGGAGGAAGGAAGTCACTGATAGAATAAAAGGAATCAAGACGAAATAATTTACTTATGAGCTCTGTTTTTTGTTTATCCAGTCTGTGCGGAGGACAGAAGTTTCTGGCTAATACCTCGTGTTATACATACGTGCAATGGCATTTTTATAAAATCGCTTGCAATTTGAGAACGATACAACCGATTAGGACAAACTAAATTTTATTATCTAAGTGGATATGCTACACAAATATCATAAGTTTATAGGAATCTGATAAATGATTTGAGAGCTACAGGCTTTTAAACTTTTAAACATTTTTCTGACTCACCAGGTATCAAACGACTAGAGTTGCGTGGGCCACCCAATTAACTCTCTAGAAAAAAATCAGTTTATGCTATCTATCTTGCAGCTATTTTTAATGGATCGATTCCAACTGTTCGTTACAATACATTTTAAAGAAACAAACAGTGAATCATAGTTACTCAATGTGAAAAAGATAATAATAAAATGATTAAGCTATTTACTGCTAACAATTTGTAGATAAGACACATGCGTTCGTCCATATGTAGCGTAGGTGGCAAGACAGGAAGCTGATTCCGTTTCAGAACATTGAACTTACATAAGTCAATATACAGTACAGATGACAGGATTTGCTTCTGTTACATAACAGTCTGCATGTTTCTAGTGTAAAGCCACTAGGTGATATATTCCACAGTAGGGATATTTTCTAGAAATCTGATTGACATTACGGGAAAATTACGTGGCTATGCTAAGATAGAAATTGTGGAAGTACAGGTAAGAAGACCTCAATTTGTTCAAAGTGTTTTCAAATACAAAATACTGCTAGTCTAGGTGAATTGATTTGCATTAATTTTAAAATAGAGTAAACAATAAATTATTTACTTTCTGCACAGGAATTTATTCAGAAAAACAAAGTGCCTGGTCCTTGTGGCAAAAGCACCATCAAAGCAAACAGTTTTGTAGGTTGAAGGTCAAAGGTTAAAGTTATACTTTAAAGCGAGATCAACGCTATACTTCATAACCAGAGGTTATCAACAATGTTTCATACGTCATTTCTAATCAACAAGCTGTCAGATGGGTGCATCGAGATGCAGGACCACCTTTTTGTCATTGACAGCCTAACAAAAGGCTTCATGATCAGCTGCGCAAACAAGGGTAAAGTACTAGACGCCAGGGTGCAAAGGACACAGTTTAACAGTGAGGGGACAGTGGTAAAATTTGTCGAATTTTATCATTGCAATCTTAGGTCTCTTCCAAAATACCTACAAGTAAATTTAAACACAGGATATATTCTTTTGGCAATTGAAATCTCTAAAATACTCTGAAAACGATGGTATTAAAAAGGAAACATCTCAAAATACCCAAATTTATCGGTTGGATTATGTTTATCGTATCACCTTCCTTGTAACCCAGATTTGCCCGTGATTGACGATGATTGATGAAAAATCGAAATATGGCTTCGGAAACTAAAAATTCGCTTTTATGAAATTTTAACAGATATGAGGTTTTCCACCCGGTCCGTCTTTAATCAATGACGATATAGTCATATTGTTTTCATCTACCGGGTGAGTAACAAAAAACACTTGCACCTTTTGAAAAATCATCAAAATTTGATTATATTACCGATCATGAAAGCTTTTTAGGTACATCTATGACAAGAACCAAATTAATGTTAGACTATTGCACAGTCTTAAATTGGGATTGTATTCGTGGGGATTTGTGATTTTGAAAGCAATCTGGTTTTGAAGCATACTCCAATGGTTTTGAAGCATACTCCAAAATCACAAGATATGCTTATAAAATTAGATTTCAATCCNAAGCTGTCAGATGGGTGCATCGAGATGCAGGACCACCTTTTTGTCATTGACAGCCTAACAAAAGGCTTCATGATCAGCTGCGCAAACAAGGGTAAAGTACTAGACGCCAGGGTGCAAAGGACACAGTTTAACAGTGAGGGGACAGTGGTAAAATTTGTCGAATTTTATCATTGCAATCTTAGGTCTCTTCCAAAATACCTACAAGTAAATTTAAACACAGGATATATTCTTTTGGCAATTGAAATCTCTAAAATACTCTGAAAACGATGGTATTAAAAAGGAAACATCTCAAAATACCCAAATTTATCGGTTGGATTATGTTTATCGTATCACCTTCCTTGTAACCCAGATTTGCCCGTGATTGACGATGATTGATGAAAAATCGAAATATGGCTTCGGAAACTAAAAATTCGCTTTTATGAAATTTTAACAGATATGAGGTTTTCCACCCGGTCCGTCTTTAATCAATGACGATATAGTCATATTGTTTTCATCTACCGGGTGAGTAACAAAAAACACTTGCACCTTTTGAAAAATCATCAAAATTTGATTATATTACCGATCATGAAAGCTTTTTAGGTACATCTATGACAAGAACCAAATTAATGTTAGACTATTGCACAGTCTTAAATTGGGATTGTATTCGTGGGGATTTGTGATTTTGAAAGCAATCTGGTTTTGAAGCATACTCCAATGGTTTTGAAGCATACTCCAAAATCACAAGATATGCTTATAAAATTAGATTTCAATCCCGCACCATCACTTAAATTGGTTGCTTATGTTCTTAACTCTCTTATATCATGTTGGACTCGAACTTTCACATGAAATCGCAAGATAGAACTTTTTGGCTAAGAATACAATATTTCGTAAACTGCTATGCTATTACCTAAAACATGAATTTTTATGCCGCAATGTCGTCGTATCTCTCCCGAAAGAAAATAACAATAATCTATTTAATGTATTTTGTCCTTGTCACATATGCATCAAAAATGAAATTTAAGATCGGTAACATGATCAAATTTTGGCAATTTAAAAAAAATCACTTTTTATTGGATCACCCGGCAGATGAATGAATCCAAATCCTGATCTAAATATCTACAACGGCGCTGTACTACTTCCAAGTTAAATATTCCCTTTGCTAATACATATCTATTTGATAAACAGTGCAACATATGCATCTTCTAGGAGACCTTTTCAACCATAGTGAAGACCCAAGAGATTCTTTGATTTATTTCGTAAATAAATTGTTTACGTTTATTGACAACAGATTCTTATTTATCAATGTAAATATGGCTTACCCAACATGAATCATGTTTTTAAGAGATTATCAACTCAGAAATTCATTGAGGTGAAGTAAATACCAATAGCAACGGGGTCGAGTCGCTGCCGGATGTGTTAAAGTAGGTAGTCATATTATCACCATGTTATCTTTCATTTGCAATCAAAACATCAAAACAATCAACTTTGCAACAGATCTTATTCAAATTCATCCAACCGTATCTGATTTCTTTCTAATTAATCAAGGTTCTGTTCTTAAGCAATAGAATCTCTTGACTTTGATTTCATTCAAATTCATCCAACCGTATCTTATTTCTTTCAAATTAAGAAAAGCTCTGTCCTAAAACAATAGAAATCGTTCGAAAATGATTTGCTTTGTATTTCATTCGAATTCAACCAACCATATCTGATTATTCAAATTAAACAAAGCTCTGTCCTAAAACAATAGAATCGTTCGACATTTATTTGTTTTTATATTTCATTCAAATTCAGCCAACCGTATCCTGATTGTTTTCAAATTAAACAAAGCTCTGTCCTAAAACAATAGAATCGTTCGACATTAATTCTTTTATATTTCATTCAAATTCAGCCAACCGTATCCTGATTGTTTTCAAATAAAACAAAGCGCTGTCCTAAAACAATAGAATCGTTCGACATTAATTCTTTTATATTTCATTCAAATTCAGCCAACCATATCAGATTGTTTTCAAATTAAACAAAGCTCTGTCCTAAAACAATAGAATCGTTCGACATTAATTCTTTTATATTTCATTCAAATTCAGCCAACCATATCAGATTGCTTTCAAATAAAACAAAGCTCTGTCCTAAAACAATAGAATCGTTCGACATTAATTCTTTTATATTTCATTCAAATTCAGCCAACCATATCAGATTGTTTTCAAATTAAACAAAGCTCTGTCCTAAAACAATAGAATCGTTCGACATTAATTCTTTTATATTTCATTCAAATTCAGCCAACCATATCAGATTGCTTTCAAATAAAACAAAGGTCTGTCCTTAATCAATAGAATCGTTTGACATTGATTTGTTTGTATTCAGTTCAGTTCAGTTCAGTTTAATTTTAAAATTCCAATACATACAAAAATCTTTCTAAAATAACATGCAATTAACTAGAGTAACAATTACAACAGGTGACAAAATATAAAAGACAAATTATACAATAGGATTACATAGAAATTTGTATGGAGAGGAATTTCGGAGGAGCTCTCTCAGTAGATAGACTAATCGAGGAGAGAGCACCCCCTAAGCTAAAAACTTATTATTCAAATTTTAAAATCTTTGGATGTTTAGATTGATCGATATCAGAAAAAGTTATCTTATGAAGGTATTCACGACTGGTATTTGGTGGGGAAAAGATGAAGTTTCAGTTCACGACGGAAAAGCATTACCGAAGAAGACTGTTTGATATTGGAGGGAGTTTCGTCCCAGGATTTAGCGCCTGCATATCTAATAGATCTTAAGCCATATTGCAAAGTATTCTTACGTGTCATAAAAATATCGCCCTTGCGAGCCTGCCTCGTATCATACTGATGAACAAATGCAAAATGAACACCTATGTAGAAATGTGAGATAGCTTGTGGGAGATAGTATTATCAAAATAAACTTGAAGGTGTGTGAACTGATTGAACAAAAATTCCAATTATTGGTTATATAACTTTGATGAATGACCAGAAGTGATATCGGTGGTATGAAATGAAAACTTAAAGAACGCCAGTCAACCAGCATCCTTTGCGCGCTTCGTTTGTTGCTTTTCGACTGCGGCGGCCATTTTCATATGACAACATTCTCTGCAAAGCGCGACCGCAAAGGATGCTGGTTGACCGGCGTTCTTTAATACCCAATTATACCAAATACCAAACTAAAAGTTGTAATTTGGCAATTTTGTTTTCGTGACCATTGTTTCTAAGACACGCAATTATCGAACACTATAAACTAAACATTGTTACCTCAAATATTTCGCTGCCCATCGGCAGCCTCATCAGTGAGTTAATAAATCGAATCGATATCTTGCCAGTTGTTGATCAAATCGATTTTCGTGATGATTTGTTTTTATTTGCAGTGCTTCGTAGTTGCAAAGACGTAAAGGATAAAGGCTTCATAATCAATGGCGTCAACGATCTTCAACGGGACAACGGAACAACTTTCAAGGCCTACTGCGACATGACAACTANTTTCGTGACCATTGTTTCTAAGACACGCAATTATCGAACACTATAAACTAAACATTGTTACCTCAAATATTTCGCTGCCCATCGGCAGCCTCATCAGTGAGTTAATAAATCGAATCGATATCTTGCCAGTTGTTGATCAAATCGATTTTCGTGATGATTTGTTTTTATTTGCAGTGCTTCGTAGTTGCAAAGACGTAAAGGATAAAGGCTTCATAATCAATGGCGTCAACGATCTTCAACGGGACAACGGAACAACTTTCAAGGCCTACTGCGACATGACAACTAACAACGGAGGCTGGACGGTCTTACAAAGACGAATAGATGCTAGCGTCAGCTTCAAACTAAAAGTATTATAGAGAAAAGCAAACACGCGGGAAGACACGCGGGAAGAATTGAAGATAGCTTTTGACAGATTTTATCCCTATGAGATAGTTGAAGAAATGTCTTATTGCAAATGAAAATAGGTTTTTTCATCCCATGTGTAATGCTTTTGAATATTTTGGTGTGAGAAAACTCCTCTAATGAAATCTTTGGAAGGAAAAGACATTACTGCGCTTGAATTTTTGGCGACTAACATTTCATTCGAAGGATTTCATGAACATACGCACTTGTTTTTCTCTTTGAGTCCTTGAAAAATATTATGATTTACTGGCTTCCGAAGAAAAACGCTTTCCGCAAATTGCATAAAAACCTGATCCAATTTTTTAAGTAATTCAGTAAGGAATTCATCTGAAACAAAATTGGCTCCGATCACAACAAGTCAATAGAATAAATGTAAAAATATTGTGATTGAGGTCTCGAACGACTTATATGATTCCAAAATGACAAATGAATTTTCTTAATTAAGTTGACTTGGAAAATCTTATTGATACTAATAAAAAAATGATGTTACGCATTTAGAAATATCTTCTTGACCTACTGCTTAAAATTGTTTTATATGCTCAAATAACATTACAACGGTGAATACTACAGGGTGTCCCAAAAAAGTTGTGCCCCATTTGTGCGGCTGCTGTGGAGGAGCTATAACTTCTATTGTCCCATTGTTGATATAGTTGCATTCGATACACTCCAACTTAGAGTTTGAGACCTTGCTCTTGCCAATCGGACAAGTGGTTAATGATTTATGGCGCAAGAAAGTAAAAAAAGTGAAAACTTCAAAAACAGCAATTTCTTTGTTATCCAAAAATGCCAAAATCAAGTAAATACTGCAAGAAGGGGTTCTAGAGCTGTATTAGAATTTTTTCTACAGTTGATAAGGGGTTAATTGTGTTGTTTACTGATAACGCAACACCATTAACCCATTGCAAAATGCATAAAAAAATTCAAATAAAATGCTAGAACCTTTTCTTGCAATATTTACTTGATTTTGACATTTTTGGAGAACAAAGAAAGTGCTGTTTTTGAAGTTTTCACTTTTTTGAATTTCTTGCGCCATAAATCATTAACCACTTGTCCGATTGGCAAGAGCAAGGTCTCAAACTTTAAGTTGAAGTATGTCCAACGCAAATATATCAACAACGGGACAATAGAAGTTACAGCTCCTCCACAGCAGCCGCACAAATGGGGCACAACTTTTTTGGGAGACCCTGTATACGCAACGATACCAAAGGGAGCACGGAATTACATAACAACTCTGCGGCCATTTACAATTAACTCAAAGTCTGTCTCTATAGATGTCAGGTGAAACAGTCCAGGAATTAAAATTTTACATCCACATAGGAGTTGTTGAAAATTCTGGTGTGCTGAAGTTTGCTATCCATATTTTTCTTGTTTTTCTAAGATACTGTGCAGAGGTGTCGTTGCTGAAAGCTTCATATGGCATAGGGGCAGATCCGTTTACAGCACGAAAGACAGCCATTTTTCTTGCCAAAAGGGGTATTTTGTTAAAGCGGGTTATTTAAATATTGCTCAGTGTATTTTGTACGTTTTGGAGTATACTTTCCAAAATTTTTCTAAAGCCGGCTATCATTTGGAGCATAGAAATAGGATTTGGAGGGAAAAATTCTAGAGCCGGGTGAAAAAACTATTTCTTGGAGTGCACACCCCCGTACTAATGAAAGTCGTATCCCCCTGGGTTGCCCCCTTTTGAGAGTGCTCTATTAGTTTTAAAAAGTGTCCCCCTCTTAGAACTGTGATGCGACCCTTCACGCTAGAACGGTTTGTTACGTCCTTGGCCTCTGCTAGCAAAAATTTCATTCATGGAAAGCATACCACACTCGTTGATATTTTACCGCCAAAACATGTTTTTCACAAATACTCATCGCTGCACTTTTACGCACAGTCCAACGGTGTTCGATGCAAAACACAATGATCATCTATAAGACAAGCTAACCTTACGTCACAACCCCAGCAGGGAGGGCTCGACATGCGTGCTGCTTTGGGAGATAGACGACGGGCTTGCCTTGACTTCATTATTGAATGAAGAAGCACGTTGTCTGATAAAGACATTGAAGATAAATTTATTTCTCAACGATATCGCGTATGTTTACAGACGTCAAATCGTCAATGATCAAGGTCATTTACGAGGTGTGGTCTTAGATAGCTACATGAATCATCGAGACTGTTTACTACCAAGGCAAAATAATAACAAAATATTATCACCGAGGAACACGAGAATATGCATGTGCATGTGCAGAGATGCAGATGAGATTATAATTGCTCATTACAAAAAGAGAAAAAATTGAAGGAAATATCACCAGTGATTACAATAATGGATGGTTACAGCTGCGATCAAACTGACGCGAGTTGCAGTGCCGCTCCTCCGCTAGACCTAAATACGTAACTGCAAACATCAACAGATTACGAGGTTTTATGTAGATGAGATTATAGCTTGGACTAAGTGCTCATTAAAAAACGAAATGGAAAATTTGAATGCAAAATTCAATGCCGATTACAACAGGCGGTTATAGCTGCCATCAGAATTCTGCGAGTCGCAGTGCCACTCCTCCGCCAGACCTAAATACGTAACTGCAAACATCAACAGATTACGAGGTTTTATGTACCGGGTGTCCCAAAAAAAAGTATACAGATTTGGTCAACCCTAACGATCAGAATTTAGCATGAATCAATCTGAAATCATTTTTAAAACATTACTTGATAGTTAACTTGAACATAGATACCTTGTTTGTTGACATTGGTGCTTTGAGAGTAGAGATATAAATCTTCAAAGGACAAATTTGCCACCACTTCCCAACCAGAGCTTTGGCGTTTTGGCCTAAGCAATATCCACACTTTGTTTCACTTAAAATTAATAAAGTTTACTTCGGACCTCCCTTGATGTTAAGCGTCACGTAAATTATATTTTGTGAAACGCATTTGTTGTGCAGTTTTTAATTTTTCTCCTCCTAGTTCAAATTTTTCCAAGTCTATTGTTGACTTATTCGCTGTGCTTTAATAATTTGCTTAGGCCAAAACGCCAAAGCTCTGGTTGGGAGGTGGAGGCAAATTTGTCCTTTGAAGATTTATATCTCCACTCCCAAAGCACCAAAGTCAACAAACAAGGTATCTATGTTTAAGTTAACTACCGAGAAATGTTTTAAAAATGATTTCGGATTGATTGATGCTAAATTCTGATCGTTAGGGTTGACCAAATCTGTATACTTTTTTTTGGGACACCCGGTAGATGAGATTATGGCTAGGCATAAGTGCTCATTAAAACATGAAATGGAAAATTTCAATGCAAAATTCAATGGCGATTACAACAAACGGTTATGGCTGCCATCAGACTCCTGCGAGTCGTAGTTTTGCTCCTCCGCTTGACCTAAATAAGTAACTGCAAACATCAACAGATTACGAGGTTTTATGTAGATGAGATTATGGCTTGGACTAATTGCTCATTAAAAACGAAATGGAAAATTTGAATGCAAAATTCAATAGCGATTACAACAGACGGTTATGGTTATAGCCACGGCCCCCTGAAAAGCAGTTCCGATGAATTGATTAAATAAGTAAAAAAAAAATGAATGGATGCTATCAGACCTCCGCCAGTCCGCGTAGTTTTGCTCCTCCGCTTGACGTGATACACTCCACCACAAACATCAACACATTATGGGGCCTTCTATGGATGAGTTTATCGCAGGGACTAATTGCTCATTAAAAAGTGAAATGAAAAATTAGAATGACAACTTCGATGGCCACTGTTTTTAATTAAACAATAGATAGTGATAAGACTTGCTACAATCTTCGTAGTTTCGCTCCTCCGCCTGACCTAAAAGTAAGTCTTTAGAGCATCAACACAGGTTAAGCAGCTTTTATGTAGACGAGGTGCTCTGTGGCAATAATTGCTCATTGATAAAGAATAAGCAATCGAATGTAATATTTTATGGCCATTGTTTTGATAATTTGGAAGGAATTCTGACCTGGCCAAGTCTACCATTTTTGGAATCTTCGCCCAATAAAATACGAACTCTAAGCCTACAGAGTCTACCAATCGAATATAACCTCAAGGTGCAACGCGATAGAAACGTAGAAGTCGTCACCATGCTCTCCTTTGAATTTCGCTGAAATGTTTCTGTCAACTCATCGACCAAATTAGAAACTTGGCTCAATAACCACAGCGGTAGTTTGTTCTACATGTTTTGAATCGGAGAGGCCACCCAATGGACACTTTCCTTGTAGTCCCTCTCATCTGCAGGCTTTAGATCACAGAGGAGCTCTGACTATACAGAACGTTTCTGAAAATTCTTTCATTAACGTTTGATTGCAAAAGTGCATGCAGTACCGGGTGAGTCAGGAAAAACGCATGGTGTTTGACAGGCTGCTGTATCATGAATATCACAGCAACAATATTCGCTATTATCTTGATGGATAACCGACATGTTCAATTGATTTTAAGAATTTTCCTGACTGAAATCGAGCACTCTCAACCGAAAATATGAGGGATTTCTCGAGGAGGCCCCCTCGAAAAACCTTCAAAAGTGGCCTAAAATCGCGACCAAATTCGTTCCCCTACAATTTTTGCCTTGTAATGACTTGCACATGCTTTGGAATATTTTGTCCTCTTGGGAGGATGAAAAGTAGGAGGACTCCATTCTCCCAAGAGGATAACATGTGCTAATACATGTAATTGTCATTGTTGTCAGGAAAGAAAACCGAGGAAATTTTGATCGTCGTTTTTACTCATTTTTGCAGGTTTTTAAAAGGCGCTTTCTGCAGAAAATCTCCCATGGCCAAGGGAAGGAATGACCGATTAAAGCCGAGTGAATTTCTAAATCTAATTGAACATATTGGCTGTGAAACAAGACATTTTTCAATATTATTGCTATGATATTCAGGGAGCAGTGTTTTTTCAAACGCCGTGCGTTGTTTTTGCTCACCCGATAGCACCAATAAAGTAGCATTTTGTTCGCATGCTATTTGCTGGTTTATGACCTAAGAATGGTTGATATATTGAGTAAATAGATTGTGAAACAAGGTTAGTATTGTTTCCAAAAAACATCTACACACAACCTTATCTAGCCACAAACTAATTTCAATAATTGCTCACCTTCCAAGGAACCCTGAAGCTCTATCTTCTCAGCAATTAAACATCAAAAGTAGTACATGTTATCTTCGATCAAACGTCTATGCGACTTATCTACACATAGTATATCTTGTCCACAAAATAACTTGACAAACTTCTATACGACTTATCTACACACAGTATATCTTGTCCACGAAATAACTTGACAAACTGCTTGCTTTCAAAGTGTTAATAGAAATGATTTCATGTAAATCTTTTGCCATAAGCTGATTTGTTCCACACGAGATGAGCAGGGATGAGAAAACGCCTTATGATGCCAGGAGAGTGATTATCTCCGTATTAAAAAAGAATAAATCAATGTTTCTGGAAAAGGCATCAATCAAAGAAGGGAATTATGTCACGAAATGAAGAAAACGTCCCATAAATTTCCTATTAGCCACACCTTCATAATATCCTGAGGCTAGGAGAACACGTTAAATCTCAGTGTTTGTCACTGGGNACCAATAAAGTAGCATTTTGTTCGTAAGCTATTTGCTGGTTTATGACCTAAGAATGGTTGATATATTGAGTAAATAGATTGTGAAACAAGGTTAATATTGTTTCCAAAAAACATCTACACACAACCTTATCTAGTCACAAACTAATTTCAATAATTGCTCACCTTCCAAGGAACCCTGAAGCTCTATCTTCTCAGCAATTAAACATCAAAAGTAGTGCATGTTATCTTCGATCAAACGTCTATGCGACTTATCTACACATAGTATATCTTGTCCACAAAATAACTTGACAAACTTCTATACCACTTATCTACACACAGTATATCTTGTACACGAAATAACTTGACAAACTGCTTGCTTTCAAAGTGTTAATAGAAATGATTTCATGTAAATCTTTTGCCATAAGCTGATTTGTTCCACACGAGATGAGCAGGGATGAGAAAACGCCTTATGATGCCAGGAGAGTGATTATCTCCGTATTAAAAAAGAATAAATCAATGTTTCTGGAAAAGGCATCAATCAAAGAAGGGAATTATGTCACGAAATGAAGAAAACGTCCCATAAATTTCCTATTAGCCACACCTTCATAATATCCTGAGGCTAGGAGAACACGTTAAATCTCAGTGTTTGTCACTGGGCGATTTTATGGAACGATTCTATTGTGGGTAACTAATGGACGGATGAAAACCTACGTTTTACGCTTTAATTAAAGGGGCCTTTGCAACCGGCATGCTTTGTGAATACATCCTTTTGTGGTTTCTTTGTTGTCGCCATTATAATGGTCCACTAAAATGGCCGACAACAAAGAGATGACACGTGCAAGGTATGCCGGTTGCAAAGGCCCCTTTAACAGTCTCAAAAATCTTGCAACGCTTTCTTCATGTCGCAGTTACAGAAATGGGGTTGTCTCTGTCAGGAAATTTCCATAAGATAGCATATCATCACATTAAGCAACCATAGCCAAAAATAAGATCTACACAGCATTTTTTCGTTTTCGAATGCCTAACTGATATCTGATCTCTGAATCTTGCACCACAGTACCTCAGAGACATATTTGTTAGACTGTCAGATTTTCACACACGTGAGGTAAGAAACACTAAAAATGATCTTGCAGTACAGGTTTGACAACGATATCAAAGAGGCTTCCTCGGTGTACTCTTTCAAATCAAAGTTGAGACAGTTGGCGTACGACAATATTTAATTTAATTAGTCCAGGTATCCTTTTGTGTACATGCATATATATTTATAAGTACATTATTTAAAATCTGTTATTAGAAACTTTAATTTAACAGGGCCAAATTGTAAAACAATTTTTATTGAATTTTGTACCCTGTATAAGNCAGATTTTCACACACGTGAGGTAAGAAACACTAAAAATGATCTTGCAGTACCGTTAATGCGAACAGTCAGTAGCCAAAAGGCATTCTCTTACCGTGGTACAAAAGTGTGGAACAGGTTTGACAACGATATCAAAGAGGCTTCCTCAGTGTACTCTTTCAAATCAAAGTTGAGACAGTTGGCGTACGACAATCTTTAATTTAATTAGTCCAGGTATCCTTTTGTGTACATGCATATATATTTATAAGTACATTATTTAAAATCTGTTATTAGGAACTTTAATTTAACAGGGCCAAATTGTAAAATTTTTATTGAATTTTGTACCCTGTATAAATATATATAAAATATGAAATATGAAAATATGATCTTTCAACAAGATTTTTGAGCTGTTAAACCAGTATCATCTCTTTGTTGGCCTTTGTTGTCGCCATTTTCATCGACGACAAGCGCGAAGCATGCTGGTTGAAACAGACCCTTTAGAATTCATTTACGCTAGCAGTCGAATGTTTCTTTACTCAGACGTTAAGGCGGTCTTTCTTTCAAACTTTGGCAGAACATTTCCGCATCAAAATGCGTGCCCGACAATCTATGTCTACCGAAAAGTGTGTAAAAAACACTTCAACGATAAATTAAACCCCTTAATAACAAAGATTCTCTATAATTCTAAGTCTTGGTCGGATAAGAGACATCCCCTTTAATCTTCGCTAAGCTTCTGGTTGATAAATCAATCTTGATGTAAAGGTAAAAGTTTCGAAGATAAGATGTTACTATCTACGTTGACAAACGACCCCTCCCAATTACTAGTAGGAGGTTCGCAAAACTAATAACAAGCGAGAACCACAAGTTTAAAGTGAGCTTTAGGTTTAACTCGAGGTCGCTGGGAAATCTCCAGAGGTCTGAGCTGTCAATCAAAGGTTCTGCAAATCTGGGGCTTGAATGGGGCATTTTGTTATAAGAAACTTTGTTCTGAGCATTGCAGCAAGGTTTCTTCGTTTTTGGTCCAGTTCTTATAGTAAAAGTTTCTTGTAGAGTTTCTTAACTTTTCATAGAATTGAATTTCACAATTTAGCATAATTCATTGAGGACCGCTTACATAGCTCTGAACATGGTGAATTACAAGAACGGACCAACTCACAAACAAAAACTCGTCTAAGTCTCAGTAGTCATCTGCCTCTATCAGGGCGGGTTCATGGCGTCGAAGTCTTTCAACAGTCTCGGTACGAATTTTGGTTATCTGTATATATGTAAATACTGTACATAGCTTATTTTCTTCGTATACGTCTGGCCTATACTTGGATCAAGCCATTACACACACATATAAACAGATGGGTCAGTGGTAACGCACTTGACTGCCAATCTGAGGGTTGGTTGTTCGAGTCCCCGCCTTGTCAAACCTGCTACATAGAGTGAGAAGAGTCGCTAACTCTCTGTAATTCCAGGATAAAGGAATCACGAGGTGTGGCCACATCGAGAGGAAGGACCAGGACACTGCTTCGATAAGCTTCGCTTCTTGTCCGAAAACTACCTTCGGATGCTAGGTAGCAATATAGAAAGAAAGCTGATTTACTTTACCAATTTCAAAGGTTCTTGCTTCAATTTAATCTATTTATTAAGTCTAATTCAAAGTTTTACAAATTTTATTAGATAAAAAAGCTTTTACAGCTTTCTAGGCGATAAAACACCGACCAGCCTCATCTTGTGGCCAAATGGCAGCTCTAACCCCATATTTTACTCCGATCCATTTTACGAACGCACAAATGGCTTATCTACGTATACGTATGAGCTCAAGAAGACACATATATTTAAATATCTTCTTCGCTATAACTACCAACATGATTCGTAACAAACTGTATCATAAACAAAATCTATTCTGCAGCACTTGCTTCACTCTATTAACAGCTAGTTCATTCCGCTCCATTTTATGACAACTAAATATTGATAAAAATACCTAAACGTGGTCTCTAATTCTAAATTATACCTTCGTCTAAATATCGAAGCAAAAATCACTGGAATCGTTCAATTAGATTCGCTTATACAAGCGTCCGAATGCTCAGCGTGTTTACTCATCCGGTCCTCTTTCCGGCATTGCCAACAGTAACGATTTTGTCGATGACCTCTCTCCGAAAGAGAACGAAAAGGCCAAGTTGCACCCAACGACTAGGTGGTATTCCTTTGTAGTTTAAATGCATTGAGAAGTAAATTTGACTCGTCCCAGTATAAAAACCAAAAGATGAATTGCGATTAATGAGTTTTAGTTCAGATTTTAAACACCGAAAATCACGTTTAATCCTTCGTTGTTATCAGGAAAACTATTTAGGGTNTTCACTCTATTAACAGCTAGTTCATTCCGCTCCATTTTATGACAACTAAATATTGATAAAAATACCTAAACGTGGTCTCTAATTCTAAATTATACCTTCGTCTAAATATCGAAGCAAAAATCACTGGAATCGTTCAATTAGATTCGCTTATAGAAGCGTCCGAATGCTCAGCGTGTTTACTCATCCGGTCCTCTTTCCGGCATTGCCAACAGTAACGATTTTGTCGATGACCTCTCTCCGAAAGAGAACGAAAAGGCCAAGTTGCACCCAACGACTAGGTGGTATTCCTTTGTAGTTTAAAGTAAATCGACGGGGTTAAAAGCAGCTTAGCTAGGGGGACTGGGTCAATCTAAATATAACCTATTGTATTTGATGTCCTCGATGGATAAAACAATATGAACATAAGTAGCGCGTGTCGTTCTTTTGTGCTATGTTTAGACTAGATCGCTATATCTCCGTTCATTTATTTTAAATGCATTGAGAAGTAAATTTGACTCGTCCCAGTATAAAAACCAAAAGATGAATTGCGATTAATGAGTTTCAGTTCAGATTTTAAACACCGAAAATCACGTTTAATCCTTCGCTGTTATCAGGAAAACTATTTAGGGTGTGTTTGATCAGCACCAATTCTGAACACAGTAGACTTGGAAGACTCAGAGTTTGTGTTTGATTGACTCCGAAATTCCCAAAACGGTAGGTTTCATAGGTTTGGAAGGCCTTCTGAACATTCTGCTCTAAAGGCAGAAGGTTTGGCAGATGGGAGAGATTGATGGATTTGCCATCGTGAATCCAAAATCTACCGTTTTTAGGATGTTTGTGTCGGATTGGGAAACATATTTCCGCCTCTGCGAAGTCTGCTGTTTTCAGAATTTGGTAGGTTTGGAATTACCAATCAAACACACCCTAAAAGAGCCGTGTGAAAAATGTTTCAATTTATTGGTCGTTAGAATCTCGCTCTTCACAGCAATTGTCCTGTTTCGTACTACCAGAAATCTTGACATACTACACTAGTAGCAACAGTGAAGTTGGTTAAACAAAGGATTCGGGTCTCTGATATGACAAAGCGACTGGCCTGTCTGAAGAATTAAGATTTCACACATCTGAATGCATTCAATCAAATAAAAATAAATAGAGTGAGCAAAACAATATGGTCGACTGCATTGATGGTGTGAAATCTAATCGATTTGTGATGTCAGAGAGCTGAATATTTTGCATTATAAAACTCACCCTTGCCTTGCTGCACTATAAAATAGGCGCTGCGTTGCATAGATAATGAAACACGTTTCGATGACAAGACACGAAAGGAAAACACATTAAAACTGTACTTACAAATCGATCAAATGAAGACAACTTGGCTTTTACTGACTGTAATTCCCGTGAGGCCTTCTTGAGTGATCAGGATCACTGCATCAAGTAAGTGAGCATCTGATCATGGGTCAGATAAAACAGTGTTATATCGTCGAAGATCGCTAAATCTAGTCTGGAATGTTAAATCTGTGTTTTGTGAGGAAGGAGCTTCGCTATAAACGCACTGTTCTCTTTAAACAGTTCGCAAATAGCATTACACAAGCTCTGTTCCAATCTCCTAAGACTGTATTCTACGGCTTGTAAAAACCATCAGTTTTAATATGAACTCTTTGAATAGGCTTTCGTGTAAATTAGCCAAGGTATGGGATTAAAGCGAAGCCACAACCTTAAGTACGAAATCACATTATTGTGACGTACCACTTAAAAGATGCCCATATTTCAATGGCTGTCAAAATACAATGATTTGCTCATCAACAGTAAAAAACAGCTGTCTATACAACAGAAGGAAGAGTACCATAGTTTGAAACGCTTATTTTTAAACACACTAGAAGTTGTTACAAGTGTCTTTTAAGAGAAATCAAACAGTAAGACAATGCCTGGACGCGTTAAGTTGCGAGGGAGGAAGCTGCGGAGGAGAAAGCTCCTCCATTGCAGATCCTCTGCAAAGATGGAAAAGTACCAGAGTTTGAAACGCCTATTTTTAAACACACTAGAAGTTCCCACAAGTGTCTTTTAAGAGAAGTCGAACAAAGCGGCATACTCTCAAGCAAAAAGCTGCAAAGGAGAAGGCTCCTCCTTTGCAGTTGTTGTTGTTGTTGTCAATTTATTTTGATTCGATTTAAAATCGTAGCTAACAATATATACATATATACATACATACAAAAAGTTAACTGATAAAAATCGAACATACCTATAAAAACAAATTAAATAAATTATAACATATACATAATTATACTGATAGAAACTAAATCAAGACATTAAACTGCACTGACAGGCACTACATTTGCAAGCTGGCCCGTCCCATTTTTTTATTAGATTTTTAAAACTTTTCAAATTTTCTGCTGATTTCAGCTCGTTTGGAAGGCCATTCCAAATTTGTGGCCCAATAGACATCAGACTGTTGGACCCAAATGTTGTTTGATTGGGCCTAACGTGGGCTAAGTTGTTTGGATTTCTTAATGAATAATTTGAAGACCGTAATTTAAATATGTTT
>REGM01000023.1:1856245-1877024 GCA_004194415.1 Aurelia aurita | reverse complement strand
TTTTATCAATATTTATATACACGAGTACCTTTCAGCTAGGAAAATTAACACTAATAACAATGTATTTTTAGAAAAGAAAACAAAATAATTTTAAGAATTGCTGCTCTACCAAGGGGTCGTGTTTGGGTCCTGTAGGTTCAAAAGATACTCTCTAAAACCTGTTTTAAAACGAGCGATTGATTCTTGTTCTCGAATGTTGTCAGGGATATCATTCCAGTTTTTGACACCAGAGAAGTAGAAACTTCGCTTTGCATATTCTAACTTAACTTTGGGAATTTGCAGATCTCCATGATTTCTGGTTCTATACTCTGAGATCATGGATCTTTCAGTGAACTTATGGCGAAGATTTTCGGGACAGAGGTCATGCAAAATTTTATATGTCATGACTCCTTTGTCAAAGGAGAGCAAAGACTTTACATTGAGCCAATCACAATTCCAACCGTCCTTATACTTGGCATCCACTATTAGCTTCTTTGCCCTGGTCTGTAGTCGCTGCAGTTGGGACAGCTTGGTGTTGGAAAGAGTACTCCAAACAATGTCACCATAGCGAAGATGGCTTTCAAAGAGAGCTTTGTAGACTTGGTCAAGTTTCCTTTGCGGAAGGATATTTTTCAGCTTTCTCAAGGAGCTCAAGCCCCCTTTTAGCTTGTTGCTCATGAACAGCCATCGAAGTAATTTGGGCCACCCGGAACAGTAGCCTTCAGTGGTCCCATCTTCTGAAGTCAAAGTATCTCTCGAGGTTGTTCAATAGCCGATAGGCAATCCAGAAATATCCTTTATAGGGCAGAATCTACAAAGCAAGCTTTCCTGGCGTGAGCTGTGTAATCCATAAATTTCGTTATACCCTTTATACTCACAGAGACGCAGATGAGATGATGAGCTTGTGAAACGAATTTAGTGGTGTACAGTCATGTGAAAAACTAATCAGACATCTAAAAATATAATCAACTATCTGATTGCCTTGTGTCAAGCTGACCTCCATTTAGAAACTGCCCTTGGGAAGAAATAGCACCGTAGTTAAGCTTTCCTCGCCTTTAAGGCGACTCTGCTTTGCGCTCTGGTGAGTACGGAGTGCTCCTGTTCCAGATCTGGTACACTTGTAAAATCTTTCAAAACATAAACGAGCACTGCTCTGATTTGTAAACTATCGACAAAAGAATAAGCAGGAACACCGAAGAAGAGGGGGTGCAGGGGATATGACCTAAATATATTATTTTCCTATTTTTTGCCCTCAACTTTGCAGTTTTGCCCCCCCCCAAATGTGCCCCGTCCGGCATCCCTGAGAACAAGAACTGGTCTATCAAAAGATATCGTAAATGAGCAGGTATAGAGATTAGTTTTCCGCAACCAAGAATATAAAATTAGTCACACCTATTATCTTGGAAAACTATCATAAATTTCCCAAATTTACTCTACCATCATAAAGAGCTCGAGTTTTTTTATGATAAGATCAAAGATGACAAAACTGCTGAGTTTTGAAATTTGTTCGTTTATGTTGAAGTATAAGTACATTTTTTTTATAACAAATTAAGAATTTGGTCCAGAACTGAAAAGTTTCTTAAAATTATCAGATTTTGAGTACTCAGATTTTCTTACGAGTGTCTTACAAGTTCCCGTGTACCAAAAAGACAAACTCAAAGAACTAATGGCTTGTGCAGGTGTTTTCTTTATCCTATTTGTGGACGACGCCATTTAGCTCAGGTAAGTCACTTTAATGTACGTTTGTGCTGTTTTTAACATTTTTGATGAATAAAAAATGACTTTTTTTTTAGCAGAGTGGTAGTACGCGATTTGCCTTTAATTATTTTTGCGAGGGTTATCTGGCAGAAGAACTCCCCGTTCTCACAGGACCAGAAAGCAGAGTAACTTTTGCAATTCATGTCGGAAAATTGTAGCAGACTAGTTAATCCAAATTATCAGTATATCCAGTCGAAAGGGTAACAAGCTACCGCTAGCCGCTAACACTTCAATTCACATTGCTTGTACAATTGATTTATAGTTTAAGAAACACTAACAGCATTATGAATGATTGTCACTGTCGTTCTCTTTAAAGTTATGGTATCGCAGGCTATTGACGCTCATAATCACAGATTTCACATCCAAACTGGCAGCCGCAAACAGCGAGTGATTTGCCCTCTGACAAGATCTCCCGAGGGGTGTATCACCTTTTCGAGATTTTGAAAAAAGATCAAAAGAAGGATTTTTGCCAAAGGCGTGCGAAGTTTCTAAGGGAAGTGATGAATATAGTGTTTTTACAGGGTGCCCCAAAAATGTGCATCTCCCTTGTCTGAATGTAGCAAAAATTGCTACAACAATGCAATACATTTTCTCTGGTAGTTTTCTCTTCAGAGGTTAACCCGAAATTCAATACAATGCAAACAGCTAGCTAAAAGGAAGATGATGGACAATCTTGTCCTCAGAGTGAGTTCGTTGCTCTACCTCTAGTCGGGATACAAGTGGCCGTTCTGCAATTTGATTGGCTATTCGAAAACAATAGATAACGCAAACTATTTCTCGAAAACTTACTAATTATTCGAAGAACAAAAATATAATGTAGTCACTAAGCAACAACCACTACAATGTTACTTGTTTTTTGGAATCGAGGTTGCATAATGAGCGTTACCCTGCCAACGGCAAATCCATAATGGCTGCTAATCCGCCCTTATTTTGGGCGAATTTGTGCTGTGTGTACCAGGGTGTTTACTCGGCTTCGTTTTTAGCGTATGATGTAAGAACACCCTAGAAACGAGGTTGGACGATGGACACACCACCCTTTAAAGACCCATTGCTAGCCATGATCCTTCGTGCGCTGAATGAAAAACAAACAAACAAAGCATTGGCTAAAAATGACTTTCATATCATACAAAAGTCGACTATGGAGCTGCAAAGGATCATGGTTGGCTAAGGGTCTTTTAAGTCATTAATAGTCCTAGTTATATGTCGCTAAAATTAATAGCCAACTGTAGACTGATGATATGAGTCTAAGGTTTGCTCCATTGAATTGAATTGTTATCTATTGTTATAGTCATTGAAGCGGAATAGGTATTGTGGGGTATGGTTAGGGGGAATGGAGGGAAAACAAGGACTCATGTAATAAGTCTAAGCCTACTGCAGACCTGACGCATAAAGGACACACGAGGGAATCTTTGCGTGCAAGAAACACGTCTTTGCTGATACAATCAACTATCTTAACGNCGCTGTGTGCGTCTTGCAACCAAACACCACTCATGCATAATAAATGGCCGCCTAGCCGAAGGAGCATATTGAATGTTTTTGTACAAAAACGGCTGAAAATGTGTTTTAACCCACCGTTTCTTCCTCTTTTTCCATACCAGTAGGCATTTGAGGTACCACTCTGTTGACAGAGCTGAATTCTGCGAGGTCTGGGATATCCTTGGCATGATAAACCGGCAAAGACTTGTTCGAGTCCAATGCGCGGGCTCGGAACGACAACTTGCTCATTGCGGCTTGTGTCTGCAAAGCTCACACAGTAAAACTCGGGTAAAAGCCCACTTAGCGACTGGGATGCTGCTTCCTTGTGCTTGACCATTGACTGGAACTATTTCTTGCTTTTTTGACGTATTTTCTGGAGCATTTTGATGCGAATTAGCCAAGATTCAGCGACATTTTCTCGATAGACTCTACCAAAGTTCAATGTAAAAACATCATGGCGGACGCAAGCTTCCTTCACTTCTCCTGCCTTCCCACAATTCAAAGTAACGCCATTTCCCCCAATGCGCATGCTCAACAACAAAGCAGCTAGGACCCAGACTCCTTTATGAATAGGCGGGGATTTGGTATCAATTCCGCATTTTGATGGCGCAAAAAAGTTGGGTGATTTGAATTTGAAGGAAATTTGTTGCATTGTAGGAAATTTCTTTTGTAAAATTATTAAATTCTTTTATCCCCCTAAGAAATTTAGTTTTTTGACTGAATTTGTTTACTTCTCTCGCTTACAGAAAGGCTTGCAAGAAGAAAGGACTCAGGGGCGAAAATCGTGGGGGGGTGTGGAGGGGTGTGACACCCCCCCAATCTCAAATATAGTGGATTTCGCAGGGCAATTGAAGATCTCGCAGGGCAACGAGAAAAACTTGTATAATAAGACAAATATGAAGGGAGTCGACCACTCTTTCAAATGCAACTTGTTGATTTCGTTAAGAAATTTAGAAATTTTATGTTTCCACACAGCCAAACTCGCATAAATCCGATCGCTTCTGACCAAGAAAAACAATCCGACTTGCACGAACTCCGATTTATGCGAACTAATTTGAAAAGAAAAATGCGGATGGGACTTTCAAGTCTCTTCGGGGACGTTAGAAACGTCTTCGTAAGACAATGCTTTGCGATCAGAATTTGTACCTGCTTTCCTTGAGAACAAAGTTTATTGGTTATAAATTCGTTTTACGTCTTTCGGTTTTATCAGACGTTTGATACCATGTTGTATGACGAGTGCTTCATGTAAAATACGGTGGAGTGGGGCAAAATAGGTCACTTGGTTTTTGCACCTAAAAATGAGGCGAAGTGTCCTTGTTTTCAAAGTTGCAGCTTTTTCAGTGAATAAAATTGTCTTTGATCATGTAACAAATTGAGTTTCTTCAAATACAGCTTTATAACAGTGAAATCCATGCCTTTGTCAATGACCTATTTTACCCCACTCTGATCCAATTTGCCCCCCACCACACTACCCTACTCAAGTATGTGTAACCTTGGGACATTTTTAAACCCCAAAAATATACTAATTGCTACATAGCATACGAAAACCAGAGGTATTGTAGCATTTTTTAAATATATTCTCATAAAATAACAACAATGACAAATTACAAAATACGATACCGCAGGGAGCATGGTATGGTAGTACATATCAACCAGAGGTATTGTAGCGTTTTTTCTACTGCGTTGCAATATTTTGGAGAAAACTCAGATTAGCACTCACATTGTCAAATTTTGTCAAAGCAACCCCCAAAAATATACTGGTTTTACAGAAAATAGCGTACCCAAAGGTTAACAAGACTACGTTTCCCAAACCTGAAAAGTGTCTGACCCCCCGTCACCTACCAATAGGGAGTCCCCCTGGGGTGTAGTTATTGTTCCGGTCTTCGATCCTATCTTGAAGTTTGCACCATTAAAAGTATCTTTAAAGGCCCATTGCTAACCATGATCCTTTGTGCGCCGAATGAAAGCAAGACAAAGAGAATCAGGCCAAAAACGACTTTCAGATAATACGAAAGTAGGCTTTAGCGCCACAAAGGATCATGGTTAGCAATGGGTCTTTAATAAACAAGAGATAAGTTAAACAGAATTCATTAGTTAGGAGTAAAGATTTCCCAAAAAAAAATTGTTTTAAAACTTACTTCGAGGTTAGGTTATGTTGTGCATCAGATCCAAGATCTCCAGAAACACCGAGCAAACAGATAATTAAAGTATGAAACTGAACCAAACTGAAGATAACAACCAACAAGACAAAGAATTACCAATAAATAAGAAATTGGATGATCGTATTTATGATATATTGAGATATGTTGAATATTTAGCAATTTCCAAAGGATTTTCATATTTTTAGACTTTAAAAGAAAATGATTTGTTACTTCGTCGACCGTTACTATGGAATAAAATCAAATAGCTTTCCAGTTAATAGATGAATCCCAATATTTTATCGAATTGAGGATATGATTTACAATTAGTGTACCGATTGGGCAATTAACTATGCTATTCGCATCGCACCAAAAATGAAGTTCGCCAGGAAGACATCGAATGAATTGCATGGGTAGTTAGACACCGCCTGTGTGCTTCTATGGATGAGCGCCACAGGAGGTGTGCTCNAGAATTACCAATAAATAAGAAATTGGATGATCGTATTTATGATATATTGAGATATGTTGAATATTTAGCAATTTCCAAAGGATTTTCATATTTTTAGACTTTAAAAGAAAATGATTTGTTACTTCGTCGACCGTTACTATGGAATAAAATCAAATAGCTTTCCAGTTAATAGATGAATCCCAATATTTTATCGAATTGAGGATATGATTTACAATTAGTGTACCGATTGGGCAATTAACTATGCTATTCGCATCGCACCAAAAATGAAGTTCGCCAGGAAGACATCGAATGAATTGCATGGGTAGTTAGACACCGCCTGTGTGCTTCTATGGATGAGCGCCACAGGAGGTGTGCTCATGCTTCTGCGGAGGAGCAGAATCATAGAATTCCTCCTCCGCAGAAGCGTAGAAGCACACCAGCAGCGCCCCTCCATAGAAGCACAGCTGCGATGCGGTGTCTTAACTATCCAAGGGAATCATAAACTGGACAGATTGCGAAGAATTAATCCATTATCTATTATGAATAGCAAGAGTAACTAACAAGGACTCTGTGATTTTTTCTCGTTCTACGCTCTGTTCTACGTCTACAGTCTTCGTCATTAGTGTTGAGAAATTTGTGAAAAATTCAATTATTTCCTTTTAGTGATCCCTTGTTTCCCCAAATCAAAGTTCTAAAAGACCAATGGATAGACTTGTCCCAAGTCCATTTCATGAAGTCCCTCTGACCGATCCCTTTTCCATAGTTCCCGGATCCAACATACCCTTTCCAACATACCCTTTGTTGCGTTACGGAATGTTGGAATGGCGGATCTGTGGATGGGGACCCTGTGGTGGGGGCATCGCAGTGGCGGGCTTGGGCTGATGGCCTTGGGCTTGTCGTTTTGGTGTTTCTTTCGGGGTTTCTGTTTGTCAGGGTGGCTTCTTCCCTGTCGGGGTCGGGTTTGGCCTTGATGCCACTTCATGCATTTTGTCTGCATGTTACGTATGTAATTAAGTACTTTATGTCTGTTTTGTAATTAAGTTCATTGTAAATGGCTTCAGGGTTGCTATGTATTTCCATGCTCCCTGTGGTATCGTTATGTACCTTTGTTATTGTTTGTAAATCATTATGAGAATATAAAAAAAATGGCGGATCCGGGAACTATGGAAAAGGGATCGGTTAGACTGACTTCTGCAAATTTGCGTCATTGGTCATGTGACCAAACTGATAAGATCGGTTGATCCAATATGACCATGGTTGTTCGAACCATAAGAGGCTATTGTTTACACAACAATTAGTCTAGTCAACAATCAAAACTAGCCACTGAGGTTATCTATAAAACATGGAATGTAGAATGATGGAATAGAATGATGGGATAGAATGGAATGATGGAACAGGATAGAATGGAATAGCCAAGGTTCGAGAGAAAACATTTCTTGTGTTGGATACTTTCTTTGGTCAATTTGTGCTTTTGATGATTAGTGATTTTGTTACAGTGGTTTTTGTGACCATTTCTTTTCAAAACTTCATTTCTCTGCAAATATAGCTGATAATAAACTGACTTTTACTGAATAAGTGTGCTTTATGTCTTACTTAGTGTTATGTAAATGTCATCAAAATCTTGAATTCAGGAAGTTCTCTATGGATTTTTCATTGATACCTTCTTGAAATGGTTCCGTAGGGATGGCTGAGTGGGAGTGCGCTGGCCTACCAATCTGAAGGTTGGTGGTTTGAGTCCCAACCCTGGAAAACCTGCTACCTGGAGTGAGGAGAGTCGCCAACTCTCCGCAGTTCCAGGCTAAAGGAATCACCAAGTGTACATCGAGAGGAAGGACCAGGACACTGCATATCGATAAGCTTAGCTTCTTAGCGTCCTGAAACTACTTTCGGATGCTAATAAAAAAAAAACAAACAAACAAAATTACTAACTTATGTGATAAACTGCACGTATTATTTTTATAAGAAACCAATAATTTGAGCCAGTACTGACAGTTTCTTAAAATTATCAGATTTTCAGTACTCTGAGTTTTTTACGAGGCTCTTACGACTTCCATATCAATCTTCATGTTTACTTCATTTCCCCTTGTGAATATTTCAAAACGCAGCTTTTTTAAGCCTTACCGATGTTTAGACATTATTCAAGTACCTTTTGAGTAATATGATACAGGAAACGAGTGAAAATAAAGTACAAATATGCTAAGGATTTGTTTTTAAGTTATGTTTTCCCAGTACTGGAGTTTCTTAATTTTTTGGCGATCTGAGAGTTGAGTTTCTTATGGGCGGTTTCTTATAAAAAAATATGTGTATTGCCAAGAAATACAAAATTTGGCAAAAAGCGATGCCCAATGCTATTTCTTCAGCAAGGTTTGCACAGTTCTTCCAACGCACTGACCAATAGGTAAGGCATTCATTGGACTACACAGAACGGTCATTGCAATACGAACCAAAGATATGAAGAAACAAACTTTAGTACAGAAGATAGAACAATGCTCCTTACAGAAAATAACTACGTTTTAAAATGAAACTACGAAATTGATGAATTCAAATCCGCATAACTAATCTTTGAAGATTTTGAAGCTCAGCATACCACAGGGGGTCCAGTCGTATCCCCTAGCGAGCTCCCTAGTTTTCGTTTCTTTGCTTCCCTGTGATCCGGATTATGAAGACAACACCTGTGTAATTCGATATTGGGTGACCTCATCTTTTGTAATGTGAGAACGATGACGTAACCCAATATCGAATTACAGAGGTGTTGTTTTCATAATCCGGATCACAGGGAAGCAAAGAAACAAAAACTAGGGAACTCGCTAGGGGATACGACTGGACCCCTGTGAGCATACTAAGGAAAACCACACTAAGATCAAAACATTGACTCTCCCAGTAAACAGTTATTTCAAACTGAAGTCATGATCTGTCGAATTAGGTTATTCGGAAAATTTCGGCAATTTCGTCATGATTTCATTAAAAATTTATCTAGAGCATACAGTAAAAATTGGAGCTACGATCCTAGGATCTTCGGGTCCATTAGGACCATTAAAGTAATAATTCGAGGCCTTTGCCCCTCACCTTTTCTTGGCTACAATGGTTACCTTCTACATCACTGAGAGAGATAAGTAGAGCATTAAAGAGAGGAGGCTTCCGCGAACGGATAAGGGTGAGGTTGCTTTCGTATCTGTACCAATCAACCTCTAGATATCTCAAAGGTTCTACCGCCTCAGGGTCCGGGTTTTATGATACACTAAGCTTTAGTACAATAAATGTCTAAAGTAACCGTTATTCGTTTTATTCGTTACTTTACCAACTGTTACCACGAAATAAAATTAATCGAAGTTTTCTATAGCAAGATCATGAATCCCAAATATTGACTCAAAATCAAAATGAATAATCAGGAATCTTTGAATAAACAGGATACTGCATTTAATAACAAAATATTGAAGCTGCTTAGCAATAATTTTGTTTTCAACTATGGTGGTCTTTAGTGTGCAGCAAACACGACAGGATCACCAGGTCATGAGTAACTAGATCTAATTTAGCCATGACTTTTAGGCTCAAGAAGAATTGTGTCCGTTAAGAACATGAAAATTGCATCGAATGACAGAAGCACTTGCTAACTATTAAAGACAAATGACGGATATATAGCGCCTAGTTTAAAAATAGGACAGAAAATGTCTGATTGGCTTCATTGTCCAGTACATTTGATAATCTTTCGAGGTCATCAAATACAATGGAATACAATAGGCTATATTTGGATTGCCCAGGCCCCCGATTTAAGTCGCCTTATATCTCCGTCATTTGTCTTTAACGTTTAACTCTTGGTCAAAATTAGTATTATGTTTTAGGGTCGCGAAATATTACGTCCGCTTAAGCGCAAGGAAGTTATGTTACAGTAAATGAACGGAGATATAGCGATCATGTCTAAGAATAGAACAAAAAGAAGGCCACGTGCCACTTATGTTCCTATTGTTGTCATCTATCGAGAACATCAAATACAATAGGTTATATTAGATCGACCCAGTCCCCCCCCAGCTTAGATGATTTTAATTCCATTGATTTACTTTAAGTAATGGTAAATGTGCTGACTATTTTCGTTTGAACATCAAATAATCTAAAAAGAGACGGACTGAAGATATTTCACCAACTCAAAAAATTTTCAGCCGGCTGTCCAATTGGCTAACCTCAGATGGATCCTTCATGCTAAGTAAAATGCTTGTCCGTTCGCTATGACGCACACAACTCCTTCGCAAACATTTGCTTGCGTGTGCCAAGCAGACAAGAGCCTCGCCAGGGCTTGGATTAGGGGTTGACATGATCACATGTGGAAGATATGGGGGATAAATAAATATAAATATTATCACCAGCACTTAAGCATATCTACTTCACCATATCTCGTCATTTAAGCTCATCAATACAACTATAAGTCCCTATAATATAAATAAGAAAGTCACCTACTCTTTTACTCGAAAATGATCCACAAGTCCAGTGCTTTCCATTCCATCGTAAAAGAAGAAGTTATTGTGAGGAGCATCTCTACCTGACACCGCCTAAGAGGAGAAAGAAAACATGAAACAATATGAGAACAACTACCGGCTGAGTCAGAAAAAACGTGGGGCGTTTAACAAGCCATATTCTGATGAAAAAAAATCAAATCGGGAGTGTTGAAGTTTTATATTGCAGAAGAAAGATTGAATTAGTTATAGAAATTTAGCTTGTTAAAATCGGTCATTTCTTTCCTTATTTATTTGCGATTTTGTGATATAGCCATTTTGGTGAAAAGTATCGCTAATAAAAGAACTTTCAGCTTGCTAACAATGACAATTAAATGGCTAGTCGCCAAGGGCCTGTTTATATGAGGCGGGCTGGCCCGTTAGCGAGCTGGCTCGCCTTCAAGCCAGCCCGGGTTTATATGAGAGATTCGATAATGAGCCAGCCCCGAGCCAGCCCGGCCTTTGGCGCCAAATGTCTGTTGTGCGCATGTGTTATGACCTAAGTCGTGCGTCATCATCTGATCTGCTCTGTTGTGCGCGTGCGTCATGACCCAGTCGTGGTGGTCACAGGCGGGCTGGCCCGTTTCTTCCGTTTATATGAGAAAAGCCAGCCCGTTTCAGGCGGGATCCCGGCACTCGATAACCGGGATCTCGGCAAAGCGGGCCAGCCCGGCACATATATAAACACAAACTGATATTTACAAAGCTGTGACCAGATAAGTGGGATCTCACCTGAAGGCGAGCCAGCTCGCTAACGGGCCAGCCCGCCCCATATAAACAGGCCCCAAGAAATACAACGTAAGTAAAATTAGTTTTTCATTTTGTGCTCTAACACAATGAATGCGTTGTTTCAATTTTTGGTAGAGAAACCATGTGTTTGTCATGGTTTAGAAGGTCACGCGTGCATAATATAAATCTAATTGAAGGCCTATTTTGGCAATCTTGCGAAACACCATTTTACTAAAATCGCTCGTAATCCTAGAACGGAAAGACCGATTTCCACCAAACGAATTTTCACATCTAAGTTAGCTTTTCCTCTATGCAATGAACTTCAAAGAAACGAATTTGCAAATTAAACTGCATCAATAAAAATTTGCCAACACACCCACGTTTTTTCTGACTCACCCGGTATAGTATCTAAGGGCTACAATTCCGCACGAGCGAAATCTCTAAAGGGTATCTAAATACGAGAATTTTAATTGACTTCCTTTTTCAAGCCAAGTTGCTATTCCACATGCCATTTTGATGATTTAAAAACATTATTATGCAATGAATTCAATGTAAAACATTTCTTCAAATTTGTCAGTATTTATTGGCTTGAAGTGATATTATCAATGCCTTTCAGTTTTCTCTCACAATCTTATACAGTAAAAACCCGCGTATAAGAACTTACAATTTTGCAAGTCAGCCTGGGTTCTTAAACAATGAATACCATGGATTGGTTCTTATAAAATGGTAGTCCAATTGGACAATTTCAGCCTGCAGGTTCTTATCCACTAGGTTCTTATACGCGGGGTTTTATTGTACCCGGTTTCTGAAGAATCTCATGGAAACCACACGGAGCTTATTTGTTAATTCTCAGTACCAGCGTTATCTGTGATACATTTTAGCATCCTACATGTGGGGCAATAACAAGCGTGAATGATGAGATTGATTATCAAATGTTTAAACGTTCCTGCTAGATTGTCCTGTTTGGTTCCGCTTCACACTTCCTTTGTTCCGTTTCCTTTCGTTAAATATGGTAAGCTATTAGCATCAACAATCTTCCAAAAGGTGCCATTTTTTACACACTAGGTACATAACCATTTTACAATAAAAATATTTTGGTTGCCTAAATTGTCTTAGTAAATCTTTCTTCTGTACATTTCATTTTATTTTATTTCATTTTATATTATTTTATATTATTTAACCACGGTAGCCCCATCAGTCTGTGGAGACTGCTTTACAGGGGGCCGTGCAAACAGACTACAAAATAAAAACCTAATTTACAAATGTTGCGAAATTTAGTCAAATAGCAATAATAAAAAAAAAATAAAACTGTCCATAACAAAATTAAACGAAACTAATCAAAGAAAAGTGAGATCAAACCCACTACAATGTTCGTTTAACCTTTTCTTGGAGGTAGGAAGAGAGGGTGCATGTTTGACATCCAAGCTTAATTTATTCCAAAGCTTAGGCCCTCGAAATGAAATTGACTGCTGCCAACTTGACGTTTTGAAGAGAGGAACACGCAAGTCAGTTTCGGTGTTTCTCAGTCTCAGTGTATTATGAGCTGAGTTCTTTATAAACAGCTTAGATAGTTATTCCGGTGCAAGACCATTTGTTGACTTGTACATTATAGTCGCTGTTTCATTTTGGATAATATCAGAATATCAGAATTTACATTACATTTTTAAGCAACAAAGCAACAAAGTTAAGGTTTCTTGCAAACACATGAATTAGCAAATGCACCACATTTTTATATCTTTAATTCATTCAGAAATTCAAGAATTCCAGTCTAAATTAATACCTTGATGATTTCCTGCGCCAGTATACCACCAACAATGCAGCTGACCGGAGTTATCTCGCCAATGCAATTGCTAAAAAGAGAATGATAGCACGTGAAGCAAAATGGCAGAAATTACTACGTGTTTATAGCAAGAATAAGATAATTAGGACATTCACCTTTAAAGTTCACTTTTGCAATCACCTAAACTTCAATTTCAATACAAAAAGTTATTTATAGAATATTCAGTATACAAAAATATTTTTACGACCCAAGAAAAGCAACAAACAAGAAACCTGTTTACGTTAACTATCAAAGATTAAGATGTATTTTTTCCAATTGATATGAACAATGAATTCATCATTGGAATTGATCAAGACCCTGTTTACAATAGATAAACTTGATCGGCTCTGATCCGATCCATAACTAGCCTGCGTTACAGTAACTCCCCCTCGTTATGGTATGTAACGCAGGCTAATCCAGAGCCAGAGCCAGCTTTGGGTAATACACCAATATATCAAATCTTGAAATCCTTAACCCTAACCCTGACCCTAAATTGAACGCTAACCCTAACCCTAACCTGGAACTTAACCCTAACCCTTCCCCTAACCCCAAAACTAACCCTAATTTATTTCCCCTAACCCTAATTTATTTCAAGGTTTTGATATATTGGCGTAATCCCCAGCTTTTGTTCGAATAGGCCTTGCATTTACAATGGTTAAGCTGGATCTGCACCATTTCGGGATCTGTTTCAAAGTTTTGAGCTAGTTTGGGATTTCATCCGTCCAGGTCTCGTGTAAACGCCTTGGATCGAATCGGATCCAAACTGGTGAGTATGGGAAACGAGGCTAAAGGCGAAGAGAGACTATATAACCTGCCAATTTCAGATTCATTTTTGCATTGTTGCCCTCATTTAAAATGCTTCAATTAGAACTCAAAATTAAACTACAAAGAACTTTGTTTTGATACTTTGTATTGATTGGTAGGCAAATGTGCTAACACAAAATGAGTTTCTGGTTTTCGCTGGAACCAATCCCGTCTAAATGCAAAACCTTTCTGAATCGGATCTTAGCCGGTCCAATTCTTAGTTTTATTCTTTTGAGCGACCAACTATAGCACAAGACTCTTCAGAATGAAAAGGAATGACCTTCAATAGACAATAACGCTAAAGATGACAGCTTCAAAGTCTCTGTTTTGTTTCGCTGCAAAGCATGCTGGTAAAAAGCTCCCTGACGACCACCTAACGACGTAAACATTTCGGTCTGCCGTTTCGACTAGCTAGCTTGAATTTGAATCGACCTTGAATTCGAATGCAACATCGTTCAAAAGAAAACCTTTCCAAAGCAAAAAAAAAAAATTTTTAGATTCGAATTGAAATCTTAATTAAAGATTCGCGTTCGAGTTACAAAATTTTTATATTCATTTACATTGATTCCCTGTTCCAGCTAGCTAGTCGAAATGGCAGACCAAATTTCTATGTCGTTAGGTGGTCGTCAGGGAGCTTTTTACCAGCATGCTTTGCGCGGCTGCCATCAGCGTTATTGTCTATTACACACCTTACAAATGCATCTGGCAGTATCTCATTATCAACTTGCAACTGTTCGAATACCGTGTCTCTGATTTCGATAAGCTCCTGCCAGTCATTCGTTTTGTTGGCTAAATCTGGATATCTTCCTTTCCGTGAACTGAACTCTAAAAGCACTGGAGAAAAGAATAAGAAATGTTATGAATTGATGAAGTCAAAGCATGATATTTGTCTAAAGAATTTTCGAGAAACTTGAAATGTCATGACTTGATTTAAACTTTAAAATCAACGACTGACAAAGTTCAAAACTGACTGACTTTAAAATTCAAGGGTGACAAAGCTAAGGCCATGTAAACAAGAGTGTTCGCGTCTCTTCTCCTTTTTGCTAATTTTACTTGCTGTGTAATATATCTTTACTTCCATAGTTTTTTTTATATTTCAATGAAAAACATTAGAGAATCAAATAATTCTCTACCCACTTTTTTTTATAATCAATTAAAACTTTTACAAGAACAAATTACTTACGACACTACATATGAATTACTTTACAACACTACAAGGCCGATACCACAGGGAGCAAAAGGCAATGACCACCCCGCAGCCAAAGCTGTTGCCAACCAGACCAGTACGCTATTTTAGGACAACTTGAAGTCCATCTAAAATTCTCATGGTATTTAACCATGGTTTGACCATGCATAGATCACTTATCGTGTTGATTATTTAACGAGCCCAAATGTAATAAACAAAATCATTAATGAACTAATTTGTTTCTGTGCAGTTTACTCCATTTAAAAACATCCAATACTTACCTTGCATAACAAAGTATGTCTTTGAAACATTTTTAATCTGTTTCAGCGAATACCCATGTACAGCTCTAGTTGATAACGCACTCGATAGTTGTGTGAATTCTGTAGTCTACAAGAAAAAAAGCTGATGCGGATCAAAGAAGCAATAGCATCCTCCTTCCAAGGGGCAGACTTGTCATCTCTGTGGTTCAAAGTTATGTTATACAGTCTGATACCAGGTGATAGAGGTATATAAATGTTTGCATTATGAAAGTTCTCCTCTCATCTGGGCCTTGTTTACTAGAAAGACAGTTAACTATAACCTGAGAACACAAATCTCCTACAAATACCACAGGCATCAACAATTTCATATGGACAAAACTCAATTTGTTTTGTGGGCAGCTATGTGTGGAACAATCTTCCTGATTCTGTTAAAATAGTGAGAGCATAATAAGATTTAAAGGGGAAATACCGCTGTGGAATGGAGGTGTAAAATATGTACATAGAACCCTGTTATGTTTATAATTAGATACTTGGTTTGAATTAGTCTTATGTCGTTGATATTAGACTATAGTTTGTTAACCAACTGTAAATAAATTCATTATTATTAAATTATTATTAGTCAAACATAGGATGCACCCTTTGTGGACGATTTTAGAAACCGTTTCAATTGCTTTCGTCTTCAAAGCTTCTTGCTTTAATCTAATGATAATAATCTAATAATTTTATTTACGTCAACATTTGGGTGTCTAAAAACGATAGAAAAACAAGACAAGTTTAAAGCTTTTGTTCGGCCTAAAGAAAGGCTGGTCAGTGTTTTACCAAATAGAACTTTGGTCAATGTTTTAACCTCTTAAAGGCAGTCTGTCACGCATTTGATTGACTAAAGTCGGAACTCAACTCAACGAAAATCATTGTAAATCTGTGCTTTTGGAACAAAGAGGGCTGATGGTCATCACCACTATGGTTATAGAANGGTGTTCGGGGGTTGGCTGGTCTCTGGGGGGGATGGTTTTTGCGGGGCGGGGGTTCGCGGCTCGCTGGGGCGGAGGGCGGAGTTACCTTAAACTCTATGCTATTAATTCGTTTTTTTGTATTTCATGCTATTAATTGGTATTCATGTATTAATAATGGTTGGCATTAATTAGCCTAGTGCTATTAGCTACGCCAACCTTAAACAAAGAATTTATTATTTATTATTATTATTATTATTATTGCTTTCGTCTTCAAAGCTTCTTGCTTTAATCTAATGATAATAATCTAATAATTTTATTTACGTCAACATTTGGGTGTCTAAAAACGATAGAAAAACAAGACAAGTTTAAAGCTTTTGTTCGGCCTAAAGAAAGGCTGGTCAGTGTTTTACCAAATAGAACTTTGGTCAATGTTTTAACCTCTTAAAGGCAGTCTGTCACGCATTTGATTGACTAAAGTCGGAACTCAACTCAACGAAAATCATTGTAAATCTGTGCTTTTGGAACAAAGAGGGCTGATGGTCATCACCACTATGGTTACAGAAAGTGAATAATATCAGTGGCCATTCAGTCTCCTATTCTTTGTATTATCCTTGTCACCCAATCAGATGAGTGGCAGACTGACTCTAAGCTTTGTTATGTCATGGAGGCCGGAGGGACAAAATAGATAGTTTGACTTTAAATGGAATGTAAGCATATAAAAAGTGGCTCAAGCCACTTGCTTTCAAATTCTAGCCAATGAGATATCAGTATTTCCTGTTGACGTAGATCATTTACCCAAATATGGTTCGGTACGTGTCACAGCCCATTGTCTTTGCACGGCTATTTTCATCCAAGGCTTATATATGCTTAGATTCCCTTTAAGGCTCCTTTTTCCAAACTTGTCAAGAATGATCTTCTCCAAGAAGCTAACTCAACAAAGTAACTAACTATAAGTTATAATCCAATTGACGAGACAAAGGAATGTAAAGTTCACTCTACGATAAAAATTCTACCGTAAATGATGCAGAGCGATAACAATGAGCACTGACACAGCTCTTTCAGGTGAAGCAAAAGCTTACTTGTAACACTCAGCTAAAAACAGCAAAACAGAGGCAGAACCATACCTTTTCAACCATTTCTTTCGTATCATCCTCGGAGTCCAGCTTTTGCTTCTTCTTTGCAGGTTCATTTGAACTTTTAATTGGAACTTTATCCACCTTTGTCCTTTCTCTGTAATGAAAAAAATAACTATACATCTACAGTAGGTATGACACTCCTACTCTCTGTTCTTTGTTTCCATTTTCGATAGCTGAATGGAATGGTGATGAAGATAAAAATCCTCTTGAAGACAAAATTTAAGAAGACAAGGCGCTGATACAACTCAGTCAGTTTGTTTTCTTGCTTCTATGATACTCACTCAACAAATTGATGTTTACAAAGATCTGAAAACATGTATCCATAATATCCAAAAACGCAGCCTGACAGGAATTTGATGTTCTTACTGCGACACATCTCATTGACTTTGAGCTGGAAAAAATACAAAGAAAATGATGTAATAGACAACACCACTTAACTCTACTAAAAAAAAATTTAAGAACACAACTGGAAAATGCGAATATCATTATATTATCTTTTCGTTAGATTACAATATTATATAGTATCGCCCTTGGAAACAGTTACAACTATGTATGTTATTATCCTCTAAATTAACTTGCTTTTTTCTACTATCTGACTGAAAATTGTTGGGAGTTTTGTCTCCAATCTTCAAATCTCCAATCTCGTTGTCTCCAAAACGTTTTTGATAGGCGTGATTTATGATTTCGGAGCGAGTTCTGCCAATTTCAGAAACTTTCATCAATTACTTTTTGCATATATCAAATCCAAAACAAAATTTGTTATGATTTTTCACCTCCATTTGTCCTTTAATTGCATTTGAGGCTCTTTGCAATTTCTCTGTCATTTTTATTCTGTATCTACCGATGGTTGCAACAACATTAGCAAAAATGTCCCAAAAGATTTCTGAGCTGTTCACTATTTTCAGAAGAACCCAAAGAATGTCTTTTTCTTTTGAATTTTTCTCTTTGAAGGACACCTCTTGCAAGAAAGTACCAAAAGAATTTTCGTAATAATACCCTATAAAATTTCAACTTGTCAAAGGCTCTGCGGTATCAGTGATAAGAATTATAAGTACCTGAATATCTTTTGAGTAGCCAAGTAAACAAACAATGTCAAATTTCTCAAAGAAGGACTCAGATTTGTTTGAGATATTTTCCATATCGATAACGAGATCAACCATTGGATTCATTTCATGTAGTCTTTGATATGCAGCTTGAGCTTTCTGGAAAACATTATAACGCACGCTATTTAAAAATCCCTGGTAAGTACATAAAACTTCAATATTTCCAATTTGTCAAATTTGATTAATAAAAACAGAACAACAAAGCTTTTTACAATTCAATAAAAGAGGAAATTTTCTTCCAGCAATTAATAGGTTGTTGCAAGGCCTAAAGACTTCATAGTTTGTTACATGACCTAGAGACTTTATAAGCTGCTAGCAGATTCATTCTAATAACTTTTAAAAGCAAAAGATGAAGGTTGCAGATGCAATGAATGGGTAATAAATTGGCGAGGCCACCTTGGGAGAATCAGGAACTAAAAATGCACCCTGTGTAACAAAAGCCTCCATCATATTTCTTTCTTAAACTTGTAACTTGTGGATATTTGATAAGGTGTTGGTGTTGAAGGTGATGTGGCACATGGTGTAATCTTCCAACTTTGCAGCCAGAATAGCTCACAGATAGTTTGGGTTCAAGGCCAACCTCACCACATCAACAGCACCAGGGGCGGATCTAGGAAAAGTCTTCACTGGGTCCAATCCGAAGGTGAGCGAAGTGAGCCGAGAATTTTTGGGGGGTCCGGGGGTACTCCCCCGGGAAAAATTTTGCGACCACGCCCTTTAGATTGGCTTCAAACACTATTTCAGGAAAATATTATGCGACCACACCCTCAGGTTTGATACATTACATGTTGCAAAGTTATCGCTCAAATCTAAATAACTTTAGAGGTAGAGGATATATGATATTATAAATCCAACAGAAATTTGTTTATGTCTTGGCTGTTGGTTCCTAAGAAAATCAGTTATCAGTCCATGAATTGCACAGCCATTTTGTTTGTCTTACAGCTTGACCAAACATCTCCTCGGAAACCATCTCGAGCTATTCTTACAAACTCTGCATGCCTCCTTTTTAAGACATTCAGAGCAATCTTTCCAATGGTCAGCTGCTTGGATGCCGTTAAAAAATTTCGAAGTTGCGATAAATCTGACAAATCAGCTTTATCTTTCTTCTCCATATTCCTCAGCCAGTCAGTTCATACCATAGTCATATGTAAGACTTCTCTATTCCGCCTTCTCTACGCGAGACAGCGCAAGACGTCATTTGATCTGATATGGTGCAATCGCTAGCTTTATTCGGTGGACCCAGATTGACTCAGAGAGATATTTATAGCCCCATTCATCTCTATTGTGACGTTAGAAAATTTCCAAATTTAGCCTAATCTGGACCCAGCCTCTGTGAGAATCCGTCGCAGAGGCTGGGTCCACTGTAGGCTAAATTTGGAAATTTTCTGACGTTACAATAGAGAAGAATGCGACTATAAATATCTGTTTGGGTCCAGGAGCACTGAACAAACAAGCACTGACATCAGAGGCCGATAAAATTTTCATCTTCATGGGAACGCAAAAGACATGGTCAAAACTTCCTGTGAAAAAATTCCACTGGACACTATATTCTGATGGATTGCCGGTTTGCAATTAGAGAAACATTCAAAAATTGTATTTTTTGATTGCCTAGTTTTCAAACGTTCCAGCAATTGTGTCCTTTCACTTACTGATTTTGTTAAAAAGAATTGGTACTGTGATGGTCTGCGAAGTGTTACTCTTGCAGATATGTTTTACATTGCAGCCTGACAGCTTCATGAAAACTTCTTATCAACTTTGTGAAAATATTTTGGCCTAAATTTCCTGCCAAAATTTCCTGGGAATGGCGTTCCCCTGTTCCCACACTTTATCGGGCTCTGACTGACATCATATCTGAAAATGTTGTAATTGGATATTCGCTTTATCAGCTCATAGATCACCATGATGTACCGTTCACAGTACATTATCACCGGAGCATATTCACCGCCAGGCATAATCACCGGACCATTGGCTTGAGACCTTGGATCATAACTTCAAACCCATATCCACGAAAAGAATTAGACTCGCTTATTTACTACTTAACATAATTTGCAATTTTCTATTTTCCGAAAATATATTAATGAGATAAGGCTGTGAATAAATCATGGATTCTTGAAAAGATTGTGAATTAACTATTAATAGCAAAAATCTGATGGTTTGAGTTAGACTCATTGCAATCGTCGTAGTTTCGCTCCTTGATGGGCTGATAATCGCTACAACTACGACTCATAATCAAACAATTCGAAAAATCAGCCAAAAATCGATGAACCTCCTTTTGATGCCGGGCGCTTAGGGCTTAAAAGGGCCTAGGCCAATTCAACAAGATTCGAACTCACCGATTCTAAAACCCTTCAAATTCATGCTTCATTAAGATTGTAGAGAAAACAAAACCTACCAGTACCAAGATTAGTACTTCTTCTATGTATTGCTTGGAGATTCCTTCACTTTGACATTGAAAACCTGCTTTTAAAATCCAAAATGCCCTTCAGATTTCACCACAGCAATCCTC
>REGM01000023.1:1839639-1854615 GCA_004194415.1 Aurelia aurita | reverse complement strand
AGCGTTGGATGCGTTGCAACCTACTTATACTTTCTTTGTATGTCTATTTTTGCAAAAAGTTTATATTTTCTTTCTTAGTAGCTTTCTTCAACAGATAAATAGATAGTAGAATAAATAGCATTATATGTAGTTACTGGTATTAACTAATTATGTTCAAAGAAAGATATTTCCTTGTTCACTGTTACACATAGATTTTTCCATATTGTAGACATGGCAGGTGTCTAGATTAGATATTGCATGTGGAGACTTTAGGTTCATTGATAAAACCTTGTGTTTCAGAAAAATCCATGAATTTGGATTTGGACTAATTTTATGTTGGATACGTTGGAGACAACTTTTTTCCAACATTTTACATTAGGTCCTGTATCGTGACAGGTATATTCCAGAAGAGAGCATGCATTCAAATTGTTCCTTTAATCTAAGGACATTCTGTTAAGGATAAAATGCATATTGAAGGACATGGCCCTTGCTGTTAGAAGAGCAATTCTTTCAGCTACCAAAGAGCAATAGAGTGACTTCCTTATGCTGACTTCCTTCAGCATATTTTCTGAGTTCACCTTGGGTCATCTGACAGCAGATAAGTGGGAAGAAACATGTTGATGTGCATTGGAAATTACTAACAACAAAAACATGCACATGCATACGCAGTTGCCATAAATAATTTCCTGCAAAATGATGAATGATCATATTTTGATCCTCTACTATTTTACTTTTTGATATGTTGAGAAACAGATCTTTTAGATATTTCTGTCCTCTATGGGCCTTTTTTGTTGGAGAAAATTGTAACGATACAATCATCACAGGCTGCTATACACAACAAACATTGTATATTGTCATTATTATTCCATCAAATTATCAATCATGATCATTTCATAATTCATAATCTTCTTCAGAATTTACCTCTTTTGTGATTCGACACCCCACAGCCTGATCTGCCTATCATAAACAGCAACCTCTTCTTCTGTCAGGTTCCGCTCCACCTTTTCATCTTTTTGACTCGTTGACGTTCGAAGCTTTTCCTCGTGCATCTCTTCGACTTTTTTGTCAATAATCTGGTAGTATTATACTGTCAAGAATTTAACTTCAAAGCAAGGGCAGATTGCAATGAAACAATCGAAGAAAACAGAATATAAATAAGGATTCTTCCTGTACCTTCTCAGCGATCTTTGTCAACTTGCAGCTAGGCCATTATTTTCGCGCCAGCAATTACCCTCCTTTTGAACTTGAACATGACTACCAGATTTGGAAGGGAGGCAGAAGACTGGTATGAGGTCAAAGAGATTGGGTACGAAGCACAGATTGCCAGCTGAAAAAGCCCACGAAAAGCAAAACAAGCAGAAAAGATTAAAAAATCTGCATATAAGAAAAGGAAACAGGTGCTGCTTCGTGGTTTGGATGGAAATTATGCTCAAAACCCCATCTCAACAATATTTGCATACAATTTGTAAAACTCAAACAAATACAGTATAAATAATTGCACTATGAACTATGAACAGAGTTGTGTTTTATACGACGTTTATCAAGCTCCTTAAAAAGCTTCGGGCTCCATTATTAAAGCTCCTTTGTTTAATGATTCTAGTACTAAGCTAGAGATTCTTAATTTTTATTACTTTATCGTTACTTTTAGTACTTTATATTACTGAAAGTTACTATATTAGGAATAATACAGTAAATGCCTTTTCACAGTATTTATAATTTATGCATTGTCTTCTATATTTTATTATAATTTATTTCAAGGTGTGATATATTTTGGTACCACCGTTATTCTTACAACGTGAGACAGATTTTAAGCCAAGTAAAGGAAATTTAGGACTTTTTTGAGAGCTAAGGTAGATGTGCCTCTCCTGCAGTAACGATAACGGTGTACCTATATTTTGGTACCACCGTTATTCTTACAACGTGAGACAGATTTTAAGCCAACGAAAGGAAATTTATGACTTTTTTGAGAGCTAAGGTAGATGTGCCTCTCCTGCAGTAACGATAACGGTGTACCTATATTTTGGTACCACCGTTATTCTTACAACGTGAGACAGATTTTAAGCCAACGAAAGGAAATTTAGGACTTTTTTGAGAGCTAAGGTAGATGTGCCTCTCCTGCAGTAACGATAACGGTGTACCTATATTTTGGTACCACCGTTATTCTTACAACGTGAGACAGATTTTAAGCCAACGAAAGGAAATTTAGGACTTTTTTGAGAGCTAAGGTAGATGTGCCTCTCCTGCAGTAACGATAACGGTGTACCTATATTTTGGTACCACCGTTATTCTTACAACGTGAGACAGATTTTAAGCCAACGAAAGGAAATTTAGGACTTTTTTGAGAGCTAAGGTAGATGTGCCTCTCCTGCAGTAACGATAACGGTGTACCTATATTTTGGTACCACCGTTATTCTTACAACGTGAGACAGATTTTAAGCCAACGAAAGGAAATTTAGGACTTTTTTGAGAGCTAAGGTAGATGTGCCTCTCCTGCAGTAACGATAACGGTGTACCTATATTTTGGTACCACCGTTATTCTTACAACGTGAGACAGATTTTAAGCCAACGAAAGGAAATTTAGGACTTTTTTGAGAGCTAAGGTAGATGTGCCTCTCCTGCAGTAACGATAACGGTGTACCTATATTTTGGTACCACCGTTATTCTTACAACGTGAGACAGATTTTAAGCCAACGAAAGGAAATTTAGGACTTTTTTGAGAGCTAAGGTAGATGTGCCTCTCCTGCAGTAACGATAACGGTGTACCTATATTTTGGTACCACCGTTATTCTTACAACGTGAGACAGATTTTAAGCCAACGAAAGGAAATTTAGGACTTTTTTGAGAGCTAAGGTAGATGTGCCTCTCCTGCAGTAACGATAACGGTGTACCTATATTTTGGTACCACCGTTATTCTTACAACGTGAGACAGATTTTAAGCCAACGAAAGGAAATTTAGGACTTTTTTGAGAGCTAAGGTAGATGTGCCTCTCCTGCAGTAACGATAACGGTGTACCTATATTTTGGTACCACCGTTATTCTTACAACGTGAGACAGATTTTAAGCCAACGAAAGGAAATTTAGGACTTTTTTGAGAGCTAAGGTAGATGTGCCTCTCCTGCAGTAACGATAACGGTGTACCTATATTTTGGTACCACCGTTATTCTTACAACGTGAGACAGATTTTAAGCCAACGAAAGGAAATTTAGGACTTTTTTGAGAGCTAAGGTAGATGTGCCTCTCCTGCAGTAACGATAACGGTGTACCTATATTTTGGTACCACCGTTATTCTTACAACGTGAGACAGATTTTAAGCCAACGAAAGGAAATTTAGGACTTTTTTGAGAGCTAAGGTAGATGTGCCTCTCCTGCAGTAACGATAACGGTGTACCTATATTTTGGTACCACCGTTATTCTTACAACGTGAGACAGATTTTAAGCCAACGAAAGGAAATTTAGGACTTTTTTGAGAGCTAAGGTAGATGTGCCTCTCCTGCAGTAACGATAACGGTGTACCTATATTTTGGTACCACCGTTATTCTTACAACGTGAGACAGATTTTAAGCCAACGAAAGGAAATTTAGGACTTTTTTGAGAGCTAAGGTAGATGTGCCTCTCCTGCAGTAACGATAACGGTGTACCTATATTTTGGTACCACCGTTATTCTTACAACGTGAGACAGATTTTAAGCCAACGAAAGGAAATTTAGGACTTTTTTGAGAGCTAAGGTAGATGTGCCTCTCCTGCAGTAACGATAACGGTGTACCTATATTTTGGTACCACCGTTATTCTTACAACGTGAGACAGATTTTAAGCCAACGAAAGGAAATTTAGGACTTTTTTGAGAGCTAAGGTAGATGTGCCTCTCCTGCAGTAACGATAACGGTGTACCTATATTTTGGTACCACCGTTATTCTTACAACGTGAGACAGATTTTAAGCCAACGAAAGGAAATTTAGGACTTTTTTGAGAGCTAAGGTAGATGTGCCTCTCCTGCAGTAACGATAACGGTGTACCTATATTTTGGTACCACCGTTATTCTTACAACGTGAGACAGATTTTAAGCCAACGAAAGGAAATTTAGGACTTTTTTGAGAGCTAAGGTAGATGTGCCTCTCCTGCAGTAACGATAACGGTGTACCTATATTTTGGTACCACCGTTATTCTTACAACGTGAGACAGATTTTAAGCCAACGAAAGGAAATTTAGGACTTTTTTGAGAGCTAAGGTAGATGTGCCTCTCCTGCAGTAACGATAACGGTGTACCTATATTTTGGTACCACCGTTATTCTTACAACGTGAGACAGATTTTAAGCCAACGAAAGGAAATTTAGGACTTTTTTGAGAGCTAAGGTAGATGTGCCTCTCCTGCAGTAACGATAACGGTGTACCTATATTTTGGTACCACCGTTATTCTTACAACGTGAGACAGATTTTAAGCCAACGAAAGGAAATTTAGGACTTTTTTGAGAGCTAAGGTAGATGTGCCTCTCCTGCAGTAACGATAACGGTGTACCTATATTTTGGTACCACCGTTATTCTTACAACGTGAGACAGATTTTAAGCCAACGAAAGGAAATTTAGGACTTTTTTGAGAGCTAAGGTAGATGTGCCTCTCCTGCAGTAACGATAACGGTGTACCTATATTTTGGTACCACCGTTATTCTTACAACGTGAGACAGATTTTAAGCCAACGAAAGGAAATTTAGGACTTTTTTGAGAGCTAAGGTAGATGTGCCTCTCCTGCAGTAACGATAACGGTGTACCTATATTTTGGTACCACCGTTATTCTTACAACGTGAGACAGATTTTAAGCCAACGAAAGGAAATTTAGGACTTTTTTGAGAGCTAAGGTAGATGTGCCTCTCCTGCAGTAACGATAACGGTGTACCTATATTTTGGTACCACCGTTATTCTTACAACGTGAGACAGATTTTAAGCCAACGAAAGGAAATTTAGGACTTTTTTGAGAGCTAAGGTAGATGTGCCTCTCCTGCAGTAACGATAACGGTGTACCTATATTTTGGTACCACCGTTATTCTTACAACGTGAGACAGATTTTAAGCCAACGAAAGGAAATTTAGGACTTTTTTGAGAGCTAAGGTAGATGTGCCTCTCCTGCAGTAACGATAACGGTGTACCTATATTTTGGTACCACCGTTATTCTTACAACGTGAGACAGATTTTAAGCCAACGAAAGGAAATTTAGGACTTTTTTGAGAGCTAAGGTAGATGTGCCTCTCCTGCAGTAACGATAACGGTGTACCTATATTTTGGTACCACCGTTATTCTTACAACGTGAGACAGATTTTAAGCCAACGAAAGGAAATTTAGGACTTTTTTGAGAGCTAAGGTAGATGTGCCTCTCCTGCAGTAACGATAACGGTGTACCTATATTTTGGTACCACCGTTATTCTTACAACGTGAGACAGATTTTAAGCCAACGAAAGGAAATTTAGGACTTTTTTGAGAGCTAAGGTAGATGTGCCTCTCCTGCAGTAACGATAACGGTGTACCTATATTTTGGTACCACCGTTATTCTTACAACGTGAGACAGATTTTAAGCCAACGAAAGGAAATTTAGGACTTTTTTGAGAGCTAAGGTAGATGTGCCTCTCCTGCAGTAACGATAACGGTGTACCTATATTTTGGTACCACCGTTATTCTTACAACGTGAGACAGATTTTAAGCCAACGAAAGGAAATTTAGGACTTTTTTGAGAGCTAAGGTAGATGTGCCTCTCCTGCAGTAACGATAACGGTGTACCTATATTTTGGTACCACCGTTATTCTTACAACGTGAGACAGATTTTAAGCCAACGAAAGGAAATTTAGGACTTTTTTGAGAGCTAAGGTAGATGTGCCTCTCCTGCAGTAACGATAACGGTGTACCTATATTTTGGTACCACCGTTATTCTTACAACGTGAGACAGATTTTAAGCCAACGAAAGGAAATTTAGGACTTTTTTGAGAGCTAAGGTAGATGTGCCTCTCCTGCAGTAACGATAACGGTGTACCTATATTTTGGTACCACCGTTATTCTTACAACGTGAGACAGATTTTAAGCCAACGAAAGGAAATTTAGGACTTTTTTGAGAGCTAAGGTAGATGTGCCTCTCCTGCAGTAACGATAACGGTGTACTTAAATTTTGGTACCACCGTTATTCTTACAACGTGAGACAGATTTTAAGCCAAATAAAGGAAATTTAGGACTTTTTTGAGAGCTAAGGTAGATGTGCCTCTTCTGCAGTAACGATAACGGTGTACCTATACTTTGGTACCACCGTTTAAACGAGAGTGTATCGAGATTACAAAAGGAAGAAGACAAGAAGGTCAAAATTAATGACGACCAATGCGCAGGAAAATAACCTCTCCTGCGTACAGGAAGGATGTGACCTCTTTTTGACCCGAAGAATAAATTTAGAATGAATTTTGAGAGTTTCGTATCGTAAAGTGGAAGGAGGATTTAAAGAAAATTTATGGTTTTACCGAGAGTTATAAGCCGTTATTTACACCGAAATTGAAACCTCTGCATACCAAGCTGCAAGCTGTGCGTCAAGAGGGTTGTATCGTTTGTTTTCGAGAAGTTATTCCAGAGCAAACAAGAGTCGAGGCAAAGATGGCCTAAATTGTTTACTTATAACTAACCAGTTACTAACCTTTTGTGGAAGGAATAGATAAGCACTTATTAGTTTTGGCCGTTATCCAACGCAAACATGGTAAATGACGAACACATTCAAGTAGTCGAAGACGTCGAAGAAGTCTTTCCAGACGTTATTTCCCGTCCATGCAATAATGGCCAGTCTGTACATCATCATGAAACTTCTGCCGAATCTTCTAGGGGTTGGTTCAAGTCTTTATTTAGAACTCGCAGAAGAGAACAGTCTGACAGAACAAGGATTGATAGCAGTAAGGGTGGAAAGTCAAAAAATATGAGACAAGATCAAGTTCATAAGAATAGAAAGTCGGCAAGGAGACATGCAAACAATAATGCTGCAGCAAATTTGAGATCAGACGAGCTTGACAGCCTTGAAGAAGAAAGAAGATTCTCTTGGAAATCATTCAAAAAAAGTTTTAGAAGACTGAGAAGCAGATCTCAAAGAGCTTTTTCTGTGGATAGTGAAGACTCGAACATAACTGTTGATGTAGAGGGGCATAGGCAAGAAGATTCCCCAGTTCTGCCTCGAGCCAATGTCAATGAAGAGCAACCAAATGCAGGAGCTGCAGGCTATCCTTGGGATCATATTGTGCTACATTCAAATTCTGAAAATGGTGTTACCCCAGAGACAATGGCTCATTTGGAGAGACAATATTGCATCCCTAGAATGATCTCTAAAGTGATCAATTGCCCATGGTATTGGGGGAATATTGACCGCTTTGATGCTGCTGCGGTAAGAATTTTAGAGACTCTGTTTCGGAAGTTCAATTTCATCTTAAATTTTGACTAGGAGAACTTTTGGAGAATTACAGGAAGATTTTTGTGTGATTGCAAGAGATCCCCAAGATTTCTTCAACTGGCATTTCCATGATTTGAAAATTTTAAAGTCATGAGGTCTATATGTCATATTGCAGATGTAAAAAACATGCCAAAAATAGGTTTCCAAAGTCAGATTCTTCCCACTGCCTTGTTGTGCTAGCCTTCACCTATTGCACCACTGTCTATTCGATCCATATTCTACATTCCAGACTGGAAAGTTTGCCATGGGTTAGCTATCTGGCTTGCACAAAACAAAACAAACAACAGTTCTAATGTTCACTTTTGGTACACCTTGCCCACAAAGTTGTCAAGCTTCCAGTCTGGGTCACAATTCATCAGTTTCTACCAGGAAGTGAAAGCCAAAAATGTGGAATTAACAATCTGATAACATACAACCATACAAATTTAAAAAATGTTTAAACAATCTTATTGATTCTTGGTTTCCTTAGACCTAAATCTATTTCCTACTTTTGTAGCATTGTCCTGTGTAATCCCAATTGTTGATATAATGTAAAATCTAACAATAAGCAAGATCCATTTATTGTGGTATGCAGCCAGGAGGAGGCAGGGGTTGTTGTGCCCTTAAAAAATCCTTAAAATTTTTCAACAAATTGAAAATTACACTGAGTTGAATCAGTAGATGAATTTTCTCTCATGTTTGTTGTTTAGCAAATTAATAATAGTGTACTTCATGGGCACCAGGCCTCATTAAAATATTCTGCGTCTGCAAGCAATTGGTTTGGAAATATATGCCTGCGATCAAAGCACTCTGAGTACATTAAAAGTACCAGCAACTAATTTGTAATGATATTTTGTGCCTGCGAGTGGTATTTGCATGCTCGCACACGTTAATGAGACCTGATGAGTATACTGTAGTACAATACAATGCATTTGGGACATTAGTATTTAAGTTTTTGAAGGTTGTTTGCTATTCAGTTTCTGTGGTAAAAATTCTATGTGATTTTTTATCTTGCTTTGACAGGCACTACAGACAAAAGTGGATGGATTCTTCCTTCTTCGGAAAAGTGCTCATCCTGAATTCCTATTTACAATCAGTTTCAAAAGATTTAACAAAACAATGCATGTGAGAATAGAATCGGGTTATGACACCCCAGATTCTAGTGACTCGTATGAAGAGACAATTTTCCTACCATGGATTGCAGCTGGGAAATTCTCACCAACATATACTCGTCTTCTGGAACTTATTGATCATTGCTGTGAGTCATTTGAAGGGAACATTTGTGACATGCCTCTTCTGGTATGCCCATTGAAGAGAAAAAATCCATTTACTTTGAAAGAACTAGCACGCGCAACTATCTATGAAACATACCACTATTCTGACATTGATTCTTTGCAAGTCCCACAGGAGTTGAAAAGTTTCATAAAGGAATACGGCTTTAGGCCGAAGAATAGATTAAACAAGAGAGATTCTGATCTGTGATGCCACGGATTTTGGAGAAGTATTTTATTGTGAGCAATCATCTGATTTGAAGAGTTAATCTGCCAATCAGCTCTATCTGATGTTGAATTATTTGTTGCTTTCACTCCTTGGAAGTACTTGGCTTTGTTTAGCAAAGAATATGCCACGCAAATTACAGAATTATTGCTTATACCTAAATCAATAAAATTGTCTTTCATATACTCAAATCATACTCAGAAATGACAATTTCGGCCAGCTGCTTTCTCTGGTATGAAATACAATAGGAAAATAACCAGGCGCAAATTGTCAATTCTGAATACCGTAAAACCCATGTGTAATCTGCTCTTTGGGTTGTGGCTTATATGCAAAGTGAAACATCTTGGACCTGAAAATCACGAATTAGGACCTCTCTATGTAAAAAAGGCTCCACGCCATTGTCCGAGACAGTCATCAAACAAAAATTCATGGTCTGGAAAGACATCGCACCCATGACAGTTCAGTTCAGTTCATATCATTTTAAATTCCATTACATACAATTTAATAATGCTAACTATACAAACAAATAACTAAACTACAAGGATATAATAATAATATTACAGAAAATTAATACACTGATACAGAAAATTAATACAATATACAAATACAAACAGAGAAACAAAATAAATTGTATGAAGGGAATTACTTAAAGGAGGAGCTCCCTCAATAGGTAAACTAATCAAGGAGAGAGCTCCCCCTCCCTATCCTGAGATAATATTGAATGAATTTAGATGAATATAAATAATTCAGAGAAATTGACGCATCCTCTTTTCATATAATCTAAGGGTCATTCCAAATAATTCAAATAGAGGCATGCCAAGCCATGCCCGAGAAACGCCCCCAAATCCCCCCACATGACTGTTTTGCACGTTGCGTTGTTTCCGTTCTGGTCCTCTACTGAAGTAGATATCATAGCACTCGTATTATGTAGTTTCCGTACATCGTACCAATTCCATTATATTTGATCATACTCAAAGCAGCAAGGGCTGATGTTGCTCAATTTTGTTGATTTATAGCTTTTCTCCTGGGTATGTCTAACATGCTTGCTGGAAACGAGTTTTTTTTAATGTCCTCAAAAACTTTTGTCCAAAATCGTGCCACAGAGATTAAGGGTGCGGCCTATATGTGGGGTAGCTTATAGGCAGGTATTTACGGTATGATAATGGATCATCGGCTGTAGATTTGGAATATACATGCTCAAACTAGGTGGATAAAAGAAAATGTCAGAGATCAAATGATTCTAAAGAAAGTGATTGCCAATTGTGATATCATACTGTATCACTGATAACGTCTTGAAGATTTTCACGTCCAAAACGCAAATTCAAAATGTGCAAACCCTAAATTCAACTTCGCTGTTTTTGGGACGATTAGACATAGTCCTACCTACAAAAGGATAACAGTGTTGCTAGTTCTCAATGCAACTTATCGACCTTATCAAAATTCCCGTTTCTGGTCAAAATTTGAAATGTTCACTTCAGGATGAATTTGAATCTCCATCGTCGATTTTGCGGGAGATTTTTGATAGAAGTAAAGCATAAACTCACAGTTAAAGCAGACGCTTAGATGTTTGAGAACAGAAGATGCAAAGAAAGGCTGAAGGCTATAAGTATTAGTTGATGAACATCGAAGGAGAGAGTGAAATTTTTATCTTTTGTAGGCCAGGTGTGCAAATTCACTGTGAACTGTACCGGGTGACCCAAAAAAGTGAAACTTTTTGAAAAATCATCAAAATTTGATTATACTACCGATCATGACAATTTCTTCATGTGCATTTGTATCAAAGACCAAATTTATCTTGAACATATTGCAGAATATTGAAATGTCTTAGAATTTGTAGGAATTAATCCTTACTCCGAAATCACATGCAAGTACTATAAAATTGAATTTTTATCCCTCAGCTCCACTTTAGTTGCCTATGACCTTGATGAAGCTCTTGTATCATCTAAGACTCGAAACTTCATGCGAAATCGCAAGAGATAGCTGTTTGGCTTAAATTTCGATATTTTGTAATATAGTATTGCTCAAAACATGTTTTTCATGCCGTAATTTTGTCGTATTCCCCCGAAAAAATAAAATAACAATCAACCATTAAATTCATTTGGTCTTGGATACACATACACAAAAAGAAAAAGAAAAGATCAGTGACATAATCAATTTTGATGATTTTCCAAAACGTTTCAGTTTTTATTGGGTCACCTGGTATGTCTTACTGTAACCGAAATTCTTTTGCTCGCTCATCCAAGCTTATTTTAGCTAGCTACAAATTAGCTACAAATACAATTAACAAACGCAGAAAGTTTATTTATAATTTAGTTTTGAGTTTCTACCCAACAGTGTTTGAATTGATATAGATTAAATGATTCGTTGTTTATTTTAGCAGAAACATTCACAATATTTGTAGTTATAATGTTGATGTTGATGCAATACAATCAATCAGGTTTTTACCTGAGAGTCAAGAATTATCTTTACAATGCCGTCCCACTCTGCCGTCCCACCTACCTCTGCCTACTCTTTTTGTAAGAAACGTTTTGTAAGAAACCAAACTCTCAGATCACTAGACTATTAAGAAACTTGGATACTGAGAACCTAGATTTAAGAAACTTTTGTCCTTTGGTCTTGCAAAATCAAAGCAATGTTTCTTTCGTTTCTTTTACTTTATTACAGGTATGTTTTATAATTTATAGCTAACTCTTTATAAGAAACCAAACTCTCAGATCACCAAGACATCTTTCCTGTAGTTTGTGACTCAATATTCGAGGAAAGTGTAAGATACTAGAAAATTTCAGTAGTTGGAATATGTGAATTTAAAAACTTTCAGTAGTGGACGATACTTTTACCACCTCAACCTCGTTCCCATGACCCAAAAAGAGGCTGTTGAAATCCAGCATGGCAGCCTCGGAACCAGGTTGTTACCACCTAACTGTACTGTAGGTTGAAACGATAACGGGCCTAAGTTATCAAGAGGAAAACATCGACCTGCTTAGTAGTACTGAGAATAATGCTCCTTTTATATGCTTTTATCCAGTAAGCAGGGGCGTCGTGGCACCTGTAGATTAGGGGGGCCAAGCTCCAAGATTTTCCGAAAAAAGTCGAAAGTTTGATAATGCTTTTTATGTACGAAGTAAAACGAGTACATATAGGAGTGGTGTTCTGTCCCCCCCTTGTTGCCAACTACTGAATTGTTGCTATTTAAATTGGTTATTGTCGATTTATGTGCAATTTCGACCAAAACGGCCCATTCACGTGATAAACGAAATTTCTAGAAGAAACGCCGTGACGCAGTAAAAATAGAAATTTATTGATTGAATCCAGGTTGCTGCGCAGCATTCTGTGGCGGCTCCAGAGGGCTGGGCTTGGATTAGGTTCTTTTAATATCGTGCGGCAGTGCATCACCTGCTTTGGCACAACGCGACGTAATCAAGCAATTCAAGCTAATTGCACCAACCAAGTCAACTGTTCACGTGATAAACGAAAGTTCTAGAAGAAACGCCGTGACGCAGTAAAAATAGAAATTTACTTAATGAATCCAGGTTGCTGCGCAGCATTCTGGCGGCTCCAGAGGGCCGGGCTTGGGTTAGGTTCTTTTAATCGCAGCACTTCTACATAAATCGCCTAGAAAGTAAAATTGGCACTGCGCCACGCAAACAAACCATTATGTGCAATTTGACCACAAATGGTCTATTACGTCCTATTGCCTTGGCCTCATAAATGATGCTTGGAATTTGCAGCTGTTTATCTGCTTTTTGACTTCCAACACTGGGCTCCTGCTTAGAAACCAAAACACTGAAGGACAGTATTCTAGCAACAGCCACTGCAAGAAGTAATGACATAACGCTGCCAACGAAACCGATAGGCCCCAATTAACAGTTTGATGGGGGTACAGTAATGGCTGGCTCGAAAGTTTACTCCCCAGTTAAAAATTGAAATACGAAATATGAAAAATACCAAATTTGCCGCAGCTTCGAAGAAGCTATTGCTCCCACCCAGAAATGTCTGAACCCTTTTACGGACATACATGGGAAGGTCGGCATTTGCTCTTTCCAGTTTGCAATGGTCATGACGAGGCGTTAACTCCTTATTCTACCTTCTAATCCTTTTACCCCTGTGTCCTACACGTCATCACTGCATTTCCCTAAGCTGTTTTAGGCTGTCCTGTACCAGCGTTCTTCGTACATAGCTAATGGGCCCCTTTAATCTTGGTTCATGAGTAAGTTCAAAAACTCGACCTGTTGCGCAAATAATCTTTCCGCATATAGGCAAAGTGCAGAAGCGGACTGGCCCACCGGGACACCGGGAAATTTCCCGGTGCGCCCTTTGCCTAAAGTTGGTTTTTCAAAAACTTGTTATTTTAAAAGGCAAGCAATCGTCATACAGAACTAAAAAATATTACAGCCATCAGTTGACCAGTCGGAAAGAAATATATATTTTGAAATATTTCAAAATATTCCCTATCAGACCTATCAGAGGTCTGAAGCCCTTGAGATGTTTATGGTGTAACTTGGACTTGCTACAAGTCTCACTTTCCTCCGGAGAGGTTTTAAAAGTGAGACTTGTAGCAAGTCCAGGTGTAACTCAAAACAAGTAATTATTGTAGAACAGGTTGTCAGTTGTCACATTACTATATCTTGCTTTGACTGTAAAGGTAATTAATCATGTTGTAACGATGTATTGATTAATCATTAGGGAAATTATGAGGAAGTCACGGCAGTTTCAAAGAAAACAAAATACTTGCTACCAGTTCATGTGTGTTCTAGAGTATTCATCATAGAATCATGAAATGTTTCTCGAGTTTTGGAAAGTTTTCACAGTCACACTGAATCCCTCGATGAACGCGATAAGTGTCTGAATAAAATAACTGTTAGCATGAAACATCCGCACCATGAAGAAAAGTGGAAACCAACGCAGAATTGAGAAAAGGAAAGAAGAACTTCAGGAGGCTGCCAATGATCCAAAACAACGAAAACTATCCTTCGCTAAGACTGGAAAGAGCCAAGAAGAGGTATGATTGCAACAAAAGTTCAGCTTCGCCTTTAAATGGAATGAAATTAAGAATAAGTACAAAGATTCTTCACCATTCTTGGTATTTAAAAATTCTTTAAACACGAAAGTTTGATCAGCAAATTGTGCTCGATTTTCAGAAGTCCTTGAAAAGAGCACGTTTTGTGTATTGACAGCAGTATCATAACTGTGGCAGCATCCAGCACGTTTTTTTTGTAAGAGACTGCTAAAATAAAAAACTCGCAAGTCGACACAAAGTTATAAAAATTCCAATACTGAGCAAACATAATTTAAAGACCCTTTCTTGACCGGCAACCTTTGCACGCCTTTATTATTGTTTACAAAACTTAAGGTGGCTGTATCTAGACTGATTACAATGTGTCCCAGTGGTCTCTCCTCAAAATGAGACTACCGCCAATTTATCAACAGTGATCCGTACGATGATGTAATAAGTCCTGTGTTCATTCGATCACACGCAAAATATGGCGGTTTACTGACAACTCACTGCTATGATGAAGGAATACTTCCAAATCTCATCACAAGTCAAAGTGGATGTCCGAGAAATAACTGCAGATATGTTCCCTAAGAGGAAGTAGACCAAATTGAATCAATAACCTTTCACCTACCGGTTCTTATTCTGGCATATATTTCCGTTATTGCTCGAACAAGAGGAGTCCAGTCCAACGAGTGAGGTACAGTTCATTACATTTCTCAGTTTTAATCTTTGGGTTTCTAAATGCATTTATTTGTTGAGTTTAATGCTTGACCATAAAAATAATTAAAATATATTCGATCTCTGATGCTTTCTTTACCGCAAACGAGATCATTTCCTCTCCACTCCTCTCTGCCATTGTAACCTAAAATTCTTTCCTCTAATTCCCACAACTCCGATTATGCAGTACGAAAATACATGCTTAAATACATTGTTTATGAACTAAAGAGACTATTGATATAATTTGTTGACCATTTACGCGATTTCAGTCGAAGATTAAGACGGATTACAACTGTGCTATTCTATCTGGATGTCAAATACGAATCCAAACGAAGCGAAGCTGTGGTGAACAGAAATC
>REGM01000023.1:1798302-1836488 GCA_004194415.1 Aurelia aurita | reverse complement strand
TTAGATGAGTCCTTCCTACTCCTCTTCATAAAACGTGGAAATACGGTAATTCTGACAAATAATAATGATATAAAAAATCCTCATTCTGGAATTACGGTAAATTGCATAAAGTTCCTTTCAAGTTATTTAATCCAGAGAAAGATGTAATACCCATTTATGCACGAGTCAAATCGATACCCGGACATCCCCCCCGGGCCACCCCCGGGCATTTGATTTTTTTTCATTCTTGGTGGTCAAATTCCCCGCCCTTGGCTAGCGAACTCCCATCAAATGCCCCGGTCTTCTGCCTTAAAATGTAGATTTGGCCATATAAATGGCTCAATAAGGTTTAAAACCCTCTGATATTTGGTTCAAATTCCCCGCCCCTGGGATCGTATACATGGTCAAATGCCCAGGGGTGGCCCGGGGGGATGTCCGGGTATCGCTTTGACTCGTGCATTACAACCGCCTTTTTACAGATTTGATACCTATCTTGGACACGACATCGAACATAGCGTGGACAAATTTCAACCAGATTTTCGACAATAAAATCACACCCATTGTATGAATTTTTCATGATTGTAGCAGTTTTCTTTCAAATTTTGTTATTCGTTGATTTAGCTGTGTATATTTTATATATTAGATACGTAAAAAACAGGTTTTGAAATTGCTTTTATCGATTTTCTCATCTTTATTGAATATTGGAACAAAGAAACATAGCGTTTGCTACGCTTGATTAATCAAGGTGCAAATTATGAGCGATGAGCAATAGAACGCCAAATGTGCATCTGCTTTAATTCTTATCAGTAGCGAGCCACCTTTACTCATTGTAAAAAAAAAAATTTAGAGATAAACAGTTCAGTACTTGCGAAATGGTTTTCAGAAAACTTCATGAAACTTAGCGATGACAAATGTCACCTCGTGATATTTAGTAACAAATGTAAAGACTCAGTAGTCACTATTGGCGCCGCCCCAGACCTCTGTGAAAAGGTCTATTAAAGAAAGTAACTATGAAAAACTGTTGGGAGTCACTTTTGTTAAAAGCTCAAGTTTCACAAAACATGTCGAAGATTTATGCAAAAAGGCAAACCAACAATTGCATGCACTTGCTCGCCTCTCTAACTATACGGACCCTGTCAAATTGAAAATGCTGGTGGATGCATTCATCAAATCTCAATTCAATTACTGTCCACTTGTATGGATGTTTCATGACAGGACGATCAATTCTAAAGTAGACAAAATGCGCAAAGAGCATTGCGAATTGTATGCAAAGATAGTGGGAAAGATTTTGAAAATAGTGTAAATAGTTCTGTAACCACTCATCAACGCAATCTGCAGTTGCTTATGATAGAAATTTTCAAAACAAAGAACGACGCCAACCCAACTTTTATGAAAGATATTTTTGCACAAAAACGCAGCTATTATAGTCTGCGCAATGAAAGTCATTTGCAGCTGCCGAAAGTAAGAGCAACAACATATGGTACAGAAAATATTCAGTATAGAGGCTGCCTTTTATGGTCCTCACTCCCAAGCTTTTTGAAAGAATGCAACACACTCCAGGAATTTAAAAGGAGAATAAAGCAGTGGAATGGTGATTCATGCACCTGCAGATTGTGTAAAGTTTTTATCAAAGATTTAGGTTTTTTAGATTAATTTGCTTTTTATTGTAATTTCGGGTTTTTCTTTGTAAATTAGAATTTCTTTTCAGTTTAGTTGGCCTTAATTAGCTTTTAGCTATTCCATTAAAAAAGCAATCTTGCTAGACGATGAAATAATTGGAAACTTGATGAAGATTGTGGCATGGTTTATTAGCGATATTACGAGAATTCGTAGAGCAAATGAGTATAAGATCTCTTCCAGAAATTGACACATTTTAATTGATCAGATTGCTAATTAAAATAAACGAAACTTTGATGATAACAATATGGATGGATGATAGCAGAAATCGTGGAGAAAATGGAAGGATAGAATGCTTTGAAAGATAGACTCTACTACAATTAAAGTTTGAATGAAGCTGAATATAAACAAGGTAGCCTGGAGCAGGATTTGCAAAGCTATGAATCCAAGTACGAAATAATCAACTGAAACCAAATCATGGCGGACGATCGCATAGAAGATAAACTGAATCTTCAGGAAGCTTGCAACATTGTCAATTAACGAAATTACAAGGCTTTGAATGATAGAAGATAGTAGATAGGAGCAACGATAGAAGGATAGAAGGCTTTGAAAGATAGATACTACTACCATTAAACTTTGAAAGAAGCTGTTATATACAAAGTATCGAATCATAGAATACAAGAATCTACAGAAACTAAACTTTGACGAAAGATGGCATAGAAAATAAAGTGAATCTTCAGGAAGATTGCAACATCGTTAATTAGCGAAATTACAAGGCTTTGAATGATAGAATATACAGAAACTGTGTTTTGATAGAGCTGATGAATAAACAGGAAGAGGAAACGATTGACAAGGCTTCTAATTATAGTGTATAAGAATCTACTGATATTGTATCTTGACGAAAGTTGGGATAGCAAATACAAGAAATCTTACAGCGGAGAAGGTTCTAGCGTGGCTACAGCGTACTTAGTAACACACAATTAGTGAAATTACAAAACCCTGAAAAAGATAGATCCTATGAAAACAGAAGGAAAGGAATTTGATTTACAGAAGGTAGTAGGATCTACAGCACGATCTGCAAATAGCTAGACTCTGTAGCAGGATCTGCAAATCTACTATTTCAATTACACAAGAATCTACTGAGCTATATATAGGTAAGAGAAGGCCTAAGATCACAGTATATTGACGAAGGTTCATGCTACTATTTAGATATAGTGACGTATCTACTACAGAAGAACTAAATCTCGCTGGTAGTTTGCGTAACAGGACTTGTTAATCAACTTCACCAGCCAGACAGGCTAATAGAAATAGATTGTGTAAAGCCTCAAATTAATGGCTGGTAAAAAACATGGTAAACAGCAAACGGGAATCTTAAAGGAGATTACAGTAGTACCATCTGGCGAAGGAAATTATTTCATTTAGTAATGTAGACACTGCCAAAACAAAATCGTGATGAAAGATGTCTTGCTGAAACAAATACTTGACAGCTGATTTAGCAGAGATTAACAGAGCTTGAGAAAAGTCCTGTATTGAATAGTTTCATCATCGTTAAAGAAATTGTTTAATCTTGTAAGCAAGAAACTGTTCACATCAACTCGTGAAAGAAGGAGCTAACTGATAGCGAGACGCTGCAAGAAGACTTTGACATCCAGAATTTGTGGGAAAATATTGATAATCTTCAAGTGAAGACGCACTAAATACTAAAAATTGCTTGCTCCAATAAGCAAGAAATTGTTGACATTAATTCTTGAAAGAAGGAGCCAAGTGATAAGAAAACTCTTCAATAAGACTGTGACATCGAGAATTTGTGAAAAATGTTGATGATCTCCAAGTAAAGATGCTCCGAACATTACAAATTGCTTGCTCCAGTAAACAATAAATTGTTGACATTAACTCTTGAAAGAAGGAGCTAGCTGATAGCAAAACTCTTCAAGAAGACCTTGACATCGAGACTTTGTTGAAAAATATTGATGCTCTTCCAGTGAATACGCTCTAAACATTACGAATTGCTTGCTCCAATAAGCAAGAAATTGTTGACATGAACTCTACATGAAGTCTTGAAAGAAAGAGCCAAATGATAACAGAACTCTTCAAGGAGATTGACACTTTGGGGTTGACTATTTAAATTAATGAAATGTTCAAACGAAGACGCAACACGATCGTCCTGGTGGCTGCTACCTTTGGTATATTCTTCACAATATTATCGATAATAAACTTAAAGCTGGCAAAACAAAATAAACATTCTCTTGCTCTATCAACAAATTCATTTCAAAACAAGGCTGTGAGACAAGCTGTTGAAAATTGCGATACAGAGATGATGTATGAAATTGGGCCTAGAAAATGCCGAGATACACCTTTGATACTTGTGCTCATTGTATCGACGCCGAATCATTCAGACAGACGTAAAATGTTACGACAATATCTTGGCACGGAGCAGTTTAATCTAGCATATAATAAAGGACCCTTGTGGAAAATTGTCTTTGTGGTTTCAAGAACAAATAATCATTTTCTGGAGGAGAAAGTCAGAAATGAAGTTGAAGAAGAAAGGGATATTATCTTTGGAAGGTAAGACCATAAATTCTTAGCTCCTTGATTAATTTATCAGGCGAGTAAAAGCATAGTCATAGATAGCCTGTTAACCAGACTCAATTTCAAAGGAAATAGTAGTCTGTTCAATGCCGCCATAAATTGTGTTCAGACACAGGGCAACAAGGCAGACAGTTAAATTGCATGATTAGTGTTTGGAAAGGGGACACTTGCGTCAGAGATTAAATTTCTATTCAAGGCGGATCAAAATCAATTTCAGTATTTCTAGTCTCCAACTGGTACCAATTTCGTCTGCAGTATTTACTTTGTGAGAAATTTCAAACAACTATATGGGAAATGGTTTCTTTACAAATAATTTGCAAATTATGCGCATAAATTTCCGTCAAAACCTTGGATTCTGAGCAACATACAATACAAACGAGGTTTGAAAACGATTTATCACGGCACTGAACAGACTACCATTTCCTTTGAAATCGAGTCTGGTTAACAGGCTAAGTCATAGAAGACATGCAGTTTTTCGAAAAGTTAAACTCTGTATTTTTGAAAATAATCCGATATCAAAAAGTTCACGGTAAAATTTTAAAGCACAGCACCTAAAGTTATTTTCATCCAATTCAATCCAAAGAAAATTTTCTGCGATTTTCAAAGATTTTTTACGATTTCTAAACTTTTTGAGATTTTGAGACTTATGAGATTTCCAAAATTTTTGGAGATTGTCAAAGATTTTTGAGGATTTAAATATTTTTGAGATTTTCAAAGAATTGTCGAAAGAGTTCTTTGAGAATGTGTATCATTCGTTAGGGAGATTTCAGGGATTTTTTAGATTTTCGAAGATTTCTAGGATTTTCTTTGGGATTTCTAAGATTTTATAAGATTTTTCGAGATTTTTGGGATTTTAGTACCCTGGGTTGGGTACCAGACTCTCAAAAATAGGATTTTAGAAGATTTTTTAGAACTTTCTACGAAAGGATACGAGATTTTTGGAGTGATTTGCCCCTCGAAATACGTAACATCTAGAAAACCACCTTTTTTACGATTTGGAGCCAATGCTCATAAAAGCGATCGGAATAAAATATCGGTTTCAAAGCTCCTCTGGAAAAGACTGGTCAATCTTTTTCCTGCTATAATATCTTTTAAAAAATTTAAACAGTTTAGCGAACAATATCTATTTAAGACAGCTTTCAATATTAATAGGTTCTTATTTTCATTGTGATTTGGAAGTTTTCTTTCTTAAAATAGTTTCTTAAGAAACTACGTTTAGACAAAAAGATACTGGGATAGTTTTTCAAACATTGCAAGTTTTTTAGTATGCATTCGTCAGGGAAGTTAGGACAGACTCCTATAAGAATGGGATAACATTGTTTCAAAACATTCGAGACCTTGCTTGTCAAAAAAATCTCCATCCATTTGACTACATTGTAATAAAAAGCATCGCATGCAAAATTCCAAGGATATTTTCGAAAAACTTCAAAATATTTGTCTTTTTGCAGCTGCATAGGAAACAGTGCCTGGTGAGAATAAAGTAGCACTACTCTGAATGATTTGAGCTTTTATTTATTTGTTTATTTGAAAGAGAGGGGTAATGACCATTTACACAATTAATTTTAAAGATTTGCAGCCTATTATAGTTGGAAATTACTCCATAAACTTGGGAGCAGCAAAACTACACAATACTTTTTGCACTCAACAAACAAGAAACAAATTGAGAAACTTTCAATACAAACAAGGGAAATTCTAAGCAAAATAAGAAAAATCTAGTACTCAGGGTTAATACAAGTTTCTTATAAAAAAGCGCGAAAAGCTATAATTCTTGTCCTCAACATTAATTACAGATACAAAGAAACTTCTTCTAACATGGTGTATAAAACATTAATAGGCATTGGATGGGCCTACTGTCAGTGTATGCCAGCGTTCCTCCTAAAGTCGGAAGATGATGTCTTCCTGAATCTTAGAATCATGGCTAATTGGTTGCTTATCAAAGAAGATCTAGATCTTAAAACAGATGATTTATACGTAGGTGAGTACGAGCTTATGGCCTGAGTTCCTTGTTTATTTTCCGTATTTGGTATGGTTGCCATATTTGGTAGGATTGATTGACAATAGGGCGTATATAATTAGGGCAACCTTGTGCTGCGTCATTAGGCGCGCACTTTTTGGTGAATTAGGAAAATATGTTTATGTTGTTGAGATTTTGAGAATATTTGAGAATTTTTTTTGGATACGTTGATGCGAATTTTGGCTATCTGTATATATAGACATTTTACATCTCTCAGCAAGATTAGTCTCTTCCTATGTCACCCGCTCTCCCCCCCGACCCCCCACCACCTCCTCNTGTATGCAAAGACTTTCTGATAGACAATCCATGTGTACCAACGGGATAGTGCCCTCACATCTCCTCTCACCATTCCTTTTACGTATGTTCTTAAGTTGCTTGTTCGTTTTAATTAGAGTTATTGTATCTTGTAAGTATTTAGCCTATAGTTGTATGTAACTACGGTGCTTACAGTGATTATTATTATTATAAAAAAGCGCGCAAAGTTATAATTCTTGTCCCAACATTAATTACAGATACAAAGAAACTTCTTCTAACATGGTGTATAAAACATTAATAGGCATTGGATGGGCCTACTGTCAGTGTATGCCAGCGTTTCTCCTAAAGTCAGAAGATGATGTCTTCCTGAATCTTAGAATCATGGCTAATTGGTTGCTTATCAAAGAAGATCTAGATCTTAAAACAGATGATTTATACGTAGGTGAGTACGAGTACTGATTAGCCTTATGGCCTGAGTTCCTTGTTTATTTTCCGTATTTGGTATGGTTGCCATATTTGGTAGGATTGATTGACAATAGGGCGTAAATAATTAGGGCAACCTTGTGCTGCGTCATTAGGCGCGCACGTTTTGGTGAATTAGGAAAATATGTTTATGTTGTTGAGATTTTGGGAATATTTGAGAATTTTTTTTGGATACGTTGATACGAATTTTGGCTATCTGTATATATAGAAATTTTACATCTCTCAGCAAGATTAGTCTCTTCCTATGCCACCCCCCCCCCCCCCCCTTCCCCTTCAGTACGAACTGTTTCCTACGTTCTGACAATTAAAAGATCATTTTTTATCATGACAGGAATTTCAACGAAGGAGCATCCCTTTGCCCGTGAAAAGTAGAGAAAAAACAATTTCTACATCTCTGACCAAGATAAGGCTCTTCCTATCCCGGTTTTCCTACATTCTGACCATTAAAAGATCATTTTTTTTATCACAACAGGTATTTCAACGATAAAAAACCATCCTGTACCTGTGAGGACAAGAGACAATATTTTCTACATCTCAGAAGAGGATTATCCATTCCAAACATTTCCACCATTCATTCTTGGAGCTGGATATCTGCTATCAAGTGACGTGTTGCGAAGAATAATACCACTAATACCAAAATACCATGCCTTCACGGCAGAAGATATATACATTGGTATGCTCCTGAAAATAATTGGCATTGAGCCGCAAAACAATGAAATGTTCCTAAGACAATCGAAGCCACACACATGGGCTACATGTGACTACAAGACAATTTTACTTAGTCAAAATGCAGTTGCAAAAGACTTTCCAAAGATGTTTCGTGAGTCGTTAAAATCAGAGATAGAATGCATGAACAGCACGACATTGATCTTAAGGTAGTCTAAGAGGCTGATCATATGCACCTAAAAATAATGAACGTTCCTTAGACAATCAAAGCCACACGCATGGGCTACATGTCACTACTCGACAATTCTGCCTAGTCAAAATGCAAAAACTTCCCAAAGATGTTTCGTGAGTCGTTAAAATCATAGATAGAATGCATGAACAGCACGACATTAATCTTAAGGTAGTCTAAGAGGCTGATCATATGCACCTAAAAATAATGAATGTTCCTTAGACAATCAAAGCCACAAGCATGGGCTACATGTGACTACAAGACAATTCTACTTAGTCAAAATGCAGTTGCAAAAGACTTTCCAAAGATGTTTCGTGAGTCGTTAAAATCAGAGATAGAATGCATGAACAGCACGACATTGATCTTAAGGTAGTCTAAGAGGCTGATCATAAGCACCTAAAAATAATGAATGTTCCTTAGACAATCAAAGCCACACGCATGTGCTACATGTAACTACTCGACAATTTTACTTAGTCAAAATGCAGTTGCAAAAGACTTTCCAAAGATGTTTCGTGAGTCGTTAAAATCAGAGATAGAATGCATGAACAGCACGACATTGATCTTAAGGTAGTCTAGGAGGCTGATCATAAGCACCTAAAAATAATGAATGTTCCTTAGACAATCAAAGCCACACGCATGGGCTACATGTCACTACTCGACAATTCTGCCTAGTCAAAATGCAAAAACTTCCCAAAGATGTTTCGTGAGTCGTTAAAATCAGAGATAGAATGCATGAACAGCGTTAATCCTAAGGCAGACTAAGAACCTGTTCCACGAGATAAACCAGCCCAAACAGACGGGCTGCTCCCACTAAATGTACTGATTTGTCTTTAAACAAACGAGGTGAGCCTGGGAAGTTTGGTCTATATTATTTCCACAGGTAGTGAGTATCACTGTGTTTAATTAAAATCACAGACGACTTGAAACACCTTGTTTTTGTATTGTTGTATTTATTTTCCAAATTGCATTCAAATCCAAACGGTACTGCCTACAGGCCTAGGCCAGGCCAGTCCGCTCCCAAAACAACAGAAATTCAAACCCGACCCAGTCTCCAAATAGGTATTTCAAGTCTTCTGTGATTTTAAATTTTAATTAGCACAATGATACTCACTATCAGTGGTATTTCTATATAAAGATCTCTCTTGCAATTTCTCTCTTGGTATGGCGGAATTTATGGTGTATCAAGTGTTATCTAGGCATGTCTCACAATCAAAGGAAACGAGAACGCGACGCAAATGACCATACCATGATAATGTCATTATTTTATGGATCGTTCCCTAACTAACTATTGTGTAGTTCCTGTTCTAAATGGTAAAATAGCAAAGGGCATAAATCTTTAAAAAAGTCGTTGTAAAATTCTTTTACATTTTTCTTTGAATTAAATGGATTTAAAGGAACTCGGGATACTTTCCTGTAAATCTGACGTGGACATTTTTTGATACCTTGACTATTTTCAAAATTGCGGCATTTATTATATTTGAGGCTGTGACGTCATCAAATTTCTAAATCCTAAACCAGACAGATTTATGCTTGCAACCATATTGTAGACCTTTATAAACTATGGTTTTAATGAAGATTGTATCATTTTTCCTCTATTGATTTAGGATTTACGATGATTGTAATTTTTTTCAAAATTTCCCATGAATTCTTTCAACAAAAATATAAACGCCGCCATTTTGAAAACAATCAAGATATCAAAAAACGTTTAAGGGAGACTTAAAGCAAAGTACCCTTAGTTCCTTTCAAGTCGTTCAATTCAAATAAAAATGTAATAGAATTTTACATCCACCTTTTCAAAGATTTGAAAGATTTGAGCCCTATGCTTGGTAAAATTAGCCACTCCGTTTTGGAATTATGCGGGATTTTCTCGAGAAAGCCCTTTCAAGAAACCTTCAAAACAGGCCTAAACTAACGACCAAATATTCTAAATATTTCTGCCTCACAGCAATGATTTGAACACGTTTTAGCACGTGATATCCTCTTGGGAGGATGAAATCGCCTGGAAAAAATATATTATTCTCCTAGGGATGCCATTTTCGTCCTCCCAAAGGGATAACAAGTGCTAAAGCATGCATAAGTCATCGCTGTAAGGCAGAAATATTTGGAAACGTGATCTTATGCCGTTATTGAAGGTTTCTTAAAGGGGCTTGAGAAAACCCCCCATAATTTCAGAACGGAGTGGCCGATTTCAGTCAGGTAAATTTTAAGATATATTTGAACATGTCCATAATTAAATAATATATTTTCCAGTATTATAGCCTTCATATCCAAGCAGCAGTGGCCTTTCAAACGGAGATTGTTTTTATTGACTCACCCGGTAAAGTAGTGGGAGGAACCAATATGCAGATTAAACGCCTCTTGCTCTAAAGCTGATAATCAGAAATTAGAAAAATAATAATGAAAACTGCAAGATTTTCAACCACAATTTCTATTTATATATAATTTAATCAATTAATCGTATGCATTCATTTAGATCATGTAAATTTTAAAGCCTCGGTTTATTTCGAAAATGATTTCGAAAAATCCTTGAATGCGCAAGAAAAGATGTTCATGTTATGAACTATTAAAAAACATTTGAGTTATATTTAGAAGTAAAGAAATGCAATTGAACCTTCAAACTGCGTTTGTTAAGAATCGTTTGCTTGGACACAAGTTCTTTACCAAACGTATTTAATACACTGCTAATATTTCATTTGATGTTTTCCAAATGCTTCACATGCATGGAAGATGACATATTCTTTGTTGACAAAAACAATCCATTGCTAAAAGCACTTCAACTCGTTGAAAAGTATCGAAGATCATTCTTAGAAGTAGGCTTAAAGGACAACGTCAAATTTGCATATACAACGAAAAACCAAAGCCTGCAAGGAATACCTTCATCGCTGCATCATGTTCTTGTAGCCATGTACACCCTGGGAAGGAGGTTTGCAACGAGGAGCTGATTGCAATGGTTTTTCCCTAAATATCTATATTTCGATGCTAAGATCTGATCCCATACTAAGGGCTACCAATCTTCGTTCTTGTTTCATTTTTGGCTCTGCTGTTTGTGTGTGCCATACCAAAATCTTAAAAGGAACGGGAGAGACAATCATTAGTAATTAGCATTAACGTCTAAAGGCCCATTTCCACTTCATTCGCAAAACGCATGCGATTTGCGAATTCCGAACGCATGCGAATAGCGCTTGTCCCCTTTATCTCTTTGTTTCGCAAAGTTGTTTTCTAATTGGTTGCCTTCAATCCGGGATAATGGTTCGCATGCGAACGTTCGCAAGAAATCAAACATTGTGAACAGGTCAAAATCGCATTGCGAACGTTCGCATGCGATTTGCGAACGTTCGCATCGGTTCGCATACGAATTTCAAACAAAAGATCGAATGCGATTTGCGAATGAAGTGGAAATGGGCCTTAAGGAGTGTTGTTTCAACCCCGAGAAGGCCTACGTAGAAACATGAGTAGGAATGGTGAGTACAAATATCACGCACTGTATGGAAAATTGAGAAAATCTAAGAGCAGANAGGCCCATTTCCACTTCATTCGCAAAACGCATGCGATTTGCGAATTCCGAACGCATGCGAATAGCGCTTGTCCCCTTTATCTCTTTGTTTCGCAAAGTTGTTTTCTAATTGGTTGCCTTCAATCCGGGATAATGGTTCGCATGCGAACGTTCGCAAGAAATCAAACATTGTGAACAGGTCAAAATCGCATTGCGAACGTTCGCATGCGATTTGCGAACGTTCGCATCGGTTCGCATACGAATTTCAAACAAAAGATCGAATGCGATTTGCGAATGAAGTGGAAATGGGCCTTAAGGAGTGTTGTTTCAACCCCGAGAAGGCCTACGTAGAAACATGAGTAGGAATGGTGAGTACAAATATCACGCACTGTATGGAAAATTGAGAAAATCTAAGAGCAGATTTGAGAAATGCTAAATTCATCACCCGACTGGTTTTGAAAGAAATTATAAATCCGTCAACGAATCAAAATATGACGAGAACGAATAAAAAAAGGAAGCTTGTTTTAAATTCTATTTAAATTGGACGGAGGTAACAACAAACTACAAAGTTATAGCATGATAGAAGACGAGAAAGATAAAGATGGGATAATAACATTTACGCAGATCAAGAATTTTATAAACTGTAGAAATTGGAGAAGCTAAGAAATTACATAACAAGAGATAGAAAGTTAGGCATACAAGGAACGAATCACATCAGATGTCTTGCATAGGATGTTTTTGGACCTCATTAGAATCACTGAAAATAAAGGAAAGCTGTGTTTTGATCTTATGTTATTAATGACCATTTCTAGTTGTAACAATTTTCCGAGGGGCAAATCACTTCAAACATCTTATACACCTTCGCAAAAAATCCCCAAAAATTTTTGCAAATCCTAGAATATCTTGAAAAATCTTGAAAATTTCAAAAAATCATAAATAATCCAAAGATATTGCCAAAAATGGTAAAAATTCTCAATAATCTTTCTAAAATCTTAAACATTTTCAAAAGTCTGTACACAGTAACAGTTCCCAAATTCCAAAAAACAAAGCCTCACCTTTTTACAGTTGTTTGCCTTTGCTTCCAAGTCTTCCTGCCTGATTCCAAGTGCATGTAGAAAATCAGACTCCAAAGAGCCCCTTTTCGACTCGGGATTGATAAGAACATTTGGATTCTCTATTATCAAGTTGATGTTGATGGCAAAAGAGGCCATATCAAGAGGGAATTCTCTGTCAGGTTGCCAAGCAGTAAAGAAACTTATTACTTTGCCATACACACAAATGGGTCCTTCCCATCTAAGTCCTCCAACTAAAGCCACTGGCCAAACAGATACTTTCTTGGTACTACGCATCTAGAAGAAAGGCCACACACAGGGTCAATAGATTATGAAGATAATGCTAGATTGTATGCAATCCAGCCCTTGTGTATATAAATGTCCAAGAACTCTCACGGAATTCTTGAGAATTCTCAAAATGCAGAAAAGCTGAGAAGTTTTAGAAAAGAATTCTTGAGAATTTCCTTAGTAAGAAAGTTTTTAGTCTTAAGGTTCATTAAATCTCAGCTTTCTAGTTGTGCCAAAAATTCAATTGCAATAAAAATATTCAACATTTGATGAAGCATATAATAATATTTTTTTAAACAATTGTAGAGTCTCCTTTTCGATATTAAATGTGCATTAGCAGTTGCCCCTCCAGAGCTGAATTGTATAGTCTGTATTTAGTGCTTGAAACAATCAACCATAAGCGCTACACTTTTTCGTCAGAGATACTGTAGCTTTAAATTGGCAGAATAAAGTTTTATGCAAAAATTATCATTAAAGGACAAATCCAGGATTTTTTGAAATGATGTCACAAAAGCAAAATTTCAAATGTCTTTTTACGTTTTCACCCTGAAACTTTTACAACTTAGGCCTAAAACTAAGCTGATTCAGAGCACCATTTTGTACTGTTGCATGACAAGGAGGCTAACCACGATCTAGAGACAACATTGTGACATCACGACATACCCCAAACAATAGATCAGCCTCGTTTGGGTTGAATGGGACACCATAGCATACCAAATTTTTAGCAAGATGACTTCAATGGGCACTTGCGACTCATTTGAGTATCAAATTTTTTCAGAGAAAAGACAAAAAATGCTGGAAAAAGTTTCATACACCATTCACGACAGTATGATTTTTAACTTTATCATAAATCATGCCCACCCCGGATTTGTCCTTTAACAGAAAGCTTACCTCTTGGAAAAGTTCCAGATCATAGGTATTATCATCATCAGCAAAATAAACAACACCTTTTCTATCTTTCACATTGTCTCTAATCCATTCTAACGCAAGATTTCTCTGGTCTAACCCTCTATGTTTTTTCCAGTGAGGATCATCCTTTTTCTTTTTCAGTTTACTTTGAGTCCTTATATTTAAATGTGTGTATTTGATTCCTTTTAAATTCAATAAATTTGTTACTAGTTTAGTCTTTTCTTCTGAATCTTCTACAACTATCCAATGAAAATTTTGTACATGCATAAATGTTTGTGATAGCCTTGTTAAGTCTGCTTTTTGTGTGTATCTTTTGTAAGTTGGTGTAATGGCATAAATAATTGGTAAGCCAATGATTTCTCTTGGTTTGTCTAAAGTCTTTGAAAGTACTTTCAGTCTTTCTTCCAAAACAATGTGATGCGATGATAACCTTTTTAAGAGATTTCTAGACAACTCTGAATTTCCTAGAAATAAAAACAACGTGTCAGAAATTAATATTACATTCTACATTTTAACTAATCTTGGGTATGATTCCCATATGATTACAGGACTAGCTTTGATAACATTTTAAAGAATTTTCCACATTCTGATACCGTAAAGTTATTTGATAGGTATGAAATGTACCCAGACATGTACTGAAGGTGAAGTTGCGGTTTTAGCACCAAGTACTGGGATCACAGTATTAGAGAAGAACTAATCAAGTCCACAACCCCTTGTCATGATGCTCAAGTGGTAAGGCTCATCCTGGGCTTGAACCCTGTCCACCTGACTGGTCTGGCTGCAAATNTCTTGGTTTGTCTAAAGTCTTTGAAAGTACTTTCAGTCTTTCTTCCAAAACAATGTGATGCGATGATAACCTTTTTAAGAGATTTCTAGACAACTCTGAATTTCCTAGAAATAAAAACAACATGTCAGAATTTAATATTACATTCTACATTTTAACTAATCTTGGGTACGATTCCCATAAGATTACAGGACTAGCTTTGATAACAATTTAAAGAATTTTCCACATTCTGATACCGTAAAGTTATTTGATAGGTATGAAATGTACCCAGGCCTGTACTGAAGGCGAAGTTGCGGTTTTAGCACCAAGTACTGGGATCACAGTATTAGAGAAGAACTAATCAAGTCCACAACCCCTTGTCATGATGCTCAAGTGGTAGTGCTCGTCCTGGGCTTGAACCCTGTCCACCTGACTGGTCTGGCTACAAATTCAAAGGATTACACCATTGCGTCACAACACCTTCAATATAGTAAGGTACTGTATCTTAATGGGAGACTCATATCTAAAGGTTTTAAATAGTACAGCAGAGATGCATAGAGTAGCTTGTATTTTTTGCCCAGTTTTAGTCTTAAATTTTGTGGTGCAGATATCTTCTGCAAATTTTCCAGTCTGGAGATGAAGATCAAAGGATACTGATTCTTTCTTAAGCTTCCACAGATTTGTGTCTTTTGGCTTTCATTCAAAAGACTCATCTTGTTATCAAGCATTAAAAGACCTCAACTGATTCTTTCTTGTTGCTTAATGTAATAAAATCCTTTTAACTTTCCACACATTTTTGTCTGGCTTTTCCTTTAAAGAAGACTCATCTTGTTGCGTCTTCTTCAAGACGAAATCTTGCTTTGTTCAAATTTTGTTTGGCTCATGTCATTGAATTGTTCTGCTACAGTTTAAATTGCATTGTCAAATAAAAAACGTTTTCTGCACGAGACAATTTTCCTGTCTTCCATGTTAATCTGCTTTAATGTCAGACTGAATAGGACCCTTAAGATAACAGTATTACCATTATGCTGATAGGTTATCCTGTATAAATATTCGTATTATTATTATAAGTTTGCCCACTCCCTGTGCACTCTTTGTGAGAAAAATAGCCTATTGTTGAAAAATAACAGAATCCGCATAAATGCAGAAATCAAAATTTGCAGTTGACTTTCAAGTAACATCTTCCTTGTCTTTTTGCGTTAATTTCCTTCAATAGACCATTGAGCTATTCTACAAAAGAACCTGAATCAAACGATATTTTGATACATTTTGCAGAATTTTTGACTGTGGACAAAAGAGATAAGAAGCTCTAACACCACTCAATCAAACCTTTTGTATAGAAATGTACAAAAATATCGCTCGATCCGGACTTTTTAGAAAGCTAAAAGGTCTATTCTCCTCTCTCTTTCGCGTTAATTTAAGTTACGTACCAGTCTGCAGAGTGTGGCAACTGCACGCACAAGATTTTTTACAAAAAGTTTATGTGCATGCCGATTTTGATCGAGATCTTTTGCTCTCTACTTTAAAAACAAAGGAACCAAAGACCCTGCACACCAACAACACGCCACTGTTTCATTGGTCTGCACGCATGAGATCTTGTTGAGAAAGTTGAGAACTGCCATACTCTGCAGACTGGGTTCCGTACATTTGGTGTATGTTAATCTTCTATTCTAGCTGCGTTGATTTCCACTTGATTTCCTATAATAAGGTATTTTTGGTAAAATCACCTATCTATTCATTCAACTCACCATTTTGACTAGTACATTTCATAACAAATAACAACATATAAATGAAGCCAGCTCCAATTACAGCAATACAAATCCACCGTTTTATGCCCTGTCTCTTCAATTGCAAGAATAACCTTTGAAAATAACCCATCACTGTATAAAATACTGCATCCAAAGCAGAAAAGTTCTTATCTCGAAAAGATCAGTGATTTATTTTGTTGATTGATCTTTTGTCAAAACCACGAACAAACAACTCCATCCAGATTCCTAGAGGAGGTACCGGTTGCTTTTTGTCATCATCAGCACCCTCTCTGCATTGATTATATCAGCCCTTTCGTCGCATCTTTAGCACCTCGTTATTTTACTGTACCAGCTATCTTGGATATTTCGAGAGACAAACCTCAACAAGTTGAGAAATGGTGTTAATTCAAATTATTCAACCAGCAACCGGTCTTTCTTCTAACTTTGTTCTGGTGGCAAGGCGGTAGGCCCAAACGTGGCGACGGTTGTTGTTGTTGTGAGTTTTCAAAACGAGGCTAGCTTATCGCGCGATTTTTCAAATCATTACTTACCTACAGATTCTCAAAAAAATGATTAATCTGGTACCCAGGTAGCCTGCGTGCAGCCTCAACGCTCTGGATGAGGAGCGTCGAGGCTGCACGCAGGCTAGTACGCAGGGTACTGGTTGCCTAGACCTTTACATCGTCGTAGTTTCGTTACTTGGGGGGGGGGCTTTGGGATTTCACGGGTTGCGGATTTGGCCAATTTTTGCCCTTGGGTTCTCTCTAAAAAAACGTGCGGTTTTTCGGGTTTTAGACGTCACACGGGTTCCCACGGGTTTTGCACGGGTTTATAAATTTCTAGAGTAAAATATTGTAACTTTCGAGCCATTCAAAGATTCAAAGAAGTCACGGAAGTATTTTATGATAGTGACTTTTGTTGGAGACTGTAAGTAGTCTTACTAGGAAAAAAATGTGGCTCTTTTTTGACATGGCTGAGCCAGAAGATTGCGAGAATTGGAAAAAGTTACTTGTATGGAGGAGCGTAGTGTTGATAGCCAAGCCGAATTATGCCGTTCAAACAACCACTAGCCATTTGTAATGACATTGACAGATGACAGTGTAGTTTATGTTCAAACCCGTAGCAAAAAGTTGTTTATCCTTTTTTGCATCCTTTATAAGTGCAATTGGTTAACTCTTTGACCGAAGCATATGATTTGATTCAGTTTTGCATCAACATTTTGCAAAACTCACATCTATCAATAGATGCTTTTCGGTGATACGGATTGTGGGTGCAGAACTCACATCTATCAATAAATATTTTTCGGTGTTACAGATTGTGTGTGCAGAACTCACATCTATCAATAGATGTATTTCGGTGATACGGATTGTGTGTGCAAAACACACATCTATCAATAGATGTCTTTCGGTGATACAAATTGTGTGTGCAAAACTCATATCTATCAATAGATGTATTTCGGTGATAAAAATTGTGTGTGTAAAGCTCACATCTATCAATAGATGTATTTCGGTGATAAAAATTGTGTGTGCAAAACCATGGCAAGATCAACGGGGCTTTAAATAAGCCTCAAGGGAAACTCATTGGCGTATCCAAGGAAAATNTGAGTCTCTCTGCCTTGTGTCTTCAGTCTTTCGAGGAATAAATCACGAACCATCTTCTTGCTCTATATATACAGCATACGCGGAAATAGGGGCACGTGAGAAGCATTGTCCTGACGTCCTTTCACATTCTTGAAAGTCACAGCCCTATGGTGATGCAGAAGCATGCTTTGAAAAAGTACAGAATTCAAAGAAAAATTATGACTCAGTTTGTGTTTCTAAATCCGCATCAAATAAAGTAAAGTTTCTTACAGGTGCTCGTGCAAACTTTCCATATTTGTATCCTTTTACAGGGGTGTATCATTTTTACAAAAAAGCGTACGAGATGTTAAAAACAGTTAGATTTTTAGGGACTTTTTGTGAGTTTCCTTGAAAACAAAAGGATTTTTATCAAAGGTGTACGAGATTTTTATCCTTGTTTCCCTCCGTTCTTTGACTATAACACCGACGTCAATCAGGTCAGAAGGATTCATAAGAATGCAAAGAAAAATCACGTGTTCATTCAACGTGCTGTGGCGCAGTGGTGTAATAGGGGTGTAGTCCTCTGACTAACCAGCCATACATAATAGTTGAGAGAGTCACTGTTCAAGCCCCACCTCACCACATCAGCGTCACACGTTGTCATGACAAGGAGTGCCTGATTAGTTACTTTGTGACCCAGTAATTGGCGCGAAATCACGGACACCGATAAAATATATCCAAAAAGCGTGTTAGAGGTAGTCAAAACTCTGAATTCGCTGAATCCATCATACCTTTGGAATTTCTTCAGCACTAAGCAAATTGAATGCAATCTGAGGATTAATAATTTAGTAAAATTGCCTCAAATAAAAACTCACACTTTTGGCCTCAACTCTTTAACCTTTAGAGGCAGCATCCTTTGGAATGCTCTAAGTGACGATATCAAAAAATGTAAAAATGTGGCAGCGTTCAAAAGGAAAATCAAAACATGGAAGGGGGCAAACTGCAGCTGTAAATTATGTTGTTAATAGGACATTATATTATACTTTATATTATGTAATTAGTTTTAATTTGTAGTTGGTTTGAATTAGTTATTGTGTGTATATATATATATGCTTATAACTATTTGTAAATAACCAACTTTAAAGAATGTTAAATGAAGAAAAATGAAATGTATCACATGGCCTGAATGTTGGGAATTTCAGTCTAAAAATCACCCACACCAAAAAGTCTTAAATTCTTATATAAAACCTAGAGTATTTGAAAACAAAACTGTTCATACAAATAACCATACAAATCTCTGCAGGAAAGCAAGGGAAAATATAAGAATTTTTTCGAGATAATGAGTTGTTCAAGATGGCGGGGTCCAGTTGAACTCACTTCCATAGCCATATGCAATGATGTGTGGGGCTTAGGAAGGGGTTTATACGTAAGAAAAGGGGCTTGGAATGTTGATACTACAATCTGAGATGAGTAAGTCCCAGAAATACTATAAAAGTGTTTTTAAATTTGATGTAAGGTTAAAGGGAATCTAAGCATATTCCTTTGATAAAAATAGCCGTACAAACACAATAGACCTCGACACGCACCGAACCATATTTGAGTAACTGATCTATGTCCACAGGAAATAATGATATCTGATTGGCTACAATTTGACCTCAAGTGGCTGGTGCCACTTTTATATGCTTGGGCCTGCAATTGAGGCAAGGTTTCGTGATGAAAGCCTGATTCACCATCTTGTTTATGTCAAAGCTTTCTCGATACATGATGAAAATTTACGCAAAACGTCCTTGTAATAGTACTGCAAAACAAGTTTCAGCAAATATTGCAGCGTGTGACGTGTGACATGCAAGTAAAATCTGAATGAAAACAGCTACCGGGTCTAGAATAACCTATTTTTTTCGTGACTTTTAGTTTCTATGTGGGAGACATCCTGTCAGGTCGATTTAAAAAATGTTGACACTGGTTCAGTGGGTAAACGCATCATTTTTAATTGAGAGCTCGGAGAAATATATACCTTTTCAGCCATAAGATTTGAATCACTTGCTCTATAATAATAAAACAAACATAGCTGATCTCGTCTTGAGAAAAGCTTCCATTTAATATATAACGGGTGAGTCAATAAAAGAAATGCCCGTTTGCAAGGCCACTGCCTCCTGGATATCAAGGTAATAATATTGGCAAGTATATTATTTGATGGTAGACATGTTCAAATCGATTTTAAAATTTACCTGACTGAAATCGGCCCCTCCGTTGTGAAATTATGAGAGGTTTTCTCGAGAAAGCCGCTTTCGGAAACCTTCAAAACAGACCTAAAATCATGATCAAATTTTCCTGATATTTCTGCCTTACAACTATGACTTCAACACCTTTTAGCACGTGTTATCCTTCTGGGAGGATGAAATCGTCCGGAATGCTATTATGCTCCCAATATGATACTTTCATCCTCACAAAGGGATAAAACGTGCTAAAGCATGTAAAGGCTATTGCTGTGAGGCAGAAAATTTGGTCGTGATTTTTGGCCTGTTTTGAAGGTTTCTTGGAAAGGCTTTCTCGCGAAAATCCCATATAATTTCAGAACAAAGATGCCGATTTGAGTTAGGTAAATTTTAAAATCGATTTGAACATGTCCACCACTAAATAAGATATTTTCCAATATTATTGCCCTGATATCCAGGGAGCTGTGGCTTTTCAAAGGGGTTCTATCAAATGATGTGTTTCGGTGATACAAATTGTGTGAGCAAAACACACATCTATCAATAAATGTTTTTCCATGATACAGATTGTGTGTGCAAAACACACATCTATAATAAATTTGTTTCCATGATACAGATTGTGTGTGCAAAACACACATCTATCAAAAGATGTTTTTCTATGATACAAATTGTGTGTGCTAAACTCGCATCTATCAATAATTTTTTTTCGATGATACTAAATGTATGTGCAAAACTCACATCTATCAATTGATGTATTTCGGTGATACAAATTGTGTGTGCAAAACTCACATTGATCAATAGATGTTTTTCGATGATACAGATTGTGTGTGCAAAACTCACATCTATCAATAGATGCTTTTCGGTGATGCAGATTGTGTGTGCAAAACTCACATCTATCAATAGATGTATTTCGGTGATGCAGATTGTGTGACGTGCAAAACTCACATCTATCAATAGATGTTTTTCGGTGATACAGATTGTGTGTGCAAAACTCACATCTATCAATAGATGTCCTTCCGTGATACAGATTGTTTGTGCAAAGCCAGAGGGCTTATTAAGCATCGTAAACTTTGGGGGCACGACCCTTCAAGGGCACTTTTCCATTGAGCTAAAAGGGGCACTTCAGGAGAAAAATACAGCACTTTTTGTTAATTGTAAAATCTTAGGGGGCACGTGCCCCCATTGCCCCCCCGGTTCATGCGTCTCTGGTTATCTGCCAATCCACCAAGTTCTAAGCTTCTGAGATGCATTTTGAAATTACAGACACGTGAAGATGATTGCGCTAAAGATGGCGCCTTTTAAAGAGTTTCCATCTATTTGATTGGTCGATATATTCATACAGACGACATAGACGACATGTCATGTGATGTGACTTAACCAATTCGTGCTCGAAAATCAGAGTTTGGGTAAATGAAGCCATTACAAAACATAGCGCCGCACTGGGATTTCGAGAGTGTCTCGCTTACTTATCGAAATGAATTAATTTTAAAAAGATGGGAAACTTTTCAAATCATTGCAAAACTTTAGAGGATAGATAGGCGAATGTCTAAAGGGAAGATTGACTTTGAAGAAGCGATGAGCAACTTACAACTGATGGAGTTTGTGGCGCTGTATACAAAATTATCGTCGCAAAGGCAAGTTTCTCGCAGCTTTCTTGGACTAAATGTATGGCTTGCTTTCAATAACAGCCTATTCGTGCAATTATTTCATTGGCTTATGTCTGACTAAATCCTTCCCCTACTCACTATCGCGAGGTAGAACAGAGGAGCAATTTTATGCAACTTTTTGCAAATTTCCTATAGAAACCTACCCTATAGAAATCTTCTGAAGATTTACCCCAAAAGAAGATTGCGTCGTGTTTTCAAGGCTGCTGTGACGTCATGCCGTCTGTATGAATTATAGGGTTCAAAGGATCATGGTCAAACTTTCATCTTCATTTTATTTCATTTCATATTATTTAACCGCGGTAACCCCTTCGGTCTTGTGGCGACTGCTTTACAGGGGGCCGTGCAAAAAGACTACAAAGTAAAAACCTAATTTACAAATGTTACAAATGCTAAATTAAGTTAATTAGCAATAAACAAACTAAAAATCTCCATAACAAAATTAAGCAAAACTAAATCAAAGAAAAGTGAGATCAAACCCTCTTCTGCAATGACTCGTTTAACCTTTGTTTGAAGGTAGGAAGAGGGGGTGCATGTTTGACATCCAAGTTTAATTTGTTCCAAAGCTTAGGTCCACGAAATGAAATAGACTTCTGCCCATTTGACGTTTTCAAAAGTGGAACACGCAAGTCAGTTTCGGTGTTTCTCAGTCTCAGTGTATTTTGAGCTGAGTTCTTTTTCGATGACGCCAATCGTCTATTACTCCTTATTCTGGTAATTTAGAAAACAACCACTGTAAAACCCCCTTAAAACCACCATTTCTTATTCAGGAGATCGTGCTTTATATCGTCGTCATAACCCTCACCTATCTGCCTTGTCACCATCTTATCTACATCTGTAAGCCGCCAAGTCGCCTCCTTGGTTTACCAAAATCCTCGACAATGTTTTTGTTGGGTTGACTTGGGTTTGACATGAATATGATGAAAGCAAATTCAATCTGACCAGTGATGCAATTTCTCGCTCAGTCAGAAATAATATGACAAAGTTTTTGTTACATTGACAAATCAAGAGAGAAATTATTTCCCCGAATTACGATCGTGCAATAGATTTAGTGGAACAAGTTTACTAAACAATATTTTTACCAATCATATCTGCCGAAGAAAATAGGACAGTTAAAAAGGAAAGAACATGAACATGTCATAGCCTGCATTCGTATTCGTTTTTATGCAACGTGAATTTGGGGTTCCGTTACCGCCAAAATTCCGCCTCCCTTATTTTTGAAAATGGTACCCTAATTCATTTAACATGGTACTCTCTATTTTATAAAATTGTACTTCCATTTTTTAATGGTACCCATTATTTTCTAAAATCGAACCTTTGTTTTTCAAACAGATTTATGAAATGGTGCATGGTGTTTTTGAAAATGATATCCAGCAGACTATTCAGAGGTCTGGATTCAAGTATCTTTCTTGGCAGATTTAATCAGAAACGTTCAGAGGCTTGGTAACCAATTCGCCAATTAAGGTGTGTCTATCTTGTCGATTCGTTTACACTTAGATGCAGTCACGTGATAGAACATAACAGGGCTTTATAGGTCTCACGACCTTCCACTCCCTTAACTACTTATATTATTATCATTATCATTATTATTATTATTATTATTATTATTATTATTATTATTATTATTATTATTATTATTATTATTATTATTATTATTATTATTATTATTATTATTATTATTATTACTATTTGTGCCTATTTCTCTTGCAGCACTATACGCATTGAAAGGATGGTAAGCTTGAATTGACATATCTCATAATTAGCTCAGCTTTTCTCTAAAGAGCATACAAGAACAATTTAGGAAGGAATGGTCCTGAGATTTGTCTCATCAGATGAAATTCGAAATTCAGGGGACGACTGCACTTTTAACGGACCAGCTTTATGTCATATCTCTCGGGAACGTATTTGACCAAATACCCTACCTTACCCTAGCTAACCCTAACTAACTCTATCTAACCCTAACTTACCCGAACTTACCCTAACTAAACCTAACTTACCCTAACTAACCCTAGCGTACCCAAAAAACCCCTTTTTCAAAAGGTAACCCTAACCCTTATTTGTCCCATGACACATAACCTGCCGATATTGAAAGCTTGTCCGCTAAAGTGCAGACTAGCCGAAACCGCCTTCGTCTACGTACAGTATTTAGGCCCTTTGTTTTGGATGCACTTTCATTAAAACTTAGAAATTGAAACAAGTCTTAGGATAGAAAAAATAATGGCACATCATTCACCTATCTACTGAACTTATACGTACTTTTTTATTAGAAACTCAACTCTCAGATCGCCAAAAAATGAGAAACTCCAGTACTGGGAAAATATAACTTAAAAAACTATTTATTAAAATAAAGGAATCCTTAGCATATTTTTACTCTATTTTCACTTGTTTCCTGTATCATATTACTCGGAACGTACTTGGGTAATGTCTAAACATTGCCTTTCATGGTGGGAACTCCGATGACCTAGTTTCTATTCCCACCATGATAGGCACAGTAGATGTACTTTTTGAGTTTGTTTATTTCAGCCGATTATATAAAAGAAAAAAAAATTGGAAAGGCTTTAAAAAATTTGTCTTAAAATGTTCACCAGGGCCCAGGTAGTAAATATGAAGATTGTTATGGAACCTTTAAGAAACTCGTAAGAAACTCTGAGTACTCAAAATCTGATAATTTTAAGAAACTTTCATTATTAGCTCAAATTCTTAGTTTCTTGTAAAAAATATACGTGTATTCATTGACAGCTGAGCAACGATTATTAAAATGTAAATAAAGATGAGAAATTTGTCTTATTCTACCTCTCCCACTTCGTTATCTGTAAACGACACAGGAACCCTTGAGGTACCCTGTATAAGTGAAAGATACAAATCCACTGTGCATCAATAGATGATTGCGCTAAAGATGGCGCAGAGGAATTTTTTACCACGATCCTTTGCGGTATTGTAGAAATCAACCAATCAAATCAATCGAAATTCAATGCGACGCAAAGCATCATGGTGAAAAATTCCTGTCCGCCATCTTTAGCGCAATCGTCTATTGCATCATTTTAGTAAAATGGCCATATTTAAAATATGATTCAGCATAGAAACAAGGACAGTCACTGGTAGGCAACCGCATACATGTGAAAGACGTTGTCTGAAACTGATTATACCATCTTGTAAGATATAAGAATAGATATACTGTATTTAAGTTATTAGCCCAGGGGGGATGGTCAATAGTTTTCCATACGGAGAGGTAGACTCGTTATTTTCGTGTAGTTTCGCTCCCTGAACTGATATGTCGCTACAACTAAGTTTAAATCGAAGAAGAACCAGCCAATCAGAGCAAGTTATTCAAAATTTTGCATTCTGCTTGGTCTATTCCAAAAAATTGGAGCGGAAGAAATTTTTTGCCGTTTTCAGAAGAGTTTGGCAATAAGTCCCTTACTGAAGCGACACCAACAACAACAACATTAATTCAATTCAATGAGCGAAAGTGAAGGGACTTAAATCATTAGTCTAACGGGGAGGTGAGTTGTTTATTTTTTTGGTAAAGTTTTTCCAACTATGGTACTTTTATGGGTGCATGTAAATCAATCCTCAAAGATTTTTTGGATACTTGCTCAAAATACTTTACAGTATTATAAATTCGTACTGACTTTAGCAATCTCAGACACTTTGTTGCAAAATTAAAACCTGTATATCGTAGGAGTGTTTTATATTTTTGGGTCAAAAATTGTCAGATTTTGATATTTTTGGTCTCTTGAAACTTTCTTGGACTCACCTCCCGTGTGTCCCCTGGAGTTACTAGAGTGACTACGTATGCGGTTGTCTTCCTGGGGTTATTANTCTTGAACTGAACGAAAAACCAAAATATATCAAACAAACGACAATTCTCATTAAATCTGCTTATTTCTTAGAACAGCTCATCAATAATTAATACTATTCAAATGCAAGGAAGTTTTTTAGATAATACAAGAGCTGATGAACATGTGGTCTGGTCATGTGGAGTTCCTGATACAGCATTTACAGGGCATTTACACAGGGCCGATACCAGCCATGAATTCATAGGGGGGCAAAGAACCAAAAATTTCCGACGACAAAAGCAACAACAACAACAGCAACAACGCAAGTTGTAGGAACATATGTTCAAATCATGCGCAAAATGACTGATGTATTCCTTCAATAACCAAAATTTGGAATTATTTTGCAATCCAACCTTGAATCCTTCAAATGTAGTGAATATGAAGCAAAAAGATGCTGCAGATTCAAAATTCATGTCGTCATTTATCCTCGAACATTAATAAATTCGTGTTCAATGCATCATTTCTCCGACAAAATCTTTTAAAGGTGGACCTGTAAATCACGAAAAATCCGACAGGGAGAGTGAAATTTCCGACAAACGGCCTGCTGGGGGGCGCTCCGCCCCCAGCCCCCCCACTGGCTTCGGCCCTGCATTTACACAATCATCCTTGCTATAAGAAATGCTTCAGTGATAAATGTTTTCTTACGTTATACATTTAGTTTGTTGTAAGAAACTCTTTACAAGAAACTCAACTCTCAGATCACAAAAAGTTCAGTAATAGGACACAATTTGTTGAGAAATTTTTCTATTGGTGGAGGAAATAATGTCCACAAAGGTAAAAAATGAGAGAGACTGAGAATGTTATGAAACTTCTAAGAAACTGCTAAGAAGCTATGAATACTCAAACAACAAAAACTGGGACAAATTCTTAGGGGTTTTAAGGGGGTTTTAAGGAGCAGGGGAGCAGGACCTATAAAGAGCAGGCAGCAAGGAATCATATCACGACTTGAATAATACCGGAACTAGGGATATGAATTTTGAAGGGAGCATTTTAGCGTGCAATTTTTTTATGCGACCGCATTTAGTCATATGCTGCCCCCAGTTATGTTCACCTGAACACGCTGGCTAGAGGAATCCCTATTTGCCACTTCTCTTGAAACAAATCTCGCGAAAGTGCTTTGAAGCGCCTGTACCCTAACCTCCACATATTTTTCAAGTTACAACAATTCCTGTGGCAAAAGAATCTTGCAAAAAGATGCTACAGACCGACTGGACAATTTGGTTATGATAAGTAACGAAAAGAGACATTTCCTCGAATATTGAACAACGAGCACTAAATCATTTTGCAGTTCAGCCAAGAAAAGCAATTTTGTAATTTGTGCTTTCCAAGAAACTCCAACTTTAACAACGAGCAAATATGGCTGAGAAAGGCTGTCAATGCGAAGAAAGAGAGCTTTATGGCATTTCAAGGCTTCAAGGTAGGCAAAGAATCTTGTTTAGTACAAGCTCATGTTCAGTCTTGCGTTGCTTCTAGGGTATCACTGCGTTTATTCTGTTATTTTTTTCATCTAGATCGGGTAATCTTTCCCCTCCTCCCCAGTAACCAAAAAGTCTGCACGCAGGCTAACCAAATACTAACTTTTCGCTTCGCGCAATACGGAAAATATCAAGTCCTCGGTCATCGTATTGACCTCGGGCTTGATATTCTTCCGTATTGCCCTGTCGTCGGAAACAGTTATTATAGGCTTAGTAAAGTAGTTTTTTACTTTAAATTTTAGCTATCCTGATATTTTTAGCCAACTCTAAAGAACCGATAATAGAAATAATGAAAACAGTATTTTGAGTCAGACTTGGAGCAAAAGTCTGCGCCTCCTCCGCATGTGATATGCGTCTTTAGCTCCCATTTATCTAGCCTGCGTGCACCCCCTATTCAATGGAAACAGTAGGGGATGCACGCAGGATACTATGTGTCTATCTATCTGTTAATGTAAAAAACATACAATAGCCATTGCGCACAGAGACACCTGATCTACAACTCCTCATCTTCGCTAATGTTTCTATCTGTTGTTGTGTTGTGTTCCTACTTTTTCTAATCCCACTTTTAAAAACAAAATGTTACACTGTGTAGGGGTGTCCAAATCAGACCCAAAAACACGTCGACACAATCGTAGACCCAGAAATAATTCACATGAACAGACCCATACAAGATGCTTGAGTATTACACGGACCCAGACTATTAAACATTTTCTTCAGATAGACCCTGCAGATGCAGACTACCTGCATACCCAAAATAAAAGTGTTCAAGTACTAGCCAAAGACCAACAAAACATTTACCCCAGACAAGACACAACGAAAAAAAGGTCCCATTCGGACAACACGTATATGATGTCACTGTGTGGTCAAACAGCGACGCGTTATGAAGTCCTGCTCCTACGCAATTAACTTCCTCATTTGAAGCGGTCAAGCGTGTCGAGCTGTCTTTTGAGTTGGATATACCGAAGAAGATGAGAGAATGAATGCTGTGCACTTGTACTTGATGGCGATGTATTTTAAAGTAATCTTTTCTTCTCTACTTGTTTTGGCAAACCGAGTTTCAGGTAAATATTTCTTTGANTTACCCCAGACAAGACACAACGAAAAAAAGGTCCCATTCGGACAACACGTATATGATGTCACTGTGTGGTCAAACAGCGACGCGTTATGAAGTCCTGCTCCTACGCAATTAACTTCCTCATTTGAAGCGGTCAAGCGTGTCGAGCTGTCTTTTGAGTTGGATATACCGAAGAAGATGAGAGAATGAATGCTGTGCACTTGTACTTGATGGCGATGTATTTTAAAGTAATCTTTTCTTCTCTACTTGTTTTGGCAAACCGAGTTTCAGGTAAATATTTCTTTGATATTTTATATTGTGATAAATTAATCTTTTATTGCCTGATCAAATGTTTATAGCGCGCAAGATGATTATGGAATGTTCGTGTGTTTACATGAACATGAGCCTATTTTAGGCCTATTGCATTTATTCATGCAACCTATATAGTGATGCAATCAACTAGGAAGTCCTTCTGCTCAGGCTTTAATGGATATCAGGCCTAAAATTTTTCCAAAGAAAACGAATTAGCTGTTTTCAGATGGGTAACTTCACGTTATCAGAAATCTCACCTCTGGCAACAGTTTGAAGGAGACTTTTACTATCGCTATTTTGACTCGGGCTTTATACATTGAGTTTGCAAGCATATAGGGCTCAAATCTTTAAAAAGGTGGGTGTAAAATTCTATTTCATTTTTCTTTGAATTGGATAGCTTGAAAGGAACTTAGGGCACTTTGCTGTAAATCTGCGGTGGAAATTTTTTGATATCTTGATTATATTCAAAATGGCGGCATTTATAATATTTGAGCATTATGTATTTGAGGCTGTGACGTCATCAAATTTCTAAATCCTAAACAAGGAGAGCGACAGATTTCTGCTTGCCACCATATTGTAGACCTTCATAAACTATGGTTTTCTTGAGGATTTTATCATTTTTCCTCCATTGATTTAGGATTTACGATGATTTTAATTTTTTCGAAATTTTCCATGAATTCTTTCAACAAAAATATAAACGCCGCCATGATTTTGAACATAATCAAGATATCAAAAAATGTCCATGACAGATTTACAGCAAATTACTCTAAGTTCCTTTCAAGCCATCCAATTCAAAGAAAAATGAAATAGCATTTTACACCCACCTTTTTTAAGATTTGAAAGATTTGAGCCCATGCTGAGTTTGCATCAATCAAGTGTCTGTGTGTGACGGTGGGGGGGGGGGTGTAAATCTCATCTTATTATTTGGGAAACGAGGCCCTCCCAGAGGTTTTTGAGGACACCTAACACTTGATTTTGAAAACTGGGGACAGGGACAGGAGGGGCAGATTTTGTCAAAACATTCTGAGAACACAAACAAGGGAACATAATAGAATAAATTTGTGAAAAATCATATTTTAGGGATAAACAAATTGATAGGATGTCTTTGGGAACAAACGAAACAGAAGGGAAGAAAGGAAAAATAAGTAGGGAACAAGAGAAATTTAACCTTCCCTGGGAAAGCCTAGAAATAAAGATATGGTGTTGATAAAATTCAAGGAAATTTGATACTGGCTGAGCAATCTATATTCAGCGAAAGTGTCACCAGAGTTTAGATGGATGAAATCAATATCACTTCATTTTAATTGTTTCATTTTGATATTAAAAGCACTTTCTCCTGTTGCTAGGTTTCTATGTAAGACTATAGGTGAAGCGAAGTTGCGGTGCACCAAGTAGATGTACCAAATCTTCTGCCATGCCAAAAAACGTTTGGAATGTAAATGGGGCTTACAGTCAAAGCGGAAGAAGCGTACCATGTAAGTTCGAAAATTATTAGGAGATAGATTTTCATGATTGGGCGACTATTCGAATATTGCTTCTGTTATTTGCTTCCGTTTTATTCGAATATTGTTTCCGTTGGGCAGAGCATCGTGGCTTACAATAGGAGTTCCTTCCCCCTGAAAACCACAACGAATATGAATATTCAAAGGTTTTTTCGTGCATAGAAAGCAACATCCAATTAAGATACAATTCTAATTTGAATATTGAAAACAAAGGTGGTATGCTTCTACCGCTTTGAATGTAAATGTGATCCAAAATGTAAAATGTGAAACTGAATCAAAACCTTTTGCGACAAATTCATAACTTGTATACATGGAGTCCTTTGTTGTGGTAAACTAAATATCAAGGATGGCTCATCGATGTGGTGCAATGGTGCAATTTTAAATGATTTTTTTGCCGATTTCTGCCAAACCTACTCATGTTTAAAGATAATCCGCGGAAGAATGACTCTTGTTTAGAGGATTTCAGGCCCAAAAACCCACCCATATGGGCGGCACATACCCATACTTTCAACATGTTATGAATCTTGAGGTTCATCTATTGGAAAAGCAGTGGGGAATCATACCCCTCAGGGTCATAGATATAACTTTGATGGTATTGAATAAATTTTGCCCAAAGTTCCCCATTTCTTTATGCAATGCCCAATTGCTTTACTGTAAAAAGTTGAATGCAGAACATTAAACGTAGCTACATATGTTTTGTTTATCAAGCAGTTTTAATTTTGTTTGTCAATGTTTTGTGAAACAGGCAAACACAATGAAGGCAGTAATTGGCAGAGCAAATTTTCTCCTATTCCCCAATTTTGTCTGAATTTTAACTCAGTTTTGAGAATACTTGGGGTTTGCCCACACCCTGCCCCACATTTATCTATTAATGGTAATTTTTTTTCAATAATTTGTCGAGTATGACAGGAAATGATAAAAACTTCAATTCTAAGATATGCGTATGCATCTGACCGTCCAATTTGAGGCAGGATCTGTTTTTTAGCAGTTCAGTTCTTTAAAATTAATAAGTTACCACACATTATGATTTAGGCTTGCTTTCCAATAAGCCGGGTTGAAATATAAATGGGTCAAGATCTGTTTTTAAAGTGAGTCAATGGAAATGCCAAATTACCATGGACCCATTTCTATCTCTTGCCAGTGGCTTGCACTCCTGGGGGGGGGGGCACCTGACCTGATTTTGGTTGGGGATGTGCCATCAAAGCTCCAAAAACATACCCGTTCCTTATACCAATTTTTCGAAAATATGCACCCAACCTTGTACGAAATTTTAGAAAAAGTATGCAGGGCTTTATACCAATTTTTCAAAAATTGCCTATTCATTTGTACTTTATACCAAAATCACAAAAATTGATGCCGTTCTTTATACTAAATCGAAAAAATTATAACCATTCCTTACACCAAAATCGTGAAAATCGATACCCTTCCCGATGGCACTTCCCTTGTAATTAAAATATGCAGAGTGCCCCCCCCGTGCTGCACTAGTAATTTTTAGTCCTTTTATCCCTTTTTTGTTGTTTCAATGTTAATTTGGAGTGCTGAAAGTAGAACATGTTGTTGTTATTGTTGCAATTGGGTTAAAAGTTATTCTTTCAAGGCGTTTCCACTAACCCACAGGTAGGTTAAAAGATACCCTGGTTAAAACTGATACCCCAGTTGACACTGATTTACTCTGAGACCTGTTTCTAAATTTGTCCGTTTTTAAAATGGGTTAGTGGGAGGGATAACTTTTAACTCGTTTTTTATTTCAACCCAGGCTAGTTGAAAGGCAGCCTCTTGATTAACCCCTGTCGTTTTAATTCAAATCCCTTTCAATACACCACTTCAAGGAACGGCCACCATTATAGAAATGTTTCCAAATTTCATGATACAGAATTTTCGACTCCAGATTCGGATTCAGCACTCAAATTATTGTCAAGGTGCAAAGTTTCAACGTTTCATGCTGGTAAACAGTGTTATTGCAGTAAGTGCTGTTTGATCTGCAAAAAACATTATTGTCATATGCAATATAAACGACTTACAACTGCAGGTGGTGTATACTTACAGTTATACTTAACTAGCTCTTTGTTTGCAGTGGTATTTACAACTGGAAATTCATTAACCTGTCCACCCTGTCATAATATCAAGCGTTTAAGACCGTTTAACAAAAGATAACATTGGGAGTTCCTTAATTTTTTCTTGATAAAGTGAATTAGACAGGTGTAAGCATTTCAATTTCTTGCGACAGCTGAGTTATCAATGTCCGGAAAACGTTTTTCATCTGACAGCAACTGTAGAATTGCCTAGCATATGTTTGAAAATTGTAAGGGAGACCGGGGCTAGCTGTAACACTGTTTGGAAAAAGATAATTTTCTCCTTACAAGAAACAAGAGCATAGGTTCCAAATCTTTAAATTGGCGTAGCAAGGTCGGTGTAAAATTCAGTGACCTATTTCTTTGAATCGAATGGCATGAAAGAAACTTTAGCTACTTTGCTAGAACTCTACCGTTGGACTTTTCAGAAATCTTTAATATTTTCGAAATTACAGCGTATTTCATATTTTAACTCATTTGAGGATGTGACGTCATCAAATTTCTAAATCGCAAACCAGAAGAATGAAAAATTTTTGCTTGATAACATATTGTAGACGTTCATAAACTATGGTTTTCTGGAAAATTATTCGATGTTTCCTCAAAAAGTTTAGAAATTACGATGGTTTTAAGTTTTTTTCAAAATTTTTCTTGAATCATTAAAAAGACGAAAAGCACTCTAATTCTGAAAATATTGAAGATTTCTGAAAAGTCCAATGGTAGAATTATTACAAAGTAGCTAAGGTTTCTTTCAAGCCATTCCATTCAAAGACATGGGTCACAGAATTTTACACCGACCTTTTTAAAGATTTGGAACCTATGCTAGAAACAAGTAGATTGTTTACAATGCCACTAATGGCTATGTTTGGCTATTGCCTGCCGAACGCGAGTTGTTTTTCATGTGTGGAGCTACTGTGTTTTCTGTAAATCGGAAATAGAATTTGAGATCGAAGTGTTACAACTTGCACAGGGCACGGAGCAAGTTGTAACAGACACAGGAGGAAATTTTAACACACAAATAAAACAAAACAAAATGATGGTTCTTATTAAACTAATTATAAAGTGAGATGTCGATACCTCCCTAAAACTGATGAACTAACAACACCAGGCATGATAAGGCGTGCGAGCCATAAAAACACTTTTCGAAGGTTTGCCTTAGACTTTAGGCTATCTTCAACAAAAGGTTTGTTGAAGATAGCCTCCGATAGCCTGAAAGTTGAAGGGAACGTTTATCTCAAAATGCAATATTCTAGACTTTAATAACAAATTTTATCTTAACATGTAATGTTTTATCATTCTAATTCAGGAATTGTTTGAAGCAATTAGAGAAAGTACAGAAAAATAGCTTTTAAATAAAAGTTGTTGATTTTTGATAGACTTTTTTGTTACTGTTACAACTTGCCCCTAGCTGACAAGCAGTACGACTCTCAAAATAGTCGTTGGATATATTTGCTATGATATATGTATAGTGTACAGTTGGTACAGTGCTATAATATATGGATATAAGTGATTAGGGAGAGGCATAACATATTTTAATACACGACTACACAATTTAACTTGATTTAGGAATGGACACCAATGCAGCAAAGGTTTAAAACAAATATTTCAGAAATGTAAAAATTTACTTTTGGGCCTAAATATTAGAATATTCATGCTACAAAATAATAGCAAGCAGCAGAAATGAGAACCACCACTTAAATCGAAGGTAATAACTAGACATTCATCCACACAACAACTGGTGAGCACAGCTTTTTTAAAGGCGAAATAATTGCCTATTTAAACACTTGCCCCTGTTACAACCAGGCCCGCTCTCTCCTAGCCTGCGTCACAGACCATAACCGGAGGGAGAGCTAGGGGAGAGCTAGACTGCGTCACAGACCATAACTCCCCCTCGTTATGGTCTGTGACGCAGGCTAGCTCTCCCCTAGTGCTCCCAAAAACTAGAGGGACAAATGACGTTTTTAGCCATAAAATTTGAAGTGCTATCTAAAAAGGTGTAAGTCGAGCGATATCAAAGTGCAGAGTTTGAAATTTGAATGGAATTTGACTTTTGAACGCTTAGTGTTTTTTGCGGAATTTTCTTTAAATTTTGCAAAGATTTTACAAAATTTTTGGAAACTTTTTGCAAAATTTTTGCAAAAAAGCTGTAATTACCGTAACCATATTAAATTCTATAAAAAGCACGAAAGACATAGCAGTTTAATTAATTTTCAAAACATTCCGCAAAATACAAGTTAGGGAGCCTAAACTGTTATTTTGTTTAAGTCACCATGGTTCACAACTGGCAACTGATCAATGTTGGTGTGTCAGTTGATTTGGAATGATTTAGGCCCTTTTCATGCTTTATTTTGATTTTTTTTAATCGTGAGCATCTCGGAATCCAGAGTAACATCAAAAGCCAGAAAATTTTCAAAACATGGTAAAATCAGATGTTTTACGACACAAACTATCACTTCTTAGCATAGAAAGCATTTTATATACCAAAACAAGCCTTGCAATAAATAAATCCACGTCTTAGAAGGCTTAACAAAATAAAAAATTCCCGCAAAATACAATTAGGGGGCCTAAACTGTAATTTGTGGGATTGGTTGACTGATTTTACGTCCTAATTTTACAGCAGGTTCTGTTGCAAAAGATTATTCAACATGCGTCGACAACAAAGGTTTGTAAAAAAGTTCCAAAATATTTTATCTCTCATTTGCATGTTGGCTGGCAGTGTACATGCAGTGTGGTGGTATAACGTCCTGCCTCTTAGGCAACTGACCACGGCTTGACACCCAGCGCGGCCTTCTGAAGAAGTTACTATACCCTTGTGCATATTAATTGAATCAAGGGTAGTCCGGTAACACTTTTCAGCAAGACAAGACCTCGTGTAACTGCTCTGCATATTTTGCCCTTGAAGTTGTTTCAGGTCCATTTTTGATGTATATTCCGAAGATCAATTTGATTTTTTGCAATTCTACACCATTTTGTTGTGAAATCACGATAAAATACACAGGAATCCTTGGGAATAATAGTAATCCAGTCGACAACGGATTTGCCCAGAGAAAAGTGGTATGAAGCTGGGATTCAAACATCTACATCTCTATGCAGAATGTCTTTCTCTGTTTCAGGTCCATTTTTTATGTATATTCCGAAGATCAATTTGATTTTTTGCAATTCTACACCATTTTGTTGTGACATCACGATAAAATACACAGGAATCCTTGGGAATAATAGTAATCCAGTCGACAACGGATTTGCCCAGAGAAAAGTGGTATGAAGCTGGGATTCAAACATCTACATCTCTATGCAGAATGTCTTTCTCTGCAGCATATATATCCAAAATTGGCTAAAATCTGCTTTGGGAAGAAAGTTTTAGGGGAGGTTTCATAAACTGCACTCTTTGCTCTTTACTTGAAACCCTAAAAAGTGTTAAATTTGAAAAAATTATTCACAAAATCTGATACAATGACGAGAAAGATGTTGATAAGTAGATTCCGAAAATGTACTTGTTGGTCATATTTGGTCATACTATTGAGGAGTTATGATAGGCTAAAGTTTAAAGGGTCTGTTTCAACCAGCATGCATGGCGTGTATCATCTTTTTGTTGGCTTCTATTGTCGCCATTTTCACATGAAAATGGCAACAACAAAGAGATGACACGCGCGAAGCACGCTGGTTGGAACAGACCCTTAATGTGGCCCCATTGGAAGTAGGGTAGGGTGGGGGTAATGTGGGTCTAAATTGAGCAAAATCTCAAAATACATAGCTGGTAAAACGACAATAAAATGCCAATACTTTCAAACTTTTCGTTTAATTGACATTCAATGCTTCCTGTTTCAATCTAAAAAATCTCAGCTCTGATAGACGCAGTTGGATATTTTAAACAAATTATCTTTTTAGGCAACTAAAATAGGCCCACATTTCCCGACGAGCGGGAAAAGTGGGTCGATTTTCAAAACTCGTATAATAGGGGAATATTTAAAGGTAAACGATCCAAACAATTAATGGAATCATATTCACCAACTATTTTCTATTCGATAAAGTGCCAATCTTTGCCTTTTATCGCAAGCAATCCCGTTCCCGCGACGAAAATAAAACTGCTGTCCTTATGCGATGATCCACCATCGTTTTGACTTGGAAGGCCGTGATCGAATTTGATGGTAATGATCAAATAAAAACTTTTGCAGTTTGTTTTCGCCCATTTACTGGTTACAAGACAGCACTTGCAGTAAAAGCAAAGCCTTTTCCACATTTTAGACACAAAACAACGTGGCAGGATGAATATAAGTGCGAAATTTTAAGCAATTCAAGGCTTCGTTGAATTTGAGTTATGGCTGAATTCTCAGTAGGCCCACATTACCCCACTTAGTAAAAAAATATGCAGAAAAATAATTATCGCTTCAATGACTTTGAAATAAACGTTATTTCACTTGTAAAAGACCAAACTTTCACCTCATGTTCATTTAATGGACCAGAAAGGCAGAATAACAGTAGCAGTGGAAAGTTCTTCTCGGCTTTGAAATTCTTCCACAGTAGGCCGTTCACTAAAATTATTTTACAAAACGAATGGAGATACATCTAAGACGAATGTTTTTTATAAAAAGGCTTCTTATTATGTAGACATTACAAGAAAAAATAGCCAAGCTTTCTTCGATTTGACGAGGAAGGATATTTTTAACAAAAAGCTAAATAGACCCACTTTATTCCGTAGACCCACATTACCCCACCCTACCCTATGCTTTTGATTCAATTGATATGCACAAGGATGTGCTCTCGAATCGACGATACCGCTCAAAGCTTTTATGTCGCTATGTAGAGGCTGCTCCACTAATAGCAGACATTTAATGAGGCCCCCCATATTTGTACGTGAAGCGTTATTTGGCTAATTTACGCGCGTGATTCCGTGATTTTGATATTATTGGCTCGTGAATTCGTGATCAGAGACTCCTTCGTGCAGCGTGATTTGTTAAGAATTTGGTCGTTATTTCGTGAAATGGACTTTTAAAGCACGTGATTGATTGATGCATCTTGAACGGTAATATAAACTTTTCTTACTTTCTTGCGTATTTTCAAGTTAATCACAAACCGAAAATCACAAGTTCTTGGCAATGATTTGATTCTAAAGCTAAGAAGTGTATTTGCCAGTTATTCAAATAAACACACAAACCAGACTACAGCATTCTTAAGTTTTTGCAACGTGATCGTGAAAATGCTGTTTTATAGTCCGTGATGGCGTGAAAAATGAAAAATGGACTCGTGAATCCGTTATCCCGGGGTACTATTATAGGGGGGGGGGGGCTCTTTAATCAGTCGTGTGATTTCTGTGCAGAGTACGGTCATGGGGAATAGCGCGGTTTTCTGTGATGTTTGTTTATTGTAATTTTGCATAACACGGAAAAAAAGGGATTGATGACTGTCTCTCATCGCTTTGAAGGACAACTGACAAGCGAGGCTATGAATTGTATTTATAACGACATAAAAGCTTTAAAGATAGTGACAGGGAGCTTTTTACCAAGATGCATTGCGTTCTAATTAAGATTATTTAACGATTCTATTGGAATTCGATTAAAGAACGCAATGCATCTTGGTGGAAAGCTCCCTGTCGCCATCTTTAGCGTTATCATCTGTTGAAACTCGGGCCGATTGCTTAAAATTTCAAACTAGACGTACAACATGAGCCCTTTGCTTCGCTATGCAACTACGATAACAACCACCAACCACCAACTACCGCACAACAATAGAAAAACAATGTTGTTGTGCGTGCTGTTCGTCGTTTGTATAAGTATAACAATTGCTAAGAATACGAAGCAAAACTTCGTCGAAGCACTAGTTGGGGGACAAACAATAACGTCCTAAGAACCTGAGACAAAAATCTTGTTGTATGTTCCCCTTTGAAGGAGCTTTACTGAACAACGTACGACAAGTGTACACAACATGGCGTTTAAGAAATAGAGTTGACTCATACGATCTTTTACCTTTCAGATCCACTGACTCTCACAGCTAACAGAGAATTTCAGAATGTCGACTTGGAAACCAAGAACATTATTCATCCCATCATTTGCACAGCGAATAAACCTGCCAGATTAAGCGTTTATCTACATGGAAAATATGCCATAGACTCCAAAGGAAAGTTACTCAGTGATTCGGATGGAGTGAAAATCATCACAAGCCCTTGCCATATAACTGTGAATTTCACCAGCAAGCTGTTAGAATGCCACATGGGAACATATGAATGCCGTGCGAAAAATTCTACCGGGGGTATAGTCACTGCAATTGCCAATGTCACATACTGGACTACTAACAGAAGTAAGTTGTTTTCATTCAAATTAGCCTTGGAAGAGGGGGGGGGGGGGGGGGGGGGGAGGGACGTGTTTATTCTTTGTCTAGTTTCGAGAGGAATGTACCGCTGGCATTTTTAAAAATCCATCA
>REGM01000023.1:1768780-1796628 GCA_004194415.1 Aurelia aurita | reverse complement strand
AACCCCATTTGGAACCCCCCCCCCCCCCCTCCATCCTATTGAGGCAATTTCACAGACCATCTTCTTGCAAGAAGGAGTGCTTCCATACTGTTGATTCTCAGCCCAAAAATATCCAATTTTCAAGCATCCAGCATATCATCAGATTCTAAATTGACAACCTAAAGAGATGACATCACCCACTGGCACAAACCTTTTGTTTCTAGTATAACCTTGCCTTGCAAAGTGAGCATACCTTGCCAACTAGTAGTTTTTGTGGACAGGGGGAAGCGGAACCCCAGGGGAACTCCCTAATGGATACATGTCCCTTGATTTTTACACTCCACTGCAAATATTTTCTTCAAGGGTTTGTGTTCAATGATGTAAAGTTAGAAAGAAATCTTTCCGAAGAAGAAGTGTATTTGTTCTTTGCAAGTTTGTTTGCATCACAACTTGAAAGTGTGCAATGGCATGACCGAGAAAAGAAGTAAGTGATTACCTGCAGGAATCCCATTGCAGGATCCCATTGTATGTATTTTTAAAATATTCTTTAGCCATAGCACTAAATTGTTGCTTCACATAAATGTGGGAAAAAATCATGTGTGAATGACAGAATAGTTCATTGCATTGATCTGTTATTTCTTTATCTAGTTCTATTTATATCTAGAGATGATAATTGGTAAAGGCAATAATTTCTAATCACAACAAACAAATTAAGAATAAAGTTTTATCACCATGCACTGATCCAAGTTTCTTATAAAAAGACTTGTAAACATATTTGACAGACTCACAAGACAATGGTTTTTTACCCCTGCTTTTTTACTTGACTTTCATTTGTACGGGGGTGTGCACTCCAAGAAATAATATTTTGACCCGGCTTTAAAATTTCCCCCTCCAAATGACACCTGGCTTTAGAAAAATTGCCTTCTTTCGATACCCGCTGTTAGAAACGAGGCAAAAACGATACCCTGAAAAACGGCACGTGCCCGTCGGACAAATATACTATGTACCCCCGGGACACGACAACACTTGTTTCAAAGAGATCAGGGCAGCAATGAAATGAAGTATATAAATAAATGCCAAAGATATGACCCTAAAAAGCTGCCAATGAAAATGAAAGGGTTAATCAAGTCTTGTGTTTTTGTTGAAGTCGTTCTCAGCGGCCGCCAATCGATAAGTGCAGCATTCTACGCAGTAAATGTGTGTTAACGCTAAGGCCACCCTATCGTCGGATTATGGTCCCCCTGTCGGTGTTAACTCCTGCCCCTGTTCCTCCTCGAGTTTGCATGCTTTCGACAGTTAACAATATTGTTCAGGAAATTTGTGTTAGAAAAAAGAGGCAAAAACGATACCTGGAAAGGAGTGCACATCCGCACATCCCGTAAGCAAACTATATTATGTACTCCCCCCCCCCCCCTTGGACATAAATTACTTGGACACAAAAAATGTCTGCAAAAAATTGCAAATTGTTCACAAAATTTGGTCCAAGATAATAGAAGTAGGAGAGACTGCCAATATTTGAAACCGCCTGTTGGGTTTTCTACACCCCCAAACGAATGAGTTGTTTTAGGTGGTTATAATTTTATTGTACAGTATGTTGTTCTGGGTCCTGGGTCTGAGTCTTTTGGATCATTGCAGCCAGCGGCGTGGCCAAGACAAATTAACTGGGGGGGGTATTCAAACGAAGGGGTCTGGGGGCAAAGCCCCCAGGAAAATTTTTGAGGACACGCCCTTTACTTTGGCTTAGAACGAACGGTTCTCTCGATCCCATCTTTACCAATGCCATTGGAAACTTTGAAAATTTTGTAACAATTTTCTATTTTTGCGCAAAGACCTTATACTTTGTCCTGGAATGCTTCTCGCAATGCAGTATTTGCTTGACCCCGAAATGGAAGCCTTTAAAATTCTGTGATAGTACGCCTGGGAAAATTTTCTAAAATACCAACCATTACTTTGGCTTAGAATGACACTCCCGGTCACCTCCCTGCATTTCTTGGAAAAATTCTTACACACTCTACCTATACCCAGCGACTTTCTCCTCGTTTTTGAAAGAATCTCGAGGACCATCTTTTCACAGAAGTGGGGGGCAAATGCCCCCTTCATCCCTCCCCGTGGCCACGCCACTGATTGCAGCTGGTTTTGGGTTATTATTTTAGTAATTACAAAGTAGGTTAATTTATGAAAGACCAACTGCTAAACTATTGTGATGACCCTCAAAATAGAGGGGGGACTAAAAAGATGCAATTGTTTGCGCAAAACATATTGTTCTTTTGCTGCACAAGATAGGAATTTGCTATAATGCACTATGCTGCACATCAATTGAAAGTAAGGTACATTGTTACTTAAAATAGTTTTTTGGTTTTCTTGTTCTTTTTAGATTGAAACTTATGATTGGCATTGGTCACAACTTAGTAGAGCCAAGATTGACTGAAAATGAAACATTGACTGCTGCAGTAATTCACAGGCTCTATGGAACAAAAATAGTGTGGTTGATCCCTACACGGGATATTGGGGTAAGTAACATATACCTTCATGGACACTTTCGGGTTTCAGGCTCTTTCACTCCGTATTGTCTTGCTTACTAAAGTGTACAAATGACTGGTATCTCAACTTCGACAAAGGGCTCTTTTCTGGAGTTACTTTCATCGACTTAAAGAAAGCCTTTGACACTGTTGACCACGATATTCTCATAGCTAAGTTGCGTCTCTATGGGGTTGAAGGCATGGAGCTTGACTGGTTCATATCATACCTAAGTAATAGGAAGCAATGCTGTAAGGTAAATGGCAACATATCCAAAATACAGGACATCAAATGTGGAGTGCCTCAGGGCTCCTGCCTTGGCCCACTTCTATTTCTGATCTATATCAATGATTTGCCGTTTGCCTTACACAGAACTAAGGTCACAATGTATGCAGATGACACCAGCATCTCCTATTCCTCGAAATCTATCTCCGACTTGAGCAATGCTATCAACTTAGATCTTCAGGATCTTAGTGCATGGCTACAGGGGAATAAATTGTCTCTTAATGTCGCAAAGACACAGAGCATGATCCTTGGTACTGCACCTAACCTCAAAAAACTAGATTACAGTGATTCAACCAACTTTCCCCTCTTTGAAATAAATGAAGAAAAGATTGAGTCTACGTGTAAGATCAAATATCTTGGGGTACAAATTGATCCATTTCTAAATTGGAAGGAACAAATCAACGTTGCAATTGGTAAGATTTCTCGAGGAATAGGAATGCTCAAGTATTCTAAGAAATATCTTTCGTTAGAAACCATACAAAGGATGTATTTCAGTATCGTAGACCCGCATTTTAGATATTGCTGCTCTGTTTGGGGATGTGCTGGTGACACTACTCTAAAAATATTGCAAAAGCTACAAAATCGGGCAGCTCGTGTTGTTACAAACAGTCCCTTCGATAAATCATCGCTGCCATTAATATCACAACTAGGATGGTTAACAATCAAAGAAATGATTGACTTTGAAACAGCCTCTATAGTGTATAAATCATTGAATGGGCTTGCACCTCCCTATATGCAGTCAATGTTTCACAAATTGTCAGATTCTTGCAATCGGAACCTACGTAATACCAGTACTGATCTCAGGATTCCACTGTGTAAGACCTCAAATGGACAACGGAGCTTTTCCTATCGAGGAGTTACTGTTTGGAACCTATTGAGCTATGAAATCAAAACTGCTCCTTCGCTAGCTACTTTCAAAATGAGATTAAAATCGTTCTTGAAAGATCAAAGAGGTTGATCTTCTAAACCAACGTTCAGCATATACATATGACTTCTGAGTCCCTTTCTTTTTATAAATGTTTCTTTTCTTTTATATAGGATATTAAAGTTGACTTATATTAGCAATGTATTAGGTTAGTTTGTTTTTAAGCAGGGCACATTGTAAATCAGTTATTTAAACTTTACTGAATGTATTTAACCCTGTTAAAATAAATCAAAATAAAAAAAATAAAATAAAATAAATGGACCAAGATACACTTATTTTCTTAGATCTTTAGATATCTTTACCTTTATACCACTCTAGAATGTTTATTACAATGTGAAGAACTCTTGAAGATTCTCAGGAATTCTTAAGAATACTTGAGACTTTGCATCGTGTGAACATACACAAGGCCTGTACTGCAGATTAAATTGTAATCCTAAACAAAGCGTTACAAAAAACTGATTTTTCAAACGAGGAATGCTTCCTTTGGCACATTTGTGCAAACCTGCTAGGGTTAATGGATCTAAACAATGAAGAAGTCAGGGTGGCTTTAGATCAATTATCTCAGTTCACCAAAAATATTGTCCATAGGACATCAAGAATAGTACTTTGTGAGTATGTACATAGAATTTCAGTTTTAAGGTGTTGTGGCACCGTGTTGTAATCCACTGACTTTGCAGCCAGAATAGTCAGGTGGGCCAGGTTCAAATCCCACCTGCACCCCTTGAGCGTCATGACAAGGGTCCGCAGACTTGATTAGCGCTCAGCTACTTCTGCATTCCCAGCACTTGGTTCTAAAATCCGCAACTTCACCTTCAGTTCATGACTGTAAAATTGTTTAATATTTTACAGGTGAATCAGCTTGAATTCTGTGAAAATTGTGGAAATCAGATTACTGCTGGTGAAAATGATAGGCATTTTGAAGTCTGCAATGGTGGCTCAAGTTCTGGCTCTACACGAATAAGGCAGCAATCCATTACAGCGTTTTGCACACAGGAAATCACACCAGATCCTGAATTGCTGCAAACAACATTTGACTGTGAAAGTGATGTCACCATACAAAGGCTAGGAGAAATGTTTCCAGATGCCTCCAAAGAGATGATCAATGATGCAATCGCATGTTCCTGCTCTTGGGATGAAGCTGCAGAGTCCCTTACAGAAAAACATGAAAGTGAGTCATGTAGAAATCTTGATAGTGCTGAGGTTATTGCACAGATCCAGTCAAAGTTGCTCAAACCAACTGTATCCACTCATCATATAGAAATCAACAGGGAAGATTTCTGGCGAGAAAGTATGCGATTTTATAAACTCGCTGTAGCTGACAAGGAGCTCCTGTACAAACGACTAACAGTAGGTTTCACTAATGAGTATGGCATTGATGCAGGAGCACTTATGATAGAATTCTTTGACAAGTTCTTTTCGTTTTCCAAGGATGAGCTGTTTGAGAGTACACCAAAGAATCATCTAATACCAAAGAGATCTGGAGGCAATATCCAATTATTTAAAATTTTTGGGATTGCTATGGGGCACAGCCTTCTTCAAGGTGGTCCAGTCTTGCAGTGTTTGGCACCGTGGTGCTTTGCAATCATAGCAGGCAAAGATGACAACTACATTGTGACAGAAGTATCAAATGAAAATTTTACAGACAGTATTCCACTGAATGCTGGGTCTGCCAATGTTATCAGTTTCCTTAAAGCCCTTGATGAGGTGAAGCAAGACGAAGATATTGATCGAATTTTTGATCAAAGGGCAGAAGGTCCTGCATTCGAACAAATTGTAAATTCAACACAATGGCCCGTGGATAGTAAAATCACTACAAAAAATCTAGAGACATTGACCCGGGGGGGTAACTTCAATAGGGAGATGACGGGGGTGTGCCATTTTGACATGTGAAATCACACCCTAAAATTTATAGATTTTCCAAAAACCATACCCCAAAATTTACAGGATATGCAAAATACATACCCTAAAATTTAATATTATGGGTCAAAAATCCCAAAAGTCTACCCCAAAGAATTATTTTTGAACATGATACCCTAAAATTTATGATCATACCAAAAATGATACCCCAAAACTTATGGTTTCTTATGATCTTACCGAAAATGACACCCTAAAATTTATTTTCTGCCTGAAAAAAGGCACCCCAAAAAATGGCACACCCCGTACCAGTATATATGGAAGTGACCCCCCCGGGGACATTGAAGTCCATGATTGTATGGGAAGAACTGGTGCAGAAGAGGGAGAAACAACTGAAAGCTATACAAGAAGGCCTTTATTTCATAGGATTGCAGAAGTACATGGAACTGCACTACAGTCAACTATATGAATATTTTGTGTGTAGCAAAATTGAGATATCCGCTGACACAATTTGTTCCATTATTGAGTGGGAAGGCATTGATCACCTCCACCCAGAAAAGCAGAAAGCTGTGGAATTCTTGAGAGAATTCATACAGATTGGTGCAACAGAGAAACATCTCCAAATGTTTTTGCAATTTTCAACGGGGCATTCAGCCATACATTCTTTGAACACACCAATGATTTCGTTAGGTTTTACAAGTGATGAGAAAGTCTTACCTGAAGCTGCTGCTTGTGTTTCAACATTTATGATTCCTCTTGGGAACAAGACCAAAGAAGACTATTTCAAAAGCATGATTACAGCTCTTGAGCTAGGTTACGAGGGGTATGGGAATTATTGAAGAACGATGTTTCACAAGGCAGAAATGAAGGCAAAAGAGACTGCAGCATTTATTTTCCATGACGTTCGCAACTTCGGCACAAATTTTTTACATGTTTTATTCAGACGGAGCTGTGCAAAAAGCTGCTGTTTAATGCATTATACTGGATGTTTAACGAAAACGAGGGGTGTTTCCCATTTTGCATAAAAAGGCAAAACGGTCTTTTTGTTTCATAATTACGAGCAATTTAAAAAAATTCGGGTTTCGCAGGATTCCGAACATGGACCTAAACACCTAAACACCCCTCCTTTTTTGTGACTCACCCACCGTAATCGCTATTTTGTTATGTTGACATTATTGTTTTCTTATTTTATCCCTGTTATGTTAACTTAGGCTAGATTAACTCACATGCTCAAGATAATGTAAGGCTGAGAATCAAGAACTTTATTCCAAAATTTGCGACTTCACATTTGAGCTTTGAATGAGAAGTGCAAGACTTAATCATAATTTATGAATTAAAACAGTTGCAAAACTATATTGTTTTGTCGAACATTAGTTATGGTCATGGATGGTGCTAGCGGGGTACGACCTGGCACAAAATTATGATTTCTAGAGATAATAACTGATTATTGACTACAGACTATGAATCTGCATACAGTCGATTTAGTGAAAATCAACACACACAAATTCACGTGATTCTAAAACATGTCAATTATGACGTCATATTCCGGATGACGTCATAGATTTTTCTCAAATTTCATCAAAATGCAAAATATGTACGTCAATCGAAAGGTCTAATCAAGCTGAATTCAGCTATGTCACTTAGAAGCCAATAAAACATACCTGTGAAAAATTAAGTCATATTAGTTGTCAAAGTGTCAGTCATGACGTCATCAAACTAGCATACTTCCAGTCAAAATCGAAAGAGATCCATCTTTGATTTGAAATCTCCAGGGTCGATTTAGCAGTAGCCCATGAAAAGATTTGAGGTTAGGTGAACATTCAGTCATTTACTTAGAATTCCCTGCCTAATGATACTCCCCCACTGGAAGGAGTCAGCACATTTCCCCATTATTGATTACTGATTCGGTGTTGGAATGGTTAATATACTGAAATGCTCAAAACTGGCAACAGTGGACCAGACGGCCAGCCAGTTTCCCATCAAATGGCTCACGAGTCATAATCCACTGGACTGGAATTTTCCGCGAGGGAAGTGAAAACTCCCTCGGAAAATTCCACTGACTGGAGACTTGCCTTAACACTAAATATTTTATGTACTTTAAGATTGTTTTATGAACGTAACATCGTGCCTTTGAATATTTGCAAATGAAATATAAATTTTTTGTATTTTACTTTGGTGTTTTCTGTCCCAGCAGCTATTGTATGATACTGACAGCTCTTGAGTAAGTGTCAATGAGTTCATCATCAGTTAACGCACGGTTGTATTGGGCGTTTATTTGCCGAATTTCAAGATCTGTTAAAGGCAACATGATATCTGGGACAGTAACACCATCCCCATCATCGTCTTCATCAGGAACAGGACCATCAGAATCAATTCCAAAAGAATCCCACTCGCAGTTCGTGAGAAAGTTGAAATTGTCTGCATCTTGATTGCTGTAATTTGCCAGACCCAGATGCCAAAGTTGGTCTGGAGACATGTTGCTTGATGAACTCATTGGATGATTGTTCCAATCGTGTAACAGCTCTTGTAGGGCCTCGTTCAAACGTGGTAAAAATGTGGCATGAAGACAATATAGGTGTGTATGATTCAGTGGGTCCAGTATGTTTATTTGCTCCATGTAATAGAAGATTGCCTGAAAACGCAGGACCACTGCTCGCTTAACATCCAACCAAAGCCTTTCAATCCGCTGGTTATGGACCGAAGATCCTGTAATGAAACTCCCACGATTTATACCGCGATTGTGAAGCATAAATCGAGCGATATCTACATTCTCCACGCCCATGTCGGCTCGTACTCTTGACGGAAGACCAAAATCTTCAACAGCCTCCTGGAAAAGGCGTAGCACTGTTAGCGCTTTGTTATTAACGTTGCAACCGAGGTATACGATCTTCCGGCTGTATCCATCAATTCCTCCATGGATCACGAAGTTCCAACGAATCAATTTATGGTGCCCGTCAACGTGCCTGAAAATTTGAAAAAGGATTTTGTTGTTGATTTTCAAAAGTAATTTGTTCGCAGAAATTTGCGGTTGGTCAAAGGGGGTAGGGAGAACACAAACATTTCGAAACACACGTTGGTAAAATCTGTTGGCGGGAGGGATGAGAAATCACTGACAATTCGACGGAACAAGACAGGGAATTTCCTCTAACTATCTAGCAACCTGCCTAACCTTTGATTTTATGCTTGATCTCTACTAAGTTGACCATGGAGATTCAAATTTCACTTGGATACATTTTGAATTTTGACCGGAAGTGTCATTTTTGATGAGGTCAATAACTGCCATTTTTAGAGCCCATGTGGCTATAGCTCTTCGTATGTAAGTCTATTGTGTTCCAAAATACTGCAGTTAGACTGCATTTGATTAGACCTTTCGAATGATCTATAACTTTTTGGATTTTGACAATAGTCGATCGATTTTCATGACGTCATCGATCCTATGACGTCATAATTGGACTTTTTAAAGAATAATTTCAGCGCAAATTTTTTCCTTTAATTTAGCTACATCGACCATGCAGATTCCAAATTGAATTAGTGTATTTGACTCGTAAAATTGTATGTTGATTCCGCAGAATATGGGGAAAAAGAGCTAAAAAGCGATCATTTATATCCTTGTCATTTGACTTTGTGAATAGGCCCCCCTCTCTAATAAGCCCCCTCTCTTTCAGGCCCCCCTCTGGAGTCTCCGAAATTAAATAAGCCCCTCCCCTGGTGCTCAATAGAGCTTTTACAGTAGATAAAGCGGGGATGTACCTGCCGATGGAGTATCAATTTCAGGAAAAGAATCCAGGACAGGATTAGACCTTTTGCATATTGGTTCCAGGACAGGTATGGGAATAAAAATATAAATTTTCCAGGATGGGTCGAAAGTTTTATGAAGACACCAGAAAACAACAGTGTAGCTCTTTCGCGGAGGAGTATTGAGGCTGCGCGCAGGCTACCATCTTGCTGCATCTTATTCCAGGACCGGTATTATCTTTTCCAATATTTTGTTCGAGGACAGGGTACGAATTTTTTATATGGCAGGCACATCCCCGTTGTTTTTCTCCAAGGTAGAACCCCCGGGAATTTATGAAGATGCATCCGGGTCATTTTATACTCACCAAAGGCAGTTGGGACTAGGCACACTGTAAACTCTTCGTATGATCGACACAGTCCGTCTCAGGGCACGGTTGATAGGGTCAACCTCCATGATTGCATAACGAATTCGGCGTCGCTGAATATGTATGCCACGAGCTCGTAAGGCCCCAATAACAAGGGTTTCGCCTACATCCGGAAGCAGAAAAAGTATAGATCGTACAGTGTTGCATAAATCTTCGTTACTTATTTGTGTGTATGTAAATCGTGGGCCCCTTGTTTCAGACAGAACCATTCCATGCTCTTGACGTCTGCGGCGAAGGGTTCTCTGCGATATGCCCAACAGGTGAGCAACTACCTTCCAGCTACGATATATACCAAACATGGTTTCAATTTGCTCCCGACTTGCCTCCTTCCGTGGACGCCCCTGTTGCGTAGCAGAATGATCACGATGAAAGTTTGCATTTTCGGTGTTGCCAGTGCCTTCAACTGTTCCTGCTGGTATCTGCATGCCTTCCATTGCGCCATGCCCCTCAAAAAGCAGCGTATCAATGCTTTGGTAAACACCACTCACTTCTCTCTCTATTGTCCTTAAACTTCTTAAATTAAATTCGTCAAGGTTTCCTTCGGGCTGTCGTCGCATTTCACTGATAAGAATCCAAATAAAGTTCTCGCTATTTTCAAGTCGCATGTGCCAATGTTCAAGAACATGACGGTTGTTAGAGAACATCGCCCTTCGGGCTTGTTCGATATCAGATGGTACATTATTGAGGAAATTAACAATTTCTTGCAAACTTTCTGCCATCTTGAATTGTCCAAGTCTTGGCGGTTCTTTCTTGGCGGTACTATCGTGTAATAATTCTGAGCATGCGCAAGGTATTAACCGCTGACTTCTGACATTATAAATATTTTAGACATCACAAAATGTTTTAGACATCATAAAATATTTTAGACATCACAAAATGTTTTAGGCATCATAAAATATTTTAGACATCACAAAATGTTTTAGACATCATAAAATATTTTAGACATCACAAAATGTTTTAGACATCATAAAATATTTTAGACATCACAAAATGTTTTAGACATTATAAAATGTTTTAGACAATACAAAGATATTGCAAACCTTACAAAAATATTCTGAAGGTGATAAAGTATTTTTAACCCTGTAAAGCATTTTCACACACAAGCACAAGTTCATTTTTGACCTTACAGAATATTTCACACATGATAAAATTCATATATGAACGTAGAAAATGTTAGTTAGACAATGTAAAAGAATAACTAGACATAGCAAAGGAAGATTTAGACACGAAAGATAATGTTTTGACTTTTGTCCGCTATGGCGCCTCATAGATAATCTNGGGGGGGGAGGGGGAGGGACGTGTTTATTCTCTGTCTCGTTTCGAGCAGGAATGTACCGCTAGCATTTCTAGAAATCCATCATTGTCTAGACCATTGGCTAGGCTAACCTTCCGTGAATTCAAAGTCCTAAAAACTTTGAATAGATTTGCTCAAATTCTGGTTGCTGTACCAAATATGTGGAAGATTGGCAACGCTATAAGTAACTTCAAAAAAGGTGAAAGCTTTTTTTATTTATTTAGTTTTTATCATTTGTACCTGGCATCCGAAGGTAGTTTTAAGACACTGAGGAGCTCAGATTATCGAGCAGTTTCCTGGCCCTTTCTCTCGATGTGACCACACCTCGTAATTCCTTTAGCCTGGAATTACAGACAGTTGGCGACTCTTCTCGCTCTACGTAGCAGGTTTGACAGGGCGGGGACTCGAATCACCAACCTTCACATCGGTAGTCAAGCGCTCTACCACTGGGCCATTCCTGCTCAGTGAGGTGAAACCTCCTTACCGGAAAACTTTTTATTCCAGTCTCTTGACTTGACTTACAGCCTTCGTAATACGGGGATCGACTTGAGGTTACCAATGAAAAGGTCAACAAATGGCCAGAGATGTTTCTCTTATAGATGTGCAAAACTGTGAGCCTCTCAGCCAAGTCAAAGCTGGCATCCTCTCTGTTTAGTTTAAAGAAAACTATTTAGAGACGGGGAAGTTTTCTTTTGATTGTGAGTTTGAATATTGTAAATAGTGTTTTCTAGTTTGATTTAACTAATAGTTTTTTAACTTGTTTTCTTAGATTGTAATTAATGTTTTTATCGGAGGGCCCCTTGAAAACCAGCTTATGCTGGAGGGCAACCCTCCGTAAAAGAGTTAAATATGAAAAAATATGAAAAATAGGAATTTCAGTGATTATGAATGATTAATAGTTAAAATAAGCTGAACGCAAATCCTGAAAAAAGAAACATGTGACTTACCCTGGGTACCAGACTCTCCTGGTACCCAGGGCACATGTGACTGTGTCTTCAGCCCAAATAGAAATGAAACTATGTTTAGGAGCAGGGAGCTAATGATTTTTTATTCCCTGTTTATGAGTTTTTTAGTCGTGGTCGTAGCACCGGCAGATCTATCAATAGAAATAACTACAAAGCTGTAATAAATTCAGAGGATTGCGCTAAATATGGCGTCAAACATAGGCGTCGAGTCATTGCAAAACTTCAAAATCCATCGCGTAAAATGTTGTTGCCCCATTCTTTCAAATGAATTGCTCAGAGGAAACTTTTGGTGATTTGCCATAATTCCAGAGAGATCATTTTTAGTATCATCATTATTATTGGAATTACAGCTTTTTTATGTTTTATAAAAGGATGCACGAGAGGCAGTATCTAAAATTTTGACAAACATTAAAAAGTACCATAAATTCTAAACAAATTGGGGAAAATCAATATGATCAATAGAAGAAATACTCAGTTTTGTAAAGTCTACAAGGTGGTAGCAAGCAAAAGTCTGTAGCTTTTATGGTTTACAATTTAGCAATTTAATGACGTCACAACTTCAAAACTAGCAGAAATATGAAAAGCGCTATGATTCCAAAAGTAATGAAGATATCAAAAATGCTCCCTCTGGACTTATGGCAAATTACCTAAAGTTCCCTTGGAGCAATTCAGTTGAAAGAATGGGGCAATAACATTTTGCACGATTAAGGCTTGCAAAGATTTGACACCTATGCTATGGTGTCAAGGAATTTTTTACCCCGATCCTAGATTGACTAGATGAGTCTCAGTTTTCAGCATTGAATTGAATTATAGCTATGGCTTCAAACTGAGACTCATGACAATACAGCTTCAAAACAGAGACTATTTAGGCGTAATGCGCCGCATTTAGGACGCATCCAATCAAATCTCGACTTTCTTAATAAGGTTAGATCACGTGCCTATTCTTAGTGTTTGATTGGCTGATTGGCTGATTAGATCAAAGTTCGACTTTTCAAAGCGAAGTGACGTTCGAAGCCACGTTCGACTTTTCTTTCGACGTTCGAAAGATAGAAGACGTTCGATATTTCTTCAGATTTTAGTCTCTGTTTAGAATCTGTTTGGTCGTGAGGTCGTGAGTCCTTGTATGAGAGAAAATAAAACATCAGATTAAAAGCATTGAACGAATACAAGGCATCACGTCGTCAGTCTACCCCGATCCTTTGCGTTCTATGATAAATCGACCAATCATAGCAATCGGTACAAATCGGTACAAATCGGTATAAATCGGTACAAATTCAAACACGGGGGAATGTTAAAAGTGTGTCCGCTAAAGTGCAAACTAGCCCAATCATAACAATGGAAATTCTTTCAGACGCAAAGGATCATGTTAAAAGTTTCCCTGACGCCTTCTTTATCGCAATCGTTTATCATACTTCATTTGCTCATTACAGAACCCAAGAAGTTTCGGTTTCAAATTGAAGATCCGGCGCTAAGGGAGAAAAAGGAACTGATCATTGGAACATCCGCCAATCTCTCTTGCACATATCGAGGAGATCATTGGCAAGATTCTGGTAGTAGTTATTCGGTTTATTTCACCTACATAAAAGGGGGGAGATCACATGACTTGGAAGAAACAATCAAAGGCCCGAAAAAGATTCGTTTATTTCAAGTAAAAGAAACAGGAGGAGTCAAGGAAAAAGAAGGAACCTTCAAAATAGGGGTTTATCGAATAAATTACACTGACAGCCGTACATATGAATGTCAAGTTTTTCTTGGCGATTCTAGCCGCACTTGTCCTGGATTTCAAGCTTCTAACTGGATTTCTCGTAAACTTACCGTTAAATTCCGTAAGTAATTTTTGATTATTTGTCCTTTTTGTGATCATTTTATTCATGATTCTCTTTCAGTTACAAAAACTTACGAAAACTTAGATATTAAAGGGAATCTAAGCATATAAAAGCGGTTCAAGCCACTTGTGGTCAAATTCTAGCCTACCACTGTGCCAATACTAACTTCTTGCCAGGGCAATGCGGAAAAATATCAAGCCCGAGGTCAAAAGTATTGGCGGAGCTTGCGAGGTCAATACGATGACCAAGGGCTTGATATTTTCCTTTATTGCCCGAAGCGAAAAGTTAGTATTTTTTTGTTTTATTACCCGATTTAGAGGAAAATAGACAACAATCAACGCAGCGCAGGGATAAGCTAGAAGCAACGCAAGACCGAAGCGCCATTTTGTATTCCTTGACGACGGGCAATACAGGAAAATATTGCCGGCTCTTCGACCAATCAAATTCGTTATCATGTTCTCTGCCCTGAAGATCGGGTAATAAATATCAGTATTTTCTGTTGACATTAAGCAGTAACCCAAATATGGTTCGGCACGGCTATTCTTGTCAAAGACTTATATATGCTTAGATTAACAAGGGCAGATTCTGTAACAAGAGCATCAATTGCTTTTGATTGATACGCCATTTCAAAGCGATTCGCGCTCGCAGACAAAGAGAATTCTCTCAAGCAACAAATCAAAACAAATGAAGCGGAAAAGCTATAGTATATGGCCAACTGTTGCGTTGTGCACACGAAGAAGCATTATTGTTAGGAGAAGCCATGGGTATATATCGAAAGAAGGAGGATAGATCTCAACATCTGCCTCGCGGATTATATTTATCTAATTCAGTAGCTGAGTAATAAGTGTTTTATTTACACCCTAACTATATGAGAATTGTAATGCCTTCTGCTTGGCTTCTGGGTCAAGCAAATAGAATCCGCGAGGCAGATGTTTAGACATATCCTTCTTCTTTCGATCTATAGTCTTTACTTCGCTTAAAAACCCCTTTTCGCTTGCACAACGTGATTGTTAGCCTTACTAGTTTCAGGGTGTCTTTTGTGGCGTTTTCTGTTACCTCTGTTAGCTGTGGCTGTTTTTTACTTTTAAGAACTGGTTGGGGGGGGGTGGGGTTAAAAGACCTCCCCGCTGCACCTCAGAAACCGTTAAAGCTACCGGCATGAAATTTTCCTCGGGATATCAATATTAAACTTATTACCTAGGTCCCTTATTTCCCTGTGCTCTTTGACTTGAATATCGCTTCGGTCAATAGAGACTCATAGTATTACTCTGAAAAGCTTGACCATATTTAGGCCCTCGTGGCGGTAACAGGTGGTAATCAGCTCGCAAGATTCAACTATTTCCATTGTAATTCATGTCTCAATCGACAGTGTCAACTTTGCTCTACTTACGTATACTCAGTTTTTAGCGATTACTAGGACCCAACGTAATAAGTCTAGGTGCCAAATGGGATTTTTGCTGCATTTCGCTTCTGAAAGGGTCACGTTTTTCACTGTTTCAGTACGAATCCCTGTTGAGCAAGGTTTACCACAGGGATAGAAGGGTCTTAGGTAATCATTGATTGATGGATCGATTGATTGATTTTATATTCTTTAACAAAGGTAACCCCGTCAGCTAAGGCTGCTTTTTAGGGGGCCGTGCCAAAGCTGTAGTCTGCTGTTCATCAACCATATATATTTTGCTACAGCTTCTTCAGCAAGAGTTGTCATTTTGTAATTCTTTTTTCCGACAAGGCCCATGCAGAGCTGGATACTACTGTAGTAACGTTTCAAGCATAGAGACGCCATGCCCAGGAGGAACATACAGCGACGTAACAGGGTTGTTCAATAAGAATAAATGTCATCAGTGCCCTATTGATTCATTTTGCCCCGAAGCGTGCACTGCTCCAATAAAGTGCAAACAAACGAAGTTTTTGCGGTATCAATGGGAAAAGCATCCCCTTACACCTGCCAAATCGATTAAAGACTGTGAACGCTGTCCTGTGGAGCCCTGTGATAAGAATGGTATGTACCAAAGCACTTCTGTTGTGAGCCTTTATTACCTGTTTTCGAGGGTGATACTAGAAAACAGCAAGGCATTAGACGACTATGAACGGGGCTTGAGCCACACATATTTTATGTCTATCACACATTTCAACCAATCAAATCATGCGAGGTCTCGAGGGGCACTTGTGTAGCTTATTGCGTTCTTTCAAGGGTGTCAGGACATCTATAATGTGGTTAATAAGTATTTATTTACCTTCTTTTGATTGTTGTTGTCTTCTTTGTTTTGTCTCTCCTTGCCTTGGTTTTTTAGCAACATTTCAACGGACCTTGGCCTAACTGGGCTTAATCGCTTTTTCGAATCTAACTCCCTTGTATTCCTGTTGTGGTTTAAAACCTTTTCTTCTGCGAAGGCGCACTTACACACAGGAATACAAGGGAGTTAGATTCGAAAAAGCGGTTAGGCCCAGTTAGGCCTAGTTAGGCGGCCAAGGTCGGTTGCAATGTTGCTCAAAACCAAGGCAGGGAGAGACGAAACAAAGAAGACAACAACAATCAAAACAAGGTAAATAAATATTTATTAACCACATTATAGGTGTCCTGACACCCTTGGTTCTTTGTGTAATTATGTCCTATCTTTAAAACACCTCGCATACGAGACATGGCTGAAACGAAAGGTCATTGCTCCTTCCAACGTCGAGGAACCATGCACGAACTCACTCCCAAGTGTACGCCACTGGTGGGTGTATTTTGAAATTGTCACACGATATAATTCAATAGTTATCCAATAGATTTTTTCTCAGATGTTGCCAATACATCAAGTGGATGCTTGAGTCGTGGATACTTCACTATCAGGTCATACGGGGGGTGCGCTAGAAGGATTCCTGTTATGACCGAATCCCAGAATTTGAGAGAGACTTGGATACCCAATCCCTGAATACAGATAGTGTTTCTACAAATACATTTTCACTGCAAATCAAATGAACTATTGTTGTTTATCCAAAGATAGAACATTACGAGCACTTTTCCATTACCTACAAAAATTACCTAAAATAGAACATCACCACAATTTTTAGTAAAAACTAGACCCAAATCCTAGAAAATCCCCAAGAAAAGTAAAGTATTCCCCATTCCCAAAATTTTCTGGCCAAACACTACCCCAAAACTGCCGCACATCCCCGTCTGACCGGATAGTGGAATACCCCCGTGGCTCAAGTTTGCAGCGGCCATATTTGCTTTTTTTATAAAGCGAGGTCGCCTCGTTTGCAATTTGCCCTCATAATGAAATTTGTGTTCTCTTGCAGCAAGAACGTGTACTTTCATTTGTGGCCAGCAAAATGAAGTGCGAGCATACGAGGGCACACCAGTATCATTGGTATGCATGTTATCAGATGGGTCTCTTTTAACAAATCTGACATGGATGAAAGGCAATCTCACCCTCTTTAACAACGATTCTAGTGCTGTGTCGAACACCAGTCATAACAGTTTTCGCATGAGAATAGCAAAGTCAAAGATAAGGGACTCTGGTGAATATATCTGTAATGGATATGAAAAAGTTCTCGGCACTAATGTTCGTGCTATTATTCGACTAAAGGTGGCCAAGAGGGGTGAGTTTTGTTACAATTCTAATTTCACGAAATTCGCTTTTGAAATCTGGAGCACAGTATGGTAGCGTGTTGAGATTTGGAGAAATTGGGATTCCCGATGACATAAATTTTTAAAATCAGGGCTCTCAAAGCACCAAAAATAACAAACGCACCAAGTGTCTTTCCTCTATGGTTGATAGCTCGAAATAAGCTTTTCAAGCTTTAGATATTGCTCTTCCTGCCTCTAAACTCTACCGCTTCAGATCTTTTCGCGTACAGCGCTGTTACAACGTTTCGTTTCTCAGGCCTGAGTCCATAGGAAACTGCATGATCCAAAACGACGGGAATTACAAGGTGCCCACCTAAATTTTGACGTTGTTTAAGAAAATAAATCACAGCTATCCTTGATTTGAAAAGGAACTTTCAGCTCAATGCGACCAGTGCCACCGTTTGTCACTGTATCGTTTACATCGCTGTGTTTTCTGACAACAAAATTAAATGTCGAGAAAGTGAGGCTATTTCCATTATAACGGAAAGAAACTCTAGTGTGACCGCAGCCAAGGTATTTCGTGATTTGGTATTGATGTTAATAAAGTTGAAGAAGGCATGATGCCACATTAGCTTTGAAATCAAGACGCCATCTTGCTTTGGGGTAAATCTTCAGAAAATTTCTATAGGTTTCTATACGAAAATTGCAAAAAGTTGCATAGCCCTCCTAAGAGGGCTGAATATTGTTTTGCGTTTACATGGAGAGCTAGCCCCTCTAGGAGGGCTAGACATGATGGCGCCAACCATTCGAATCCTATTGTTCTGCATTGATTCTATTGTTTCCGCCACGGGCTAGCCCTCTTGATTGCGTTTGTATGGGAAATTTCCAGCCCTCCTAGGCGAGATATCGAGTACTCAATAGCGAGATCTTGCCTAGGAGGGCGAAAAAGAATTTGATAAAGGATTAGACCAGAAGGTAAGATCATGTATAAACAGCATCGAGGGGCAAATCACTGATTTTTTTTTCGTACACCTTCATTGAAATCACACAAAAATCACACAAAAATCACACAAAAACTCACAAAAAAATCACAAAATCACAAAAAAATCACAGAATCACAAAAAAAATCACAAAAAATCACACAAAAAATCACACAAAAAATCACAGAAAAAAATCACGTGATTTTAAAATCACAAAAATCACGTACACTATTTTGAGAAGTGATTTTCCCCTCGAACAGCATCTTCGTCCTAAATCAATGAAATAGTTGCACGAACACGCTGTTCTTGAAAGCAAACCATAAATTTAGTCCAAGAAAGCTGTGAGAAACTTGCCTTTGCAACGATAATTTTGTAAACATCGCCACAATCTCCATCAGTTGTAAGTTGCTCGTCGCTTCTTTGAAGCTAACCTTCCTTTTCGACGTTCGCCTTTCGATCCGCTGAAGTTTTGAATGATTGGAACAGCTTCCCAGCTTTTTAAAATTGATTTAGTTCGATAAATAAACGAGACACTTTGAAAATCCCAGTGCAACACTATGTTTTTTAATGGCTTAATTTAGCCCAAGTCTGATTTTCCAGCGTGAATTGACAAAGTCACGCGACACGTCGTCTGTATGAATTTGAGATAACAGTGTTCGCGTTATCGAGGTTCAGCTATTTCATTTCATTTTATAATTTTATACAGGGTAAGTTTTCAACTAAAATACACAATCGCTTTACAAACTGCCCTGTTAAATAGAGAACAACTAAAAATTTACAATATTCTGATATAAGATCCAAGTATAATAAGTATGTATTAAAGTAAAAGCTATTTCATTTTCATTTTCATTTTCAATTTTTTAGGCATGGTAGCCCCTCAGTTAGAGAAAAACTGATTTACAGGGGGCCATGCAATAAAAATACTAAAACTAAACTAAGGTATTACAATCTAATTAAAATAGTATCAATAAAAGTAAAATTAAAAGAGTTCATTGCATAAAGCATCTTTACTTATGCTTTGTGGGAGCTATGATCATAATGATTTTTCAATTTACTTACTCTTACAGATAAGAATTCAAACACTTTGGAAATGGCCCTTGGAATTACTGGTGCAGTTGTTTCAGTGTTGATAATGGCCCTTTGTTTTGTTTGCTATAGAAGGAGAAGGCGCAACTCGCTACAGTCTTCGGCGCACAATCCAGATTTAACTGTCAGCACCGGNAAATATTTTAAGCATGGTAGCCCCTCAGTTAGAGAAAAACTGATTTACAGGGGAACATGCAATAAAAATACTAAAACTAAACTAAGGTATTACAATCTAATTAAAATAGTATCAATAAAAGTAAAATTAAAAGAGTTCATTGCATAAAGCATCTTTACTTATGCTTTGTGGGAGCTATGATCATAATGATTTTTCAATTTACTTACTCTTACAGATAAGAATTCAAACACTTTGGAAATGGCCCTTGGAATTACTGGTGCAGTTGTTTCAGTGTTGATAATGGCCCTTTGTTTTGTTTGCTATAGAAGGAGAAGGCGCAACTCGCTACAGTCTTCGGCGCACAATCCAGATTTAACTGTCAGCACCGGCATTTATACTGAAACTCATCTTCCTGAACCGCTTCGACAATTGTTTCAACGGCTACCATCACAGGGAAGCGGTACGTTTTCATTTTTATTTTCAGTTCATTTCATTCTTTTAAGCATTTGCTTTAAAGAAACGCGGTAGTTGTTGTTCCTACATCAGTTTTGTTCCTCCCTGTGTCCCTGTGTCCCTATGCCCAGTATCCCTTGTATCCCTGTGTTCTGCAAAACAACTTTAATGGGCACAGGGACACAGGGAGGAATAAATTTGCTGTAGAAACGACAAATACAGCATTTCCTAAAGCCCATCTTTTAGGGTTGCCTACACCATACAATTTAGAAGCCTTGTTAGAATAAAACGCATAATGTAAAAAACCTATTTACAATATTTATGCATTATTTACTTTGAAAAGAAAAAGTTCAACCCTTAATATATTTTTTAAAAGTATATAGGGAGGATCTCTTCTTTGACTCAGCTGGGAGGCTATTCTACAGCTTTGCTTCTCGGAAAGAAAAATGGTGACGGCGAAAATATACTCCTCAAGAACGCTGACGGCGATCCTGGCGACCCCAACGACTGAGTCAGTGAGATAGGAGTAGTTTTTATCCTAATGACTCAAACGACTAACTGTTATTCTTGCCGTTCACATTACATCTGTTTAGGTCTTTTGAGTCGTAAGTTGCCAACAACCCCAGCAACCCCAGCGACTGCAACGACCTAATGTGAACCAGGCTTTGATAAACACATACAAAGTGATCAATAGTTTCGAAAATGAATGTGTTCTTAGTAGTTTTAAAATGCACTTTAATACATCAAATGCATGCACAGGGCATCCATTACTAAGATTTCTTCACTTCTTTCTAAAATCTTCCTTTTCCCTCTGCAATGGCGTGGAGAGGAGGTACGGGATGTGCGATGGCGCGGCGAGAAGGAACGGGAATTGCAAAGGAGAAAGCGCGGAGGAAGATCTCCGTGCCTCCTGTCTGTGCCATTGCAGAGGAGAAAGGAGAATTTTAGAAAGAAGCGAAGAAATCTTAGCAGTGCATTTCCTGTGATGCATGCTGCAAGTTGTCGTCATATCTAATTACTGTGTTGTTTTATTTCAGAAGTTGAGCATGCCTTTGATGTCTTCATATGTTACAGTTCATCAGATAAAGCATGGGTGCGGAAAACACTGCTTGAGAAATTAAAAGGTTACAACATGCGTGTATGCATTGATTTTAAAGATTTCACTCCCGGTGATTTTATCATACAAAATATAGCAGATGCTATTTACAACAGCCGTAAGACTATTGCCGTCTTATCCCCGGATTTTGTCGTTAGCGGTTGGTGTCAACAAGAACTACAGATGGCATTATCGCGGATCGAAGACAAGCATCAAGTTATACCGTTAATGTATCGAGATTGCGAGGTGCCGCCGTTTTTATGGCATCGAACATATCTGGACTGGTGCAATCCTGACATTAGGCCTATGTTTTGGCAGCAGTTACTTCGCGCAGTAAACGATGGCAAGGATGTTGATCTTCCGATCGAAGAGGGGACATTTAATCTTGGATCAGATGTCGATTCCCTATTGGAGGAAGACGTAGATAAATCCAAGATTACTGAGATGGAATCGTTCGATGGGATCGTTTGATTATGAGAACGGAAATTTTGTGGATTAGGATTATAATCATGCATTGGATAATCTAAGACTGATGAAAACACAGATTACTAAGAGATTGCGGCAATCATTACATGAAGATTCGTTCATTTTGCTTATTTGAGTTTGACAATTATTTAAGGTAACCCTATCTCAGATGATGCACTGTAGATTGATGTGGATCAAAGTGAATCTAAGATAGCACAGTTCTTGCTTGGGGATTCGTTCATTGTGCTTATTGGAGCTTGAGAATGAGGAGCAGTAATCCAGTCTTTAAAGATGCACCTTAGATTTTCTAAGAGCCAGATCCAGCTGAATCGGAGATTGCAACAATTAGTACAAGGATATCAATCATTCATTACACTTGTTCGAACTTACGCTGGTGAACGATAATCCTACTGCAGATTACCTGAGATAAGATCAATTTGCTTTTCAATGAATCGCTGATTATACTAATTGAAATTTTAAGCATGGGGAAAACCAACCTTAAAGGATTTGACTTGGATTGCTGAAATCTTACTGAATCCAAGTTGACACGAAGATTCGTTGATTGCTTGAAAGAGAAATCCGAGATATAATCCTGCCAAGGAATATTTATCTAACATTGACCAAGAAACGTATGAATCATAGATTGCACCAATTATTGCACGGAAATTTGTTCAGTGTGCTTATTTTAGTTTGAGAACCGGTTATGTAATCCTACCTCGGATTATTTTTTAAGATTTGACAAGAAATCCAAGATAACAGTAATTATGTACGGTAATATAATTACTCGGTAATGTGATGATTCTTAGACGCCCGATGAGCATACAAATCAAATCTTTCAATAGGGCACAGGGANTAACCAAATGCAAAATAACGAATATGGAGTGGGGCCTGTAGAATCGATTCGTGGTGAAACCAGCTCTGTATCTTTATTAGCCGAATGTCCATTTGTATTTCCGTGAAGGTACTCGAAAAGTTGTCTCAAAAAGCCGATTTTCGGTCATGTGATGGAAATACGGCGATGTCATTGGCTAATAAGCGTGAAATTGGATGATTTTGGGGTTTCCCTGTGCCCTATTGAAAGATTTGATTTGTATGCTCGCCCGATGTGGACTGATATATGCTGGCACACGATGTGTCATTTTTGAGGTGTCATTTTCAGCATATCCAATGAATTCCATAAGTTACAGGTATGATTCTTGAAGATTGCCCCCTCTTAGGCCTCATTTACATGAACCCAGGGGTAGTTTTCACACCAAGGCAGCTCTGAGGTGCGATTAATGCGATGTGACCCTACATAGTGTTACTGGTTATGTAAGAGCAGAGATAAATTTTTTAGCTAGCGTTCACACGATGCCGGCACAATTTTAAAACGATAGAAAATTCGACGGTACTAATCTCTTTGCAATCTCTACGACAAAGACGCTGGATTTTGACGACAAAGAAATTTATCTAGGCATAAAGAATCAATCAACAGCGCTGAAAAATGTCCCGTTCTCATCGTTTTCGAGTGTCCACACGACACCGTTTTCAAATTGTGCCGGTTAGAGTTCCGTTTTCAAATTCAGTCGTTTTCAACTTGTGCCGGCAAAAAATGTGCCGTTCTAGTGTAAACGGGAGGCCTATCCGTAACAATGTTATGCCGGTATCGTGTAAACGCAGTCTGAGACTACATTCACACTGTATCCGTACAGTTTTGATCCGCTACAAAGGTGTTACGGTTCAAGGGCGTTTACACTGCCCCAGACTCCAGAGCAAGATTATTCTATAGATTGAAGGAACAAAAGTGTCACGGATTAGCAAGAACAGCGTAAACGGAAGGCTGATCCACTGCACTTTTGTTACGGATCTAGTCGTACCAGTACATTGTAAACGGGGTCTAAGTTTAACAACCATTTTTGTTGATACCAAAGAAGGCCGGAATTTTTTTAATTAGGGCCAACCCAAGTAAATATTAGATGATTTGTTAGTTATTTTTCTATCCTAGTATCGCAAGACGATGATAAGCGTGTAGGTTTATTGAAGCTAAGCTTTTAACGGATTTAAAGTGAATGACCTGAGCTATAAGGCGCCCGTCTATAAATAGGATTGAGAAAGATCAAAACACGCCATTGTTTTCTTTGGCTTTGCTTTCTTTGCCCACTTGCTGGATTATCAAATACAATAGGCTATTTATAAACCTATGATATCTCATCTTTTAACTCAGGTTATTCCCTTTAAGATTATTGCAAATATTGCTGTGGCCATAAGATGTTTCTTTGTATGTAATGCAGTTGAAAGATAGTCGTAAAATATAGTTGTAAAAAATTATTGAATAATGAAAACAAAGTAGTTGTAAAATAGTAAAATGATTTTATCATTTTTTCGTTGTTATAATTGTTTGATGCAGATGCAAGTTAATATAATTCGTAAATGTATATAAGGGGTAGGCACAAAAAGTAACCCCCAAGATAAAAGAATTTCTGGAAAATTTTCTGAAATTTATATGGCATTAAGTACAACATAAGATATACCCATTGAGTGAAAATCGGTTCATTGTCAGCTGTATTTACAGAGAAATGAAGTTTTCCAAAAAGATGGTCGCGAAAACTACTGCAACAAAATCACTAATCATCAAAAAATAAACCAAACAAAATGTCCAACACACGACATTTTGTCCTGTCATGCATTGTTTCGACTTCTACTCGCGTCTATTTCTATAAGGATAATCACTACATTACGAGATTTTGCTACAAAATGAGAGGCATTGAAAAATAATGATCGATTTCCATTTTTACCATAACATTGTGTTACTTACTGACCCTGTTATGATATCCTACTAAAAAGATACACTCAGTTCTGTCAACATTGCAAAGATTAATTTAAAAATCCCTTTCACTGCCACAAGAAACAAGGAAAAAAGTTATTTGCATAGAAATTATTCAATAATCAAAAAATGCTTTGATGGGTTGTTGCTGATGATTAGTGATTTTGTTGCAGTGGTTTTCGTGACCATCTTTCTTCGAACGCTCGTTTCTCTGTTAATACGGCTGATAATGAACTGATTTTCTCTCAATAGGTGTATCTTATGTTGTCTTTAGTACCATATAAATTGCAGCAAAATCTTGCATTCAGAAAGTTTTTCATAAATTTTTTATCATGGGGGTTACTCTTTTTTGGCACACCCGTTATTTATCGTAGAATCGTTAGATTTCTGAAATATTTATTCAAAATACAAAAATCGATATTCATCTGTACTGTTTCTCTGTCATCATTTTCTACTTGAAAATTTACCCATTCTTTGGGCTAGAATAACAGAACAGAATTGTGTGCTTCTGTGCTTCTCCCCTTTTTGTATTGTTTAGCAAGGAAACCATAGAAAATAACACAAGTATGAAAGCGGAATCACGTGAAGAACCTAGCCAGCCTGCATCAAATCTTTAAAAAGATTACACGAATGGTTAAAGGGAATCTAAGCTTTTATAAGCTGCTGATAAAAATAGCCGTGCAAAGACAATAGACCTTGATACGCGCCGAACCATATTTGGGTAACTGACTACGTCGACAGGAAATACTGATATCTGATAGGCTAGAATTTGACCGCGAGTGACTCTCATATCCTTAGATTCCCTTTAATGCATCTTTCGTTTGATTTAATGACTTGAGAGGAACTTCAGGTACTTTGCTATAATTGTTTATTGGCAATCTTTGATATCTTGATTATCTTCAGAATTACAGGTAATGAAATTCACAGTCAAATACGCAGAATCACAGTAAAATACAACCTCGTCCCCAGGACCTTTTTGTCATATTGGGATGGCAATATGACAAAAGGCCCTGGGGACGAGGTTTAGTAAAATAGCCAGTGTTAATTCCTAAAAACACAAACACATTTCTTGCAATCATTATATTCTTATATACAATAAACATGCTTCTAAGACACAGTAAAATATGGTAAAGACAAAATCGGTGTGTATGTGCAAGTTACAGTTACAGATCCTTCATGTTAAAGCTGGTAGTTCGAACTTCTCGCGGCTATTTACTTTGTCAACTGCGTGTGAATCAATGTGATTTTGAGTGATGAATGTTGTTGGCGGCTCGGTTGCTTCATGAAACGTATTACCATTTGAATCGAGCAGCAGAACATCTGGCTTCGCAGGGGAGGCTTCAATCGCAGCGGATATTTGTTTTCGCCTGTGAAAAGAGTGAAAATCATAGTTGAATATTCAAAATACATCTACCTTTCACGACCCAAGAAAAAGGAGGGAAACTGATCGACAGGGTGTGTAAAAAGGTACCGAGATAGTGAGTTTCTGACAGCCCGACTCGTGTGCTATTATTTGATGAATAGATTTTGCAAAACAGGTTACTGATGAATTCGTAAGGAAGCAAAAAGTAAGCATATGTCGAAATGAGGTAGCGTTTCTTTCAGACGGTGTTCTAATTGTATCGTTTGATTGAGGTAAGACGTGTGTTTTTTCATTACGCAAGTCTTTTGTGTTAGTTAAACGGGCTGTACAAGATTTTAGTAAACAAAGGGTGCATGTCATAGAATTTCTTAAGCCTGCAGTGGACTTCGTCTGTTTAGGCTAAACACCCCTATAACTTGTGGCTCGGAATCCAGCTGTATCTCTAAAATCATTGATGGTATAACAAACCTGATTGTACTGGCTAATTCTACAGAGTTTAAACCTATACAAAATATCTTCATTTGTAATGTGTCTGCTGCTGTTTGCCTGTATTGGGGAGAGAAAGTCATGTCTTTTGGAAGTTTGGTTAAACCCCGTTTACACTGTACCAGTACAACTTTGCATCCGTAAGGAAAGTGTAACAAATCAGTCTCCCGTTCACACTTTTCCGGCTTATCATCCGTAACATTTTTATTGCTTCTATCTATAGAGAAATTTTGTTCTGGAGCAATTTGAACCGTCACAACCGTCACAACTATGTAACGGATTAAAGTGAATCAACGGAGCTAAGTGGAGGTCGTCTAGAAATAGGACAACTAAAACTCCTACGATTTCCTCTGGCTAAACAATATCCACGTAAGTGCCGAAATCATCAAATACAATAGGCTAATAATAGAATACCCAGACCCCTTCCGCGCGGGGCTTTTATATCCCGGTGTAAACGTGATACAGTGTGAATATACCAATTTTTCATCAGAAACGATTTCACACACAGGTTTGCTTTTACAATGTCTTCTGAATCTAACAATTTCTTAACATGCGTGGCTTTACTACTCAGCCCTAGATATCCCTTTGTTTGCGACAGACAATTGCGCTAAAGATGGCGTCAGGGAAATTTGTACCATGATTGCGTTCCATGATAAATCGACCAATCAAATCAATTGGAATTCTTACAGACGCAAAGGATCACGGTAAAAATTCCCTGACGCCATATTTTGCTAGCCTGCGTGCATCCCCTACTGTTTCCGGTGAGTTGAAATTTTTCGCTGAATTGAATTCATTTTCTGACGCAGAAGAAAATGAATTCAATTCAACGAAAAATTTCAACTCACCGAAAACAGTAGGGGATGCACGCAGACTTTCTTCGGCGCAATCGTCTATTGCTGATCGCTTTGTACTGGAGTGTCAATCAAAAACAACGGATACTACTATTACATAACATAACGCACCTTTCACTCTTTAATCCATTGAGCTTTGCGAACAATAGTCTCAAAACACGCTCTCTTTGCTCCCATGTGAGTTCACCAATGTCTACCTTCCCTTCAATGCCAGCCCATTTTTCAGCTTCTTTCATATCTGAAAAAACACTGTTTGTACTCGTGTTCAAGGGAAGGAATGTGCGGACTTTCGGGTAATCTCCTTTTCCAGCATGGGCAGCTAGCATTTTACTGTGGTACAAAATCTGTGCTTCCTTTTTGTATTGATTCCTTGAATAAAGGAAAGAGAATAAGAGAAAGAATAAGAGAAGGCAAAATCGAACTTACAATTGAACACTCTGTTCTTTCCAATAAGTTATTTTCTTATTCATTACATTCAAACGAAAATAAATTTATTTTGAAACTACAAAAAGTACTCAAGTACGTAGGTAGTAGTGAGATCAGTCTAACAAGATTGCTCCTAGGCCGCAAGATATTAATTACCAATAATTTCCGACACTAAACTTTAAAGCATCATTTAAAGGGTTGGAGGGGGGGGGGGGGGGAACAGAGAAACTTTATATCGATTTGTGAAACCACCACGTTAGATGAGGGTTTTTATAATATTTTGCAAGTGGGCACTTAATGTTTTTTTTTGCGTTGTAAATATATTCGTTAAATAAGGAAGAAGGGTTTAATTTTAAGCTGCTT
>REGM01000023.1:1686236-1768755 GCA_004194415.1 Aurelia aurita | reverse complement strand
GGGGGTGGGGGGGGGGGGGGAGGGGGACGAACAGAGAAACTTTCTATCGATCTGTGAAAACACCACGTTTGATTAGGGTTTTTATAATATTTTGCAAGTGGGCACTTAATGTTTCTTTTTGCGCTGTGAATATATTCATTAAATAAGGAAGAAAGGTTTAATTTTAAGCTGCTTCGTCCAAAATGTTACAGAAGATGCCCTTGGTATATCAAAAAAGAAATTTGGACAAGACATTTGAAATAATTCTTGAACAAACAATGAGAGAAAAGTTACTTTTCAAAAGTAAGAGAATGATACTTACCTATTCTTTATTATCTCATTTTTGACGTATTCCAAAGAATCCAAGAAAAACTGTTCTATTTCGGATCTCTGGAGGAAAAAAAGATAAAATGATGTCATATCTTGCAGCTTAATGAAATAATTTGTTGCCCTTGTATATGAATTATACATGATTCTAACTGATCAGTTGTTACGAATTCATCAACCGGTGAGTAGAACAGTTGTAACCTTCAGAAGCTTGAACAAACTAATGAAGAAATTCAAAGGTTCTTGCTCGAATCTATAAATGGAAGTCTAATTTAGATTCAGAGACCAATTTTTGGTACTTATGCCAACAAGTAGGTGTCGCAGAAGCGATGGGAATATAGCATTGCTTTAAGAGCTTTCAAATTTAGTAATCTGAAATATTACATTAAAGGCCATTAACGGAGATATCAGGCAACTTAAGCTAGGGGCCTGGGAAATTTAAATATATAGCCTGTTGCATTCCATTGTATTTGATGGGCTCAATAAAGTATCAAAACAATTGGACCACTGATCTGTGAATTGGAAAAATAGAGGCACGCGGCCTCCTTTTGTTATATTTTAAAACTAGATCGCTATATATCCGTCAATTGTCTTTAATACCACAGCAGTAAAAATTTCTGGAAACATACCTGGTCAAGAATATTTTTTGCTAGCTTCTTTACTCGGTTCATTTCTCTTGTTTTTAGTTCCACAGTTCTTTGCAGGCGAGCTATTTCCATCCTAAGAAATGTAAGCATTTATATGTTTCTTAAAAATTCTATCAAAATCAAGTAAAGCTTTAAAAAAACATTAATTACCTCGCTTGGGAAATACCGCCAGCTTTGGTATAATCGTGTTCTTTGATAAATAATACATTTTGTTAACATTTCCTTATAAAAGTCTACGCTTGCAGAGTCACTGTGGAGGAGCTATGGTTCAATTATTTCAATGTTCAGTTTATTCTGAACGAAGAGCAATTCAAGTCAGTTGATACCTTTTGTTGTAATATACTGGCTTCTTAAATCTAATGCTAAAACTTTAGCTTTTTCCAAAGACATAACCAACCAAAATCAAAATTCTGGGTATATCCGAAATGAGAGGATTTGTTGTTAAGAACTTCCTATAACTGGCAGTCCATGCACAACAGTCCGTAGATTGGCTTAAACGTTGTAGTTAGAATAAACAGCTTATTATTTAGGTACCATCAAAAGTCTGGTTGATCTTCAGGGTCGCAAAAACTTTACAAGGTGCAGGATGTGTGCAAAATAACAGCTGCAACGGTTGTCAGAAACTCCCAGATTTAATAGCTTAATATCAAAGATGAGTTGCAAATTACATTTCCTGTCTATTGACATATCAAGCTGCATATTTAATCAACATCTATAGTTATGAATGATAGCAGTAAGACTTTTATTTGAATAAAAAGATTTGAAGCTATTAACAATCTAATCGAGAACACGCGGATGAGTCAATCGTCGATTTTGTTTTTCGTTAGCTAGTTCTCAGAACGATTATTTGATAGATAGATAGATAGATAGGTAGATAGATTATTTGATAGATTTAATAGATAAGGTATCAAAATCTAAGTTTAAGCATTTCTTTCATGACATACCGGGTGCGCCAAAAAAAACTATCCACGTTTGAAAAATCGTAGTTCCTAGAGTACTGGATGGATTTGAATGAATCAAAGTTTGGTTGATAGCAGAAAGACTGAAGTATTTTTGTGATTTTTCTCGTATTTTTATGAGTACAGATAATAAAGCTAAATTCAAATTTAAGAAAATTCTGTGTTTGCAAAATGCCTGAAAAAGGGCCTAAAACACTTGATCAAATCTTACAGAAATTTCTCACACCGAACAATGCAAAATTACAGTTTTTCACGGGGTATCGGATGTCGTCTGCACTTGTATTGCCATGGGATTGAAAATCTTTAGTATTTCTTTAAGAATTCATTTCCTATAACGCGGGAGAGAGATTAAATGCTCTTGCATCTTGTTCTATGCGGGAGATTTCGTACGATTTGATCGAGTGTTTTAGGCCTGTTTTCAGCCATTTCGCAACAAACGAATTTTCGTAAAGTTGAATTTATCTATGTTTTCTCTGCTGATAAAAACACGAGAAAAATCACAAAAATACTTCAGTCTTTCAGCTATCAGCCAAAATTCAATTCATTCAAATCCATCTAGTACTCTAGGTACTACGATTTTTCAAACGTGGATAGTTTTTTTTGGCGCACCCGGGGTATACATATCTAGAATTAAAAAAAATTGAGCTCCTTTGCAGCAACTGCATAAATGCAAGAAAAGCTTTGGACAACTTGTAGTCTGAAAGTGGTCTGAAGAAATTTGAGTTTGAGATCTAAAACCTCTCATATGAAAAGGAACTCAACTCTAGACTTAATGGTGCAGAGAAATGCTAACGATTAACAAATTCTTTGAATTCTCACTGGCCCTTTAACAATGAGCATTCTCTGACATGCTTTGTGGTGAATCACAATTTGCCCTTTCCTCCTGACACATCTTTGAAACGTCATTCTCAAACTTTCTGAGAGAATCTGTCCCTTAGAGTGAAACATATTTGTATAAGCGGGGATGGCTCAATGGTAGCGCGCTTGACTACCAACCTGAGGGTTGGTGGTTCGAGTCCCCACCCTGCCGAACCTGCTACTTAGAGTGAGGAGAGTCGCCAACTCTCTGTAATTCCAGGCTAAAACATCGAGAGGAAGGACCAGGACATTGCTTCGATAAGCTTAGCTTCTCAGTGTCCTAAAACTACCTTCGGATGCTAGGTAGCAATAAAGAAGAAACATATTTGTACCCTGAATATACCAAGAACAAGAATTTGTGGACAAAATTTTAGATATAGAGAAGTTGTAAAAAAGGCACATACTTGCTCTGCTCAGCTTCTTTCGATGAATTCTGTAATATGTTCGATCTTTCTTCTTCAAACTCTCTAACCATATGACTAAGAGTTTTCTCAAGTGTTAATACTTTTTCAGTCAGCTGAAAAAATGAATTTTTTTTTATTTATGGCAAGAATTCCAGCTCAAGCCTTTTGGGGTGGCATTAAATCATAATTAAAGGGTCTGTTTCAACCAGCATGCCTGCACGTGCCATGACTTGGTTGGCCATTGTTGTCGCCATTTTCATGGCCCATGAAAATGGCGACAACAGAGGTCAACAAAGAGATGCTGGTTGAACAGAGATGCTGGTGCAAGGCATGCTAGTTGAAACAGACCCTTTAAGTGTAGATTAATGCAAAACCTAGGCTAAGATACAGAGACGATTGCCTGCTCAGAATTCAAATGTAACAGTGGCTCTGCTGTTTTCAAGTAAGCCCAAAGTTTTTCAATTTCATCGGTTTTCCTGTAATCGTAAGTGTTAAGAAGCCTTTATCCATGAAAAAGTTGAACAGCGACAAACCAATGAATCCATTGATCAGATTAAACATATACGGTATTTTGAAAAGTCACAATGCGAACTGGAGAGCTTGACACTTATTTTCATTTCATATCCAAACTGCTCGATTTTCACGCAGCCAAGAAAAGCAATTTGCATGCTAACTTTTGCATCTTCTGCAACCACAAAGCAAATTTAAAAGGCAACTACAGTACTATAAAACTATTCCACGGCCATTTGTATGGTCGCCCAGTCTTGACACTGTAAATGAACCTACCTCTTTGTTTTGTTTCTGTAGCTGCTTTGCCTGAATGACTTTCTCTTGCACAACAAGGCTGTTTAGCTCCTAAAAGATTAAATAAAACGCTCATAAAGCATTTCCAAAGAGAAAACGTTCCAGTAATTAATCATAGTAGCTACCAGGGATAATAACTATTTATCCCTGGTAGCTACAGTGGTTCTCTGAGTTGGTAATGTAAAGGAAAGAGTTTCTGCAGTTCTAGCCCACTTTTAGGAGAGGAGGGCTTTTAGCAAGAGTTTTGTTTGAGTCTCAAATTAAGTCTAAATTATCTTCCTGAAAAGCCTTAATAATCAGTCTCTAGGTATCGTACTAACAATGTCCGGATGGGTTCAGCATGCCTAAGGATCCAATACTCAGCCTCTTAGCAAATAGCGTAATCTTCTCAGGCTGAGTCATTAGACCAATAAGGCTAACCAATCTAGGCTAACCAATAAGGATTGTAAAGTATCATTTAAAGTACTATCATCTCAACATCGTTCCAACAACCAGTAGAGCTCTCTCCAGAAGCTCTGATGCATATGCTGACTGTCATACCGGTAGGACCAATTCGAAAAGGTTGGCGGTACAGCGGTGCACACCTTTTGGGGCATGGGAACGAAGTTGAGTATCATGTTTGTAACGAAATAAAATCTTTGTGTAAACAGCACTAGTTCCCGGGGGGAGCTTGGCCACGTAATGTACGGGGGTGTGCCAAAATGTTTTCAAATTAAGTACCCTGTCGGCGAGCAAATTGGCCAATAAACAATAGCAAAATTAACATTTCCGTATCAAACATTCTGTATGATAGCAATGATACCGAATTGATATACCCTCTGGGGAGCTTTTTTCGTGAAAATGATACCCTGCTTGGGAGCAAAATCGCTAAAAACGATACCCTGTTCAGCGGCACATAGGCACATACCCAGTACAAAAATTATTGAAGTACTCCCCCCCCCTGAGTGCTAGTTAGTGCTTCTGGGACACAAAACAGAAATGCAATGCTAAATTTACCTCTTCTCCTGTCAGTGATTTGTTTCTCTGCTCCAGTTCATCTTTTATCTACAAGAAAATAAATGTTGTATCTGAAACATTATTTTGTGCATCTTTTGCTTCATGATGAAAAAAATTAGTGGAATTTCTGATCCACTAACTCCAAACAAGAACCGTATTTCCTCTAATAAACTTTATTAAAATTTGAAGGAATTTGGTGCGGTGTTTATTGGAGGGAAGCGTTTATTAAACAATCGAAAGATCTATATCAAACTCTCATACCATCCAAATAAATCGATATCAATGACTCTTCATGAAGAGATGCAGAAAAAGAGAAAAGATCCCTTATTTTCTTCCATTGTTGTCGCATAAAAATGAAAAATAAACCTGGTAGTTATAGTACATCCTCTTCCTTGCACTTTCTGTAATTCTTCTAATAAAGCGCCGCTCTGATGTGTGCAGCATTTATTAGAGGGAGGCGTCTATTAGCGGGAGGCGTTTACTGGCATTTTTGTGTGGAAAAAGAGGAGGCGTTTATTTGAGGCTAGGCGTTTATTAAAAGAAATACGGTACTTATACGTATGTTTATTCTCCATTGGCTACTACTTGAAGATTTGATGTGACCAGGCCCTGAAGAAAATGTCTTGCTAATGATTCCACCAAATTCCAAAAATGCTAGGTGTGAAACTGACAATTAGCTTACCTTTTGTAAAGTCTGTGTCTCTTTGAGATGAAATGTCAACGCTTCGTTAAGTCTGATGTTCTCTTTATATACTGCTCTTGTTGTTTCGTCGAGATTACTAAAGGGAAGAGAAAAACTTATTCAATACTATTACGGTAAAAAGGAGGATGTGAATTTAGATACCGGGTGTCCAAAAAAAGTCCTCTCAAATCATCAAAAACTGAATGATTACGCCTATTCGAAAAATTTCAGTTTGATGTGTTTTGTTGACGATCCACATTGCCTTCTTTCGATACCTGACGTTAGAAAACAGAGGCGAAAACGATACCCTGAAAACAGCACATCCCCGTCGCACATATTAAGTACCCCCCCCCGAGCATATAGCATTGGCTTTACCTGACTGCTTCAGCATGTGCTTGTTCTGCTAACTCGGAGATCTTTTTGCTTGCTTCCTGTTGTAGTCTCATCTACAGAGGAAAGGACGATAACAATAATATCAGATAATACACAAAGTTCTAAATTTGAATATATCTTAAAAATTTAGATGAACAGTAATATGTTCTTTCAAAGTCTATCCTAATAACTGAAATGCAAAAATTGATACTGACTTATCGTTAAAGGATTTGTGCAAGGTTAAAAGCTTGCATTTGCAAAGAGCATAAAAATCTAAAAATATCCCATTCAAATCAAAGGTGCACACGCGCAGTGAACAATGGATAGCCAAAGAAACAATGAAATGTCTGAGTGTTTTCTTTGTTCTATTTATAGACAAGCCTATTTACCATTGCACATTCCCTTTAATCTTGAAAATAAAAAAATTTATTATCGTATTTGTTTAGGACATTAATCCATTAAAAATATTGCGTGTAACAATCAACCTGGAAAAACGTGCAAATATTGTTTGCACAACATAAACAATTTCTTGAAAATGTTGTATGTTTGGCAAGCGAATCTCAAATCTTTGGCAAAAAGTGTCTGTCGAGGGCTTTATGCCTCGACCAATATACACCACATGGCCAGCTGATTTATTTCGTTAAAATTGCTGGCAAGAGTCGACAGCTATGTGGACTTGCCCAAGTCTCACTTTCTTTCTCAGTCGATTACGGTAAAAGTCACTGCGGGTTCTCCTTCTACCTGCCCCCGCAGTGACTTTTACCGTAATCGACTGAGAAAGAAAGTGAGACTTGGGCAAGTCCAACAGCTATGTACCGAGAGACCCAACAAATTGAAACTTATTGAAACATAATCAAACATTTGATTACATTACTGATCTTGAAGACTTCCTTTTCTGTATTTGTTTCAGGACCAAATCAATTTTAGACATATTGCAAAGTCATGAAATGGCTTTGTCTTTGTGAGAATTTGTGCTTTTACGAGCAACCTGGTTTTGAAGCATACTCTGATATCACAAGAAGTTATCAACAAATTGAAGTTTAATGCTACCCTACCACATAAATTTGTTGCCTACACTCGTGACAAAGCACTTATATTACGTAAGACTCGATGCTTAATATGTAATCGCAAGAAATAGCTTTTTGCTAAAATATAAAATGTGCAAAATACTCTTGCTCAAAGCATGTTTTTGATACCGTAATTTCTTCGTCTCTCTCCCGAAAGAACAAAATAGCAATCACCTATAACATCTATTTTGTCCATGCAACAAATACCCAAAAAGAAATTAAATGGGATTTTTCAAATCTAGAAACACACCGTTTTCAAACAGCAAAAGAAATATCGTATATACTATCAAAATGGTTTGGATGACGAATAAGGGTCGCCTACTATGGATCTGGACAAAGAAATTACACAAATATTACTTTTTAGCTAAAGTAGTTACCTTCTCTTCAAAAAATTTGTGTTCCATCAGTGATAATGTATCCTTGTGTTGTTTATCACTATGAAATAGTGCATCCTTTATCTAGCAAAGCAGAGAAAAAAGTCACGAGCAATCATAAAAGAGGTATTACATACAGTACATTACAAAACAAAGAATGAGCATGATACTTCAGGAGCAATTCACCACCCAACAGGACAACCCAGGACAAGAGCAAAACAACAGGAAACGCAGGCCCAATACGGGTACTTCACACGGGTACACTATCGTATCGCTCCCCTTTCTGGACCGAAACATTAGAGCGCTCACACGAGTACGGTACTACATGTATATCTTACCATTTTTCCGTGTGGTACGTTTTGTAACGATACTGAATGGAACGGTAAAATAACGTTCCCGTGTGAACAGCGCCTGTTACGTTACGGTACGGTACAATATCGTTCCAAAAGTGGATCTATTTTGAAACGCTTTTGAGTTGACACAGGACAAAACGATGCGACATTGTCTCGTTCTAATTTTTTATTGCTCTCCAGACAGTTGGGACTTTGAAAGCATAATCATAATCCTACCTTATCATGATTATATTAAGTCTCCAGAGACGCCACCACGATTGTGCGGTTTAGTTTGGCTAAAGTCGTCGAAATAGTTCTCCATCCATTTAAATCAAGTTGAATGAAAACACTTTTCTGGATAGTCAAACTTGTTTTTGCTTTTTGCAAAAATTTCCTTAAATGCAGCATTTTCCTTCATTTCGCCTTAATTTCCTTTAATTCAAGGTTTTCACACTTAAATTTTGATTAATTTAAGTCATATAAATTAGATTACCTAAAATTCTACCAGCATCAATATCCCTTCAATACCCTACAATAGGGTATGCTAATTATTTTAAATACCTCATCAAGCTCCTTTTGCATTTGTGCACGCTTCCTTCTAAACTCTTTCACCAGCTTTAGTTCAGATTGTATTAGATGAACCTGAAATTTGAGATTATCGGACCTTCATTGTCTATTTGGAAAAAGATACTAGATAATGAAAAAGACCCTCCCATTTCAAATGCTTCAAGAAATAATCTTGGGAAATGCGATGTTTAGAGATGGCCAATCTCAAAAGACGAAAAAACATTCTCTTTAAAAAGCATTTTTAGAAAATCCCGATAACTTGGGGATGGAAAAAATGGTATATACATGCTCAACTATCGAATCAACATAAAATCTTGGCCAAGCAACAAAGCATGATAGGTGGGTTTATTTTGTGAAGCTTTGAAAAAGAGAGCCTTTCACACACTGGGTGAGTCAGAAAAAATGGACACCGTTTGGAAGGCTACCGTTCCCTAAATATCAAGGCACAGTGATCAAGGCAATAATATAATATGTTATCTGTTATCATGCTATATAGACTCACTTATCATGCTATATAGACCAAGCAAACGTCCTTAGTGCATGCCGCAAAGTGGCTAGCGCTCTCGCCTTCTGTACGAGGAAAGGTGTGAATGTGAGCCCTTTGCTGGCCGCTTGGGGAAAAATCACCAAAAGAGTTGTACTATATAGCCTAAGCAAATGTCCTTAGTGGCGGATGTTCGTTAAAGTGGTGTACTATGCTGTTGTTTACTTCTATGTAATGGTTGCGGTGTAGATATTGCCTTTTGCTCCTCGTGGTATCGTTTTAGTAGTATTGTATAGTAATTTGTAAGTAGCGTAGCTAGTAATATGTATTGTAAACTTTTTTATGGGGATGTATAAAAAAAAATATATATATATATATAATATATTAATATCTTATTGGATAGCCGACATGTTCAATCAATTTTAGGATTTTGCCTGGCTGTATTCGAGAAGGTCCCTTGAAAGACCGTTAAAAACGGTATAAATCACGATCAAATTTCGCTAACATTTCTGCCTTATAACGATGACTTGAACACGGATTAGCAAGCGCTAAGTTCATCCCCATTAGTGCAAAAACAATAGTTCGAGGGGATTCCATCTGCTCAAGAGGATAATACGTGCTAACTATTAAGGTAATTGCCATTACTGTGAGGCAGGAAGACCTACAAAATTTGATCATCATTTGTAGCCGTTATTTTAGAGTTTTTGAAGGAGCCTTCTCGAGAAACTCTCCCATAACTCCAGAAAGGAGAGGCCGATTTAAGCCAGGTAAATTTTCATATCTAATGAAACACATCGGCTTTTAAACAAGATATTTGCCAAAGTTATTGCTTTGATATTCAGCAAACACGATTTTATCAAAGGTCATGTGTTTTTTCATTCACCCGGTAGGTGATGCATTTGTTTAATTATAGGTATTCCTGGTATCATTTAGTAAAATACAGTAGTTCCATCTGTATGTATCGAACTTTCACACGTATTTGCAGGCTATTTTGAGATCTACAAAATAAAAAGAAACATCATAATTTCAAACCTCATTGGTCTTTTCCGTTAGTCCTTCTTGAAGATCGTTAATCTTTCCTGTGTAATGGTCGATCTAAAAAAGACAACATTTAGCTGTTAGCACATATTCAACATCAAAAAATGATTTTCTCAATTCAATGACAGATTTGATAAAACTTAGCTTTGCATTTATTCAATTAATTTTTAAACTTATACATTAGAAAGACTTTTGAAACTTGTAAGTGCACTAAAAAGACTCTCCATTATGAATGTCTTCACTATTTCAAAAGAAAATTATTCTGGCTTGAAGGGATTTAAAATTTCCTGTTGATTGAGCCACATGTTCTTTGATGTTACATGTTCTTTCTAACCACAGGCATTTAATTCATTTTTAAAATGCAAAAGACATTCCTATTGTCAAACACACTAGGCAAGGATTATACCAAGCATAATTTTGAAAAAAGTTTTCACAAACTCCCATATATGTTCTTACCAGTGATTGTTTTTCTTTCCTTGCCTCACGCTTAAGGTCTTTGATTGTCTGTTGCAGCTTATCAATCTAGGATATAATAAATTGTGATATGTAAACAATGAAAAAGGAACCAAGATTGGGCAATGATTAGACTGGATTCAGTGTTATATTTTGAAATATGTTATTTAGCACACATACACTATAAAAAGCAATTAACATTGTTTTCTTGTCTCAGAATTCTCGAAAATTTTGTTAAACTCCCAAGAATTCTTGGTGAAGAAGAAATAAATTGGCTTGCTTTGAAGGTTAACACAGAAAGAAAGCATGTGTGCCAAGAATAGAATCCTCTCGCAACAAAATTCTTTAAAAAAATTTTACATGAAATGAATTATTCGTAAAGAATTTATTCACATGGTGCAAGGAATTTGGAATTCTTTAGTGCATAAGAAATCATTTTAAGACAAGGAGGAAGCATATCATAGACCATTTCATTTCATTTCATAGAATCCTCTAATAGAATCCTCTCACAACAAAATTCTTTAAAAGTTTTTTACATGAAAAGAATTATTCGTAAAGAATTTATTCACATGGTGCAAGGAATTCTTTAGAGCATAAGAAATCATTTTAAAACAAGGAGGAAGCATTTCATAGATCCCATCCTAGAATTTGTATCAGAATTATTGTAAGAAAGGCCTGAACTCCATGCAGAATGCAATTTTTCATTTTTGTTGATAGTTTTCAGTAGTACTTGTTTGAGATAAATAACTTTTTTGAGCACTGACGTTACCTGGCCATCTTTCTTTATATCTGCTTTCTTCAAATATGATACAACTTCAACAGTGTCTCTTTCTGTTTGGGCCACCTGATTCTGTAAGCTTTCATTTTCAAACAGGAGTTTCTTTGCACTCTCTCTAACAGAAAGAATTAGGTAAATAAAAGTACAAGAAAAGTATGAAGACAGTGTGTTGACGGATTCCCTGGCTCCATTCTGGCAGTTTTAACTCACTAAAGTCATCATATTCGGGAAAAATCCATAATAAGCCCCCCTAAAGATTGGGCTTCCTGTAACCCACTGCATTCAGGGTGTAAATTTACTACCATAAAGCCAGACAAAATTCTTAAAAGTATACCCATAAAGCTAGAAAAAGTAAAATAAGCATACAGTACGGAGACCCTGTTAGGGAGGGCAGCATTATTTCATATTTCATTCTGAAATTTTGCCATTATTTCATATTTCAAAATTACCATGATTATGAAATATTTCACAAATATCAACTGACTCAGTTTTGTTCAAAATTGAAAATATTTTCATTTTGTATCTAGAAATAATTATTATTTCATATTTCACAACTAAAAAAGTTCAAATTAAGTTAAATTAAGAGTCACTGAAAAGCTTACCCATAAAAAGTTTAAAACCATACCTATTAATCCAGACACTAACAAGAAAAAGGTACCCAAAAAATGGCACAACCCCGCAAATGGATACTATGGAAATAAGTTCATGGGTGATTTTGGTATAACTTAAAATAATTCAAAATGTAGGTTTTTCACCGCCAAGTGCTGGGATTGCAGAAGTAGAGAAGGCCTAATAGAGTCCACAACCCCTGTGCTCAAGTTGTGTTGGTGAGGCTCCAACTTCATCTGCACGACTGTTCTGCTGGAAAGTCAGTGGTATACAACATGGCACCACAACACCTTCTAAAAAACTGTACCTATATTCCTGCTTGGCCCTTTCTGTTGTGTAAAGCTTTCCTTCCCATAAATGTGCATTTGCAATTGCAGAATTAACTACAGCTTCTTTCTCTTCTTTAGCAGTGGATTTTGATCCCTTCTTTCTGCAAAAAGAAACATCAGTGTCATTGACAATTGACAAATGTTTTCAAAAGACACCAGGGTCCTAATCATCTTTCAAAGCATGCATGAATAAAATAATTTGTTTTCAACAAAGCCTGATCTGCATCAGGAACCGGTGATCAATATCTTCTTTTAATCAAAACTTTTCGGGGTTGCCACCTCCAAAGCCCTGCTGGTTCAGAGTAACTTTATTCCAACCGCTGATACAAATCGGCAGTAAATGAAAATATAAGTTCAGGTAATAATAAGACAGATGTGTCTGGTAAAGTGCAAAGAAGGCACGTCATGGTCTGTCAGGGAGTTTGGTCTCGGTGTCTGTTTAGGAACTTTTTTCAGACCTTTTTGTGCAAATTTTGGTTCAATTTAACTAGGTAGTCTAGATAGGCCTAAAACATTCATAGATACGTCTGCAAACAAAACTGAAGCTTGATCATTGTGTTCCTTACCCTTTCGCCTTTCCTTTTCCTTTAGATTTCCCCTTCTTCACTTTTTTTGGCATCTTTATTTGTTACTTTCTTTCCCTAACTTTTTGCGTCTTTCTTTTCTGTTTGTTTTCCGCTTTGATTTTGGTCAACTTATAAGTCTGCCTCGTTCTCATTCACAAGTTGCCATAACAACAGCAGGCATCAAAACATTTTTGAATCGGACCACCAACAATAGAATAATATAATTTAGGGGGTTCGGATGATTTGACTTGTAGGTTTAGTGCCCAGGGGGGTACTTGGCCGACATTTGTACAGGGGGGGGGGGTGTCCTCCGCGTGCTTCATTACCAACCCACTTCTATGATGATGTAATACCCTTAAGGGACGGGTCATTAATACTTGCCGGGGAGGTGGTGGAAGACATCTGGAAGGGGGGACCAAAATTTTACCTACTCAAAGAGAGGGGGGACGAAAAATAAAGCACATCTCAAGGAGGGGGTATGAAAATAATTTGAGGTAAATCCTGATAATTTCTAAAAACTAGTTCTTCAGGAATTAAAACATAGTTTTTCAGTTTCTATATACACAATTTTATATATGTATTGGGAGGGGGGTTGAAAATATTTTCTGCAATGTTGGAGGGGGAACGAAAATTTTCCATAAATCAGAGAGGGGGGACGAAAATTCCATCAAATATTTGCAAATGTCTTCCACCCCCTCCCCAGCAAGTAATAGTGACCCGTCCCTAAAAAAAATTGAACTTCTCGCTTAGCATTTTGTCTTTTCCAAATTTTCTCCCAAAGAGAGTTTTAGAGCATTTTCCCTTGCAAAACAAACCCTTTTGAGGGGCACATACCTGACATTCGACATATTTAGGGTTAGTTGTGGTGTGGTAGGGCACTTTCTACTGGTGGACGATGTGTTAGACCCCAGGGACTGTGATACATCGAGGCACTACCCCAGGGACCAGCGGGAATAATTTGTCCCTTTGGAACTCAAATGCACAAGTGCGCTAGTGCGCAGCGTCTGAAAAGCTGTTCGAAGGAGCATGGCGCCAAATCCATTTGTTGTTGTTGTGTTGACTTTAGGCCCTGTTGCTGTTGCTCATTTGCAGGAGTGGACACTGGAAATACATACAGCACTTGAGATGCAAGAAAAGCATGCAAATGATTCAAGAACTAACCGCATGAACGGTGAAAGAACACTTCAGTGATATCTGCAAATAGATTTGACTTTGAGTTATACCTGTCCTTGCTGCTGAAATTTGGATTGTAGGGTTGCAAAAAAACTCCATGGAAACCAACCGGTTTAGGCCTGGAATTTTGAAGAACTGGTGAGAGGGGTTTTGCAAGAAGTTACGATGGAAAAGCAATCTTTTGAAACAGACCGAATCCAGGAACTGAAGAATGAAAGAATTAATCTCCAGAAAAAGACGTTCACAAAATGGATGAACACCTTTCTACAGGTTAGTAGAAAGATCTTTATCGATCTTTATCGTGCCTACTGTAGGCACGATAAAGATCGATAAAGATTACTGCTAACAAACACTTGTACAATGTACCTGTCCTGTGTACTAGCCTGTGCTACAAACACTGTAACTAAAACTACAAGTCAAAATCTTCATTACCAAATGACTTAAATCTATGAACACGTTCTTGGGTTCTTTTATTTTCAGGAAAATGATGGACAAGCTAGGTAATATCTTCCCCATGATCAGTAGCGTGGCCACAGGGAGGGATGGGGGGCATTTGCCCCCCCCCACTTCTGTGAAAAGATGGTCCTCGAGATTCTTTCAAAAACGAGGAGAAAGTAGCTGGGTATAGGTAGGGTGTGTAAGAATTTTTCCAAGAAATGCAGGAAGGTGACCGGGAGAGTCATTCTAAGCCAAGGTAAAGGTTGGTATTTTTAAAAATTTCCCCAGACATACTATCACAGAATTTTCAAGGCTCCCATTTCGGGGACAAGCAAACGATGGATTGCGAGAAGCGTCCTAGGACAAAGTATAAGGTCTTAGCGAAAACTTTTTCCAAAGATGGTGATTCATAGAAAACTGTTACAAAATTATCGAAGTTTCCAATGGCATTGGTAAAGATGGGATGGAGAAAGGGATCCTAAGCCATAGAAACTGATGTTTACTCAAAACATTTTCTGGGGATGCTAACTGTTAAAAAGATTTCACAAAATGGTCAAAATTCTATGTTGATAACGGCAAACATGGGATTGAGAGAAGCGTTCTAAGCCAAAGTAAAGGGCGTGTCCTCAAAACATTTCCTGGGGGCTTCGCCCCCAGACCCCTTTGTTTGAATACCCCCTAGTTAATTTGTCCTGGCCACGCCGCTGCTCATGATGATCACATTCAAACCCCTACTACTACTGACTGTACTATCAATCTATTTAATCTGAATTTTTAGATTAATAAAAAGCGCCACAGCACTTACAACATTAAATCAATATGTATGTACAGTGTAGTACATGACGCCAATATTTTGGCTCTGTACATGGTAAAACTTAATTAATGTACTATGCATTTCTTTGAATTTTAGGAAAATATGAAGGTTGATAACATATTTGAAGACTTGTCTGATGGAAGAGTCCTGATACGTTTATTGGAATCAATTTCAGGAGAAAAAGTTGGAAGAATTGGTGAGTATCTTGGCTTTCAAAGGAGGTGGAGTTGAAATTGCAGGCTTTTAGCACAAACCGCTGGGCTGGAATTACAGAAGTGCTAATCAAGTGCTAATCAAGTTTGTGGACCCCTATGCCATGATGCCGATGTGATGTGGCTTGGTTTGAACTAGGCCTGTTCATTGACCATAATTTTATTATTCGATTAATCGTATGCAAAATTGCCAATTAATCAATTAATCAAATGGCCAAGAGTGTAACAATTACATCATTATAAGGAACAAACAATGGTAGCAATGGAATAGAATTCCAGAAAGGGTCCATTACAGGCAGAATAATCAGGCCTGGCCGTGAGCATTTTAGCAGGCGAGCGGTACATCGCTCTCCTCGGTAAACTCAGGCGGGCAATTTTCCGTCTACCAAAAATCGTCAATTAAAGCGTATGAATAAACGGGGAAGGTAAAATTGGTCTTTAAACATATAACTTCATTAAACACGAAGACCATTCTCTCACAGAAATGAAACGACAGTTTTATATAGTCGTAAATCAACCACACTTTCAGAAAAGAGGCTATGAACGGAAATAAATATGAGGCTATGAACTAAATCAGGTAATATTTTTCGAGTACTTGAGTTTCTGAATTTTTTGGCGATCTGAGAATTAACCTTCTCAAAAGGGCTTCGTATAAGGATTATATTTTAGTTCCAAGTCCTTGGCTCAACAATCAATACGTTTTTAGTATTTGCCGTATGTTGAAAATGATTTGGGGTTCAACGTGTTGGGAGGAATCGAATGGGAGGTCGATTCCCTTTTCACCTGACTTTTTTAATTGGCCTTCGAAGTAAATATGTGTCACTGGCTTCTCCTAGTGTTTCGTTTGTTTTTCGCGTGACTTGTAAGTAGTTTTGATTTTACAGGAGTAGATTACTTCCTANTCAGGTAATATTTTTCGAGTACTTGAGTTTCTGAATTTTTTGGCGATCTGAGAATTAACCTTCTCAAAAGGGCTTCGTATAAGGATTATATTTTAGTTCCAAGTCCTTGGCTCAACAATCAATACGTTTTTAGTATTTGCCGTATGTTGAAAATGATTTGGGGTTCAACGTGTTGGGAGGAATCGAATGGGAGGTCGATTCCCTTTTCACCTGACTTTTTTAATTGGCCTTCGAAGTAAATATGTGTCACTGGCTTCTCCTAGTGTTTCGTTTGTTTTTCGCGTGACTTGTAAGTAGTTTTGATTTTACAGGAGTAGATTACTTCCTAAGTGTTGAAGAGATTGAACGGCCAGGAATTATATTTCGAGGTCAAAACAATAAGGGGATTAACTTCCTATCAATATTTTAGTTTTACTAAATGAAGTGATAAGTAATGAAATAAAGTCTAAGGCGGGCGGTTCCCTTGTGAACTGACGTGAAGGCGAGCGACAAGCAGCTCGCCTCGTCCTCCCGAGGCGAGCGTGGAGGCGGGCGCGGGCGATCGCCCGCCTTAAACGGCCAGGCCTGAATAATGGAATAATCGATCACTATCTGCAATGCAATTGAACTGACCGTTTTTGTAAAACCGCTTTCTTTTTGCAATGGTAGATTGTTCATCAGGTCTATGAAAATCAATTATTTTCTTGTAATCGATTATGAATGAAAATTGATTAGCGACTCAAAATCGATTATTTCAGCAAAGTTGATTATTACCTGTAGTTGATTAATCGATTATTCGGCACTAATTGATTATTTGGCATCAATTGATTAGACCAAGTGGTAATCAATTATTTGCACCTTCTATTGATTAGTTGATTAATTGATTATTGATGGACAGGGCCTAGTTTGAACCACCGACTTCTGAACTATGCTTACTGCCAAGACAGAGGATGCACTATTGTGCCACAACACCTTCAAATTAATTTTCATTTGTGTTGCAACTCTTTTCCAGAAATTTTAAACATGCAGACAGGGTGACCCCAACAATGTGAACGTTTTAAAAAATCATCAAGATTTAATTACTGATCTCGAAAATTTCTTTGTGTTTAATTTGTGTCATGAGCCAAATTAGTTTCAGGGATCATATGGCTCCTTAAGGGGAATATGCAATGGTATAGGCTTGTCTATAAATAGAACAAAGAAAACACTCGGATACATCATTTTCTTTGGTTATGCATTGTTCATGACGCATGGCCAACTTTGATTTCAATCAAGATATTTTTAGATTTTTTGCTCCTTGCAGAAGCAAGCTTTTAACCTTGCACAAACTCTCTTAGTTTGTTGTTTGCTGAAGTTGAAATGCATTATTTATCCCAATTCTTTTCAAAGAAAAGTATTGTTATTTCCCTCAACATTGGGGGTGAAGTTTCACATTTATGGGTCATCTTGTATACAGTACGGGCCTTAGGCAAGAAAACAGCGTTAGTGTATTCAAGACCTGTACTGTATGTTTAATGATACTTTGTAATTTTACTTTCAGCAAGAGGAAAACAAAGAATTCACAAGCTAGAAAATGTTTCCAAGGCTCTGATGTTTCTTCGGAAATCAGTAAGTGGATGCTTTATAATTTTGAGAAGAATTCTTTGTGATTGAATTGTTTCTATGAAAACAATAATACACCATTCAACAATTGGCGCTTGAAGACGCTAAAACAAAAATGTTTAACTACTTTTCAGGCAAAACTATAAATAAGAGTGTTACTACTGTATACCTCTTTTGATTGCAGGTAAAGCTTGAAAGCATTGGACCAGAAGATATTGTTGATGGCAAACGAGAGCTAATTCTTGGCCTCCTCTGGATGATTATTCTTAGATTTCAAATTTCAAAAGTTGAAAATGAGGTATTATATATACAGTATATAATTATAAATTGATCTTTTTTACGTGGCTTTTAGCCGCATTGTTTTTGTAAATGTTATTCATATGCATATGTCATATGTGATAGAGGATAAAGGAGTTAGAAAAATTAACCAAACAAGTTATAAGATTGATCATGAATTTTGGAACAATTGTTATTGAACAGAAATGCCAAAAGAATTGGAAGGAAATGTTACAAGGAGATGGTATTGTTAAGTGTTGCATTATTTGGGGTTGCTACAACTATCAAAACAATTGAAGGAGCATGTTTTAGTGATATATAACTTTTCTGAAAAATTCTAAAGAGGGAATTTCTTAGATTTGTCCTGCTGTATCTCCTCTATGCACTCTGTAATGTTTGTAAAAATGTTACCCTAGTCATTAATCTGCTATAGAAGCTACGTCCTCTGCACTAATTCATGACAACAGTAGTACAATACAGAACGGAGTCCATATTATAATGAGAAAATCCACCCCTTAAGGAGAAAGGAAAAACAGTGCAAGCACAATCCAACATGTTTAATCACAATCGCTGGTGAAAAAACAGCTTTTACTGCCTTAGCCAATCAGCGATCTGCTTTTTCCAAAAATATCGTGTGGCGGTAATATGAGCCCTAATCTGTTGACAGGGTGCCTATCCTACTTGATGCCNCAGATTTGGGAAAAGCAGCCTTTTTGTGCTGCCGACTTGGGGGGGGGGTGGGCAACTTAAAGAACTTGGGTGCTATGGCCTCCCCTTGACTCCGTGCTACCACCTCGGACTTACAGGGCATTTGTGATTGAGCTCCATGCAAAGAAGAGATTTCAAAATGAAAAAGCAACGATCCCTACTACCTGTTGGGAATAACGCAGTACATATGCGGAGGAGGTTTGTACTGAGATTATCTGTGGTAAATGGCGATGGTAATGGTAAAATTGATCGTTGTTTCCTATTCCAAAAGCTGTATGGCCGTGAATCTGTCAACAGCTAGCATTGATCGAATTGTGATCATGACGTATAATGTAACACCACACAGAAACAATCTACATCTGTCATCATCCACCTATGAACCACAGCTTGAATAGATGTCTTGAATCACAAACACGAGATTGAGCACTGAGGACAAATATGCAAATATTATTGGCATCGCACAACATCGCCGCAAATTTATTAGGAACAGGAAGCCAAGTAGAAAGTTTCGTGATGGAGAAAACAGATCTCAGATACGGTACGAAATATTCGAACAAATGGTTTTTACAGGAATGTACATCAGGTTTTCGCTGATAATAAATGCCACTAAACAGAAAGATGACAGCCACGTGCATCACCTCACCAGGCCAGAACAATTTGGCGCCAAATCAGTCAGTTTGCCTGCTAAGAGCGCGCGAGACACAAGTGGGACCATTCGCTGCATATTCCTGTTTGCTGGGTAAGTTGTTATATTATCTAGTACTGGATATCAATGCTCCTTTATCTGAATCGTTGTTTTAGGTGTAAAATATTGAGAAATTTGATTTTCTCTTGACAAGAAGGGAAATGTTTTTCGTGTTCCAGTACAAACACAAACAAGTTTCTTTGTTTAGAATAAATTTATCGGAGTCGAGCTATCCTCGAACTAGTAGGATCGAAATTAAACAAACTTTCGCCCTGTATTCAAACAGATGATCGAATCAAATGGTTGATTTTTCCTGAACAAGTTTCCCGCGTTAGCGCTATATCAAAGGCATCAAGTAGGATTAGCACCCTGTCAACAGATTAGGGCTCATATTACCGCCACACGATATTTTTGGAAAAAGCAGATCGCTGATTGGCTAAGGCAGTAAAAGCTGTTTTTTCACCAGCGATTGTGATTAAACATGTTGGATTGTGCTTGCACTGTTTTTCCTTTCTCCTTAAGGGGTGGATTTTCTCATTATAATATGGACTCCNTGATCATGAATTTTGGAACAATTGTTATTGAACAGAAATGCCAAAAGAATTGGAAGGAAATGTTACATGGAGATGGTATTGTTAAGTGTTGCATTATTTGGGGTTGCTACAACTATCAAAACAATTGAAGGAGCATGTTTTAGTGATATATAACTTTTCTGAAAAATTCTAAAGAGGGAATTTCTTAGATTTGTCCTGCTGTATCTCCTCTATGCACTCTGTAATGTTTGTAAAAATGTTACCCTAGTCATTAATCTGCTATAGAAGCTACGTCCTCTGCACTAATTCATGACAACAGTAGTACAATACAGGTCTTTTGTAACAGAAAGCAATGTTAATGTACGCAAGGCCTGAGGTACCAAATGGAACAGGTACTGCTTTATTTCCATTTCCATTTTAAAACTTTTACATTGCCAATCCATTAGAGTGGATCTCAGGATGCACGATCTGCAAAGGAAGCATTACTTCTATGGTGCCAAAGAAAGACTAAAGGGTAAGTTAAACTGTTCAACTCCAATTCTTTATGAGTTGATTTAGTGTTTTAGGCCCCTTTTCATGAATTTCCCAATCATGGATTTTCACCAAGTCAAATTGACCTATATTTTCAGTGCTCATAAAATGAAAGAAAAGTTGCAAAACACATTTCGGTCTCTCGGCTATCAGACAGAATTCGATTTATTCCAATCCATCCAGTTTTCTACGTGCTACGAATTTTTAAACGTCTGATGTTTTATTTGGTACACGTCTGGAAAATGATCTGATTTCAATATTATTTTTCTGATTTTGTTTGCAGTTACCCTGGCGTTGAAATCAAGAACTTTACAACCAGTTGGAGAAATGGTCTTGCCTTCAATGCACTCATTCATAAACACAGGTATGTAAATACAGAAGTAAATGCATTTTTAATGTATTTTATAAAAAGTTGTACCAAGAAAATCTGTTGTATGAATTAATTGATAGCGAATTATTTGGTGCTATTTTATCGATGTTACAAACAGGTAAAATTCAGGAGTTTGTAAAACCAAGCGAGTCTAAGACCCATCAAAGGTTAAGTTTTGAAAAGCTACGGAAGAGTCAGAAAGGATAATTTTCTCAATTACGATACATATTCCTTTGAATTTCGCACCTCTGTTATTTTCGCTCTTTTCATATTTTGCCCACCAAATTTTTGTCGCACCTAGCAGATTCCATATACTTCGGTTCCTTAATTTTTTGCGCCGTTGGTTTCTGTGACTATTGTTTCCTTAGTTGTAAATTTACCTTCAAAGGTAACAATGATCCAATTGAAAAATGAATTTGACCTTAGAAACGAGACATGGTTTATTATGTAGCCAAACAGCAAGTCGTTGATATTGTTCCAATTAAGTACCAGGGAAGGAGAAATACTGGGTGCGCCAAAGAAGTATCCTATTTTGACAGGCCACGATAAATCGTACACCGGGCCAATTATGACGATTGAGGATTTAATCTTCAGTAAAAATTCTAAAATACTAGGCGATGTTTCGATTTTTCTGCGGCCTACTTCCGAGCTTTAAGCGATTCAAAAGCCATTTCTAGCTTGGAAACAGCCTAAACCGATCGAGAACATTGATCAAATTTTCATAAAGACTGAACTTGAAAGGACAAAAGAAACCAACTACTTTTTATCAATAGCTTTATTGAAATTATCAAAAGCCACAGTTTTGAATTGACAAAGTAATACTAAAAGATTGTGCAAGGATGGAGTAAGCGCTCGTGCAACTGATCGCAACTAATCAAATTCTAGACTTTACTTGTTGTCTTGCATAGCTCAGTCTTTAGAAAATTTGATCGGTGTTTTTCGAGCCATTTAGGCTGTTTCCCGACTAAGAGCTTTCAAGAAATCGAACAGGAGAAGTTGGTAGCCGAAAAATCGAGACAAAAACTTCCTAGTGTTATTCGAAATGTTAACTAAATAGTAAATCATCAATTTTCAAAATCAGTCTCGCATCCGATCCATCGTGGCCTGTCAAAGCGGTATAATTATTTTGGCGCACCCGGTATATATTTTTTCAGAATAAATATTCATGTATTATATTTCATATTTTATACACACACAACAAATCTGACGATTTAAAAAGAACGGACCAGAGTGTACTGGGTCCGAGAACTTCTTGCATTAACCTTAAATGGAAATTCGTTACACTTGATTAAATTATTTTCTATAAAAGCCGATGTATTTATAAAAGTCTTCAGTTGCTCTGATGATGGCCTTGTGTCCGAAACTAGTTAGCAGATAACTGAATAAAGCTAAAATAGCGCAAAAGATCAACTCGATGCCTACTCTCTGAAGATGTTGTTCCTCTTCTTCATCGTTCACTATATATTATTTAAATTATTTTCTATAAAAGCCGATGTATTTATAAAATTCTTCAGTTGCTCTGATGATGGCCTTGTGTTCGAAACTAGTTAGCAGATAACTGAATAAAACTAAAATAGCGCAAAAGATCAACTCGATGCCTGCTCTCTAAAGATGTTGTCCCTCTTCTTCATCGTTCACTATGTATCATATTTTATACATATTTAGATAGGGTACAAAATTCAATAGAAATTGTTTTACAATTTGTCCTTGTTAGATTAAAGTTCCTAATAACAGATTTTAAATATTTTACTCATAAATATATATGCAAGTGCACACAAAAGATACCTGGACTAATTAAATTAAATATTGTCGTACCGCAATTGTCTCAGCTTTGATTTGAAAGAGTACACCGAGGGGGCATCTATGATATCGTTGTCAAACCTGTTCCACATATTTGTACCACGGTAAGAGAATGCCTTTTGGCCACTTACTGTTCGCATTTAACGATACTGCAAGGTTGTTTTTATAGTTTCTTAGCTCTGAGGAACTGTGGTGCAAGATTGTTCAAAGATTTGTATATCATAGTGGGTGTCTCTTTTAAAATAATTTCTTTAATGGACAACCAGCCAAGTGCTTTGCGTATCGGCAAAGAGGGTGCATCATAAGAACTGCCCGTAACGATTCGGGCAGCCCTGTTTTGTAATTTTTGAAAATACTCTGTTTTCGTTATTCCACCGCAGCCCCTAACGGAGCAGCAATAGTTTAGATGATTCTAGATTTATCATTTCGCACCCTTTAACTTATAGTCGTACAAATCTAACTTTGTTTTTTAGACCAGATCTGCTTGATTTCTCCAAACTACAACCCCAACAACATAGTGTAAATCTTGGTCTTGCTTTCGACACTGCGGAGCAACGATTGGGAATTGCAAAGCTTTTAGATCCTGAAGGTGAGACATTTTCTAAACAAGTTGCTGTCATTAAAAATCAGTGATGCAATCTAAGAGGAACATATTTATTATCTTAAGAACATCTTTTCATGCAGTTTTCGCCCTGTGTTCCTCCTAAGATAACTCCTTAGGCAGTAGATACCCCGTGGTTAGGACTCTCACATTTCCGTGCAAAACGACACAGGCTCAAATGCAATGGCTTCCGCTCATGGCAATACCAACATGGCACTAAAGTCTGTCTCAAATTAGATATCACGTGAAAATGTCCGGCAATAGAAACAATGGAAGTGTTTTGCATGAGTAATTCTGCGTTATCGCAAATCTTATGTGACATCTAATTTGAGATAGACTTTTATTACTTAAGTTGCGTATGCTTTTTTACTAGGAACTTAAAGTCCTTCGGTTTTGAGCCACTAGAGCTTGTCAGCTGGAAAAATCTTCGTTTTCAAACAAGCTTCATTCTGTATCAGGCCTATTTCATCAGGTCATCTCTGCTGAACTCTACTGAAGTGTTTCCCTCTATGATGACGTTTGTGTCAAAGAAAACCCCCTGTTAATGTTCTCCTCTCACAAGCACCACCCTTGATAAATACTCCCTCTTGTATTGGGATTTTCCCCCTGACAAATGGTGTGATATTTCGATCATTATATTTGGTAAGTTTTTTTTATGTAGATTCTTCGAAAATATATAATCTACAAACAAACAATAACATTACAAGGCGACACCACACAGGGAGCATGGAAATACATTGCTACCGCGTAGCCATTCCACTAAACATAGATGCTAAAGTAGAAAGCTAGCATAGAGTAATGAAAAAGAACAGATCTTAGTGAACTCTCTATATAATGAACTCCAAGGGAACCATAAATAGGTTCAGAGCTCGTTTAACAGAGGGTTCGTTGATTCGGGAATGGTATTCAAGGGGCCGGAAAATTGGTTCGTTATAACAATAGGTCATGAAACAGGGCTCGTTATATAGAGAGCTCACTGTACGTATACGTTGCTTAGTTGTTACAGTAAACATCCAGGTTTAAGAACCTAGTGGATTAAGAACCTATAGGCTGAAAGTTTCAAACCAGACCCACATTCTTGTATAATTCATTGTATAAGAACCCAGGCTGACTTGCAGAATTGTGGGTCCTTATACGCGAGTGTTTACTGCAATCTCTTTCATTTTTAAGCCCTGGTTTCTCCTTTTCTTTTTTCTTTCTTTTCCTTTTTTTTCATTGCTTTATTCTAAGTAGGCTGGAAAGATTTCTAGCTATATTGCAGCTAATTTAAGCCTACTATGCATACCTCATCCAGGCATGGGACTCCTAGTTTAACGTCTCTTCCGAAGGACGGCGAATTGAGTTGCTTGGTGATGCATCTGGAAGGTCACCCATCCGGATTTTGACCTCACGCGACCGAGTTTAACTTCAGTTACCTAACGGAAACTGTATAAGCCGCTCGGCCACTCACCCCACAAGCATGTTCCTTTCTATGACGATATGTTATCTTTTATAGCAATAATGATAGAAATAAGGCTGCTTTTTTCTTGTTTTCAGACTTGGATATACCTAGACCGGATGAAAAGTCTGTGATGACGTATGTCTCAATGCTTTATCAATATTTCGCTAAGATGAAGCACGAGGAAACTGGTGGCAAGAGAATAGCTAAGGTACGTAAATAGATGCAAGGTATCTAAGCAAATGAGTATGTTCTTCTGATTCATAGGATTTATCAAGGAGGAAAAATATTTTAATTCTGTGACCAAAAAAGTCTTGGAAAAAATTTCTGTGAGAACCAGATCTATGTTTTGAGGGTTCTAGCGTTGTATTTGATTTTTTTTGTTAAAGGGTCAGTGAGGTTGTAAATAAACAATACAATTAGCCCTTTTTCAAATGTGAAAAATTTCAAATACAACACTAGAACATTTTCTTTTAATATTTACTTGATTTCTGACATTCAAGAAGAACAAAGAAACTGATGCGTTTGAAGCAACAACTTATTTTGACTTTCTTGTGCCATAAATCAGCAATCACTGGTCAGATTGACTTAAAAAAGTCTCAAACCCCAAATTCAAGCCTATTCTATGTGGCTGTCTAAAAATAGGACAATTGAAGCTACGGATCCTCCACAGCAGCCGCACAAACAGGGCACAATTTGTTTGGGACCCCTTTAGTTTTCATCTTCTTCAATATTTTCATCATTTACCTGTAGATATTAGATGTGATGATTGAAATTGACAAGATGAAGCAAAAATACTTAGAATTGGTGGAAAAACTTTTGGGATGGATTGCAAACAAAAAGCGAGATTTGGATTCATCGGTGCCTAAAACGACAAATCTTCTGCAGAAGAGCATGAATGAACTCAAAACTTTACGAACGTCAGACAAACCTCCAAAGTAAGAGTTTCAAACTAAGATTCCGTAGTTTACTTCTTCGATTAGATGGTAGGTTGGCCTAGTGGTTAGCGCTCTCGCCTTTTGCGAGGAAGGTTGCGAGTTGGAACCCTTGGCTGGCCAAACTAGGACCCATAATGTTACAGCTCAAAAACAGGACTTGACTTTGCTGCGTCAATCTTGTATTCACGCCCATCAGTCGAACTAGCATTTCATTCAATTCATTTCATTTCATGAAAATTCAAGCTATTTACTAATAAACAACATATCTACGGTAGCTAAAAACATAAACACAATTATACAAGCTTTGAATACATTTTGTTACCGATTTAATAACAAACTATTAGCTTAGGACACCTAGAAAGAACTCTAATGAGCTAGCTGTCGAGCTTGGTCGAAGAGGTAGCGATAACTAGGACAAAATAGTCAGTCTACGGTCATACGTTTGGAAAGGTGTGCATGAAATGAAATTTTTACCTTTGCCTGTTTGCAATCTAATTCTACCATAGATACATCGAGAGGGCCAACATTGAGGAGCTATTCTTCGTAATCCAGACCAAAATAAATGCCAACAGACTAAGACCATACCTACCACCAGCGGGGAAAACACTGAGTGACATCAACGCTGCTTGGCAAGAGCTCGAAAAGGCGGAACATCGTAGAGAAATTCGACTGCGTGAAGAACTTGCTAGGTATGTATATGTAATAAGTTTGCACTTAATTTGATTCCCTCTATGGTCGATATTTTTACGTTATGTACAACCTGTTTTGCGCATGATTTCACTGCGACTATGGTCCATGTTTTGTTTTGTGATAACCAGCATGGAACTCTGGTTAGTCAGTTTCGTCTGTGTTTTTCTCTTGTTTAATATTGGATTTGGTCAATGTTTTTATCATTCAAGACAAGCGTTTGTCAGTGTTTCACACGCTAAGCCAAACTTTTGAATTTTGATTTTTATTATTCGAGAAGGGTTATGAACGAGATAAATTATTTGACCCTTTTATCGATCGTGACTTTGCTCAAAATGCTTGACCGAAGGCTTCTGCGATTCACCCAAAGACTCTGGACAACCCGGGTCAATTTTTTTCGCCGTCAGAATTAATTAGAGGTTTTTGCAAATCACCCAAAGACTCTGAGCAACCCAGGTAAATGTTTTCGGCTCCAGAAATGATTAGAGCGAATGAAATCGGAAAAAGTTCCGGGACATTCCTTGCTAAAGTTTCTTTTTATGCTTCTTGAAAGGCATTGGCCGCTCTTTCAAAATTCTCCACCGCATCATCACGAAGTCCTCCACTTGAAAAAAATACAGAGGATGATCCTACAAACTGAAATTCACATGAGGCCTTTTGTGCTTTAATCCTGACGTCAGTGCTCTAATCCTAACGTCTGATCTGTAGTGCTTTTTAAGATTGAACACTGTTTAACAGTGGTGAGGAAGTCAATAGGATAAGATGTTCACTGATATAGCGTAAACCAAATATGAAATGTGCACATATTTCTTTCAATATTCTGCTTTTTAAGTTGAGTCTGTCTCAAAACGTATCAAATAGATCGATATCAAACGATATCGGCGATATCAAACAAGCGGGGATGGCTCAACGGTAGGGCGCTTGACTACCAACCTGAGAGTTGGTGGTTCGAGTCCCCGCCCTGTCGAACCTGCTACGTAGAGTGAGGAGAGTCGCCAACTCTCTGTAATTCCAGGCTAAAGGAATCGCGAGGTGTGGTCACATCGAGAGGAAGGACCAGGACATTGCTCGATAAGCTTAGCTTCTCAGTGTCCTAAAAACTACCTTCGGATGCTAGGTAGCAATATAGAAATAAAAATAGATAAAAAAATATCAAACAAAATTTTGTCAACAATCAACAAACGTAAAGACTGATTTCCACTTAATAGTGAAATTTTCCCACCAGGTGGAATGCCATAAATTTCTATTCAACTTCAAAGCGACAAATTTGCCTCAACAGAGGGGAATCATAAAGAATATACTGAGTGAATAATAAAATAAAAAACATTAGACTTTTAGCGCTTATAAGTAAAAGCTAAATTATTCGATTTCTGTGATTTGAAATTTACTTGATGGCCAAAAAGCTAAACTTGATAGAAATTTGTTTGGATATTACTCAATGGTTCCACCCACCAGCTATGCATGATGTTTCTATAAGTACTAAACAAGAAAACAAGATTTCTGTAAATCGGCAAATACTCGAAGCAAGTCTGGTAAATTGTTTACGCCTTCAGATTAGAAAGTTTTATCCCTCCACTCGACGATAACATGTGCTCTTGTTTTCCTCAAGGCGTGAAAAACTGACCAGGCTTTCTCGCAATCATTAGCCGATTTCCGCGGAAACCTTTTCTCCAACCTTTTAACCAACTAACCAGTAAGTCTGGTAAATTTTTTACGCCTTCAGATTAGAAAGTTTTATCCCTCCACTCAACGATAACATGTGCTCTTGTTTTTCCTCAAGGCGGGAAAAACTGACCAGGCTTTCTCGCAGTCATTAGCCGATTTCCGCGGAAACCTTTTCTCCAACCTTTTAACCAACTAACCAGTAAGTCTGGTAAATTTTTTACGCCTTCAGATTAGAAAGTTTTATCCCTCCACTCAACGATAACATGTGCTCTTGTTTTTCCTCAAGGCGGGAAAAACTGACCAGGCTTTCTCGCAGTCATTAGCCGATTTCCGCGGAAACCTTTTCTCCAACCTTTTAACCAACTAACCAGTAAGTCTGGTAAATTTTTTACGCCTTCAGATTAGAAAGTTTTATCCCTCCACTCGACGATAACATGTGCTCTTGTTTTTCCTCAAGGCGGGAAAAACTGACCAGGCTTTCTCGCAGTCATTAGCCGATTTCCGCGGAAACCTTTTCTCCAACCTTTTAACCAACTAACCAGTAAGTCTGGTAAATTTTTTACGCCTTCAGATTAGAAAGTTTTATCCCTCCACTCGACGATAACATGTGCTCTTGTTTTTCCTCAAGGCGGGAAAAACTGACCAGGCTTTCTCGCAGTCATTAGCCGATTTCCGCGGAAACCTTTTCTCCAACCTTTTAACCAACTAACCAGTAAGTCTGGTAAATTTTTTACGCCTTCAGATTAGAAAGTTTTATCCCTCCACTCGACGATAACATGTGCTCTTGTTTTTCCTCAAGGCGGGAAAAACTGACCAGGCTTTCTCGCAGTCATTAGCCGATTTCCGCGGAAACCTTTTCTCCAACCTTTTAACCAACTAACCAGTAAGTCTGGTAAATTTTTTACGCCTTCAGATTAGAAAGTTTTATCCCTCCACTCGACGATAACATGTGCTCTTGTTTTTCCTCAAGGCGGGAAAAACTGACCAGGCTTTCTCGCAGTCATTAGCCGATTTCCGCGGAAACCTTTTCTCCAACCTTTTAACCAACTAACCAGCAAGTCTGGTAAATTTTTTACGCCTTCAGATTAGAAAGTTTTATCCCTCCACTCGACGATAACATGTGCTCTTGTTTTTCCTCAAGGCGGGAAAAACTGACCAGGCTTTCTCGCAGTCATTAGCCGATTTCCGCGGACACCTTTTCTCAAGTTTTAACCCTTCAACTAACCAGTAAACGTTAAGTCATAAAAATCGATTGATTTATCACGAATAAAGAGTCTACAAAACGTCCACTGTTTTTTAATCCACTCAGTATAATCTTTAACGATTCTTCTCCTTTTATGCTTCTCGATTGTTCTTAAATTTTAATCTGTGTTGAGACAGATTCAACTTAAAAAACAAAATATGGAAAGAAGCCTGTGAAACATTAAAGTTCGATTAACTTTCGTTATAATTTTATTCTAAACTTTCCTCTCCGCTTCTTGAATCATTTTTAATATTGAAAAGCGCACTCAGACAGATTCAACGAACATAGGTTCCAAATCTTTAAAAAGGTTGGTGTAAAATTCTATGACATATTTCTTTGAATTGAATGGCTTAAAAGAAATTTTAGCCGCTTTGATATAATTCTACCGTTGGACTTTTCAGAAATATTCAACATTTTCAAAATTATAGGGTTATTTTAAGAATTCAAGAAAACTTTTGAAGAAACTTCAAACCATCGCAATTTCTAAACTTTTTTAAGAAACATAGAATAATTTTCAAAAAACCATAGTTTACGAATGTCTACAATATGGTATTAAGCACAAATCTTTCACTCTTCTGGCTTACGATTTAGAAATTTGACGAAGTCACATCCTCAAATGAGTTGAAATATATAAAACCCTGTAATTTCGAAAACTATTCAAGAATTCTGAAAAGTCCAACGGTAGAATTATAGCAAACTAGCAAAAGTTTCTTTAAAGTCATTCCATTCAAAGCAAGAGTCATAGATAGAATTTTTTTAAAGATCTGGAACCAATGCTGATTTTTGCTGCGTAACGTAAAGCGTACGTAAAGCAAACGTAACGTAACGTACCGTACCGTAACGTAACGTACCGTAACGTAACGTAACGTAAACTTAACGTAACGTAACGTAACGTAGCGTAACGTAACGTAACGTAACGTAACGTAACGTAACGTAAACGTAAGTAAAAAGAAACGTAAAGCAAACAAGAAGGACGTGGAAGCGTAATACCGTAAACCCTTCATTAAGGGAACATTCATTATTTACAGAGGGGTCGGTACCAAAGAGAAATGGGTTGGGTAAAATAAATTTTCTGACATAAAAAGGTTGGATAAATGTGTTTTCCATCAACTTTTGAGTTGGGTAAGAAGATTTTTGGGACCAGAAAGCATTTCTTTTCGGTACCAACCCCTCTGTAAATAATGAACGGTCCCTAAGCCCCCATCCTCGATTAAGCACCCCACCTTAGAACTAATTTTAACAAGTAAGCCCCCCTTTGATTAGCCCCCATTTGATAAGCCCCCATGGTAGTATTTGAATTCCACAAAAAAGTGAATTTTACATAAACGTATACATTCTTTGTCTTGGTATCATGTTTATCGTTGTTATGTTTCAATTTTGCATGTTTTATTTGTCACACCCTCTGGCCTTCAAGGCCTTCGAAACCTACCAAGCCTACCGTTTTCAGAATTTAGAGGTCAATCAAATGCGAATTCGGAGTCTACCAATTCTAACTTTTTCAGAATTGGTAGCAATGAAACACACCCATCAATAAATTTAACAGAAAGTATTTCTTTCATTGGTCTAAGAGAGGCTACTGTACAATTAATCTGTTATTAAAATAGTAATACTTTTGAAATTTTTGCAGGCAGGAAAGGCTTTCTCAATTGGCGGAAAGGTTCGAGAAAAAGGTAAGCTTCCTTTTTGTATGATACCGCTATGGACAAGGGCAGATTTTGTAGCAATAGTATCTCGACAGTACAACGCGATTAGCGGTTGCAGACAAATGGGTTTCAACGGCTGATTGGTCAAGTTGTGGATTGACAATAATGCTAAAGATGGCGGCTCCAAAAACTCTGTTATGTTTTGCTGCAAAGCATGCTGGTAAAAAGCTCTCTGACGACCACCTAACGATATAGAAATTTTGGTCTGCCGTTTCCACTAGTTTGTTTGAATGCGAATCGACCTTGAATTCGAATGCAACATGGCTCGAAAGGAAACCTTTCCATGCATAAAAAGTAAAGTTTTGATTCGAATTGAAGTTTTAATTAAAGATATGCATTCGCATTAAAAAATATTCTTATTTGTTTACATTGATTCATTGTTCCGAACTTTACCACAGCTAGCCAGTCGAAACTGCAGACCGCAATTTTTAAGTCATTNAGTTGTGGATTGACAATAATGCTAAAGATGGTGGCTCCAAAAACTCTGTTATGTTTTGCTGCAAAGCATGCTGGTAAAAAGCTCTCTGACGACCACCTAACGATATAGAAATTTTGGTCTGCCGTTTCCACTAGTTTGTTTGAATGCGAATCGACCTTGAATTCGAATGCAACATGGCTCGAAAGGAAACCTTTCCATGCATAAAAAGTAAAGTTTTGATTCGAATTGAAGTTTTAATTAAAGATATGCATTCGCATTAAAAAATATTCTTATTTGTTTACATTGATTCATTGTTCCGAACTTTACCACAGCTAGCCAGTCGAAACTGCAGACCGAAATTTTTAAGTCATTAGGTTGTCGTCAGGGAAATTTTTACCAGCATGCTTTGCTCAGCCGCCATCTTTAGCGTTATTGTCTATTGAAAAGAGGCAGACCGTAAGAGAATCGTTGCTCATTCATTGTGCATGCCAAAAGGGTCTAGGAAATGAAGGCATCAGTATGTATTGAAATAAGTAGGATGGATCTAATCAGCTGCCTCGATCGCGAGAAACAGGACACCTTGTGTGTAGAAGAATGAAATGAAATCTTACCCAAATCAGTTGTTGAATCGTTATTTTGTCCCATCTTCTTGTGTTGTTCTGGTGCTCTTCGAATCCCGACGAATTTCCGTGCTTTGCTTTGCTTCGTGTTTCCTTTCACAAACTTCTTCTGAGGGACTAGCTTTTATTGGTGCTACGCAACCCCATACAACTCCACCTGAAAATCTTACCAGACCTACCAGAGGTTTCGATTGAGCATTGACCGAAGATGGTTGAACTTATCTCTCTTTCTCACTCACTCTGTGTGTGTCTAGAACAGATAGATCATGTCTGATCTGTTGTGACCACTTTCACATATCTGTTTCACATATCTGTGCCAGCTATCTCTGTCCTGAACTTAAGAATGTTATTGATTTTAAAGCTATACTAATTGTGTTGTAATAGTATTGACTTCAAAGTAAAAACGGCAAGTCTTTTGAGAGAAACTATAATATAGGCCATATACCGGGTGCGCCAGAAAATGTATCCACATTGACAGGCCATGATAAATCGTACACTAAGCCAATTTTAAAGATTAATGATTTAATCTCTAGCTAAAATCCAAAATAGTACTCGGCAGTTTTTTCTCGATATTTTGGCCGCCTACTTTCCACGTTATAATCGATTTCTTGAAAATTCTCACCCTGGAAACAGCCAAAATTTATCGAAAAACATCGATCAAGTTTTCTAAAGATGGAACTAGACGAGACAATGGGACAATGAAAACGACTTTGGAATCAAGAATTTGATCAGTTATTATCAGTTATGATCAGTTGCACGAGAGTTCGCTCCATCCTTGCACAATCTTTTAGTATTATTTTTTTCAATGTTAAAAACATTTCCTTTTCATAATTTCAATGACGTCTTTGTTTTGGTAAAAAATAATAGTTTTCTCTTTGCCCTTTCAAGTTCTGTCTTGACCAAATTTGATCGATATTTTTTCGATCGATTTCTGCTGGTTTCAAGCCAATAATTTTCAAGGAATCGCTTATAGCTCTGGATGTAGGCCGCCGAAAAATCAACAAACAATCGCCAAGTAGTATTCAGGATTTTGACAAAAGATTGAATTATCAATCGTCAAAATTGGCTGCGTACGATTTATCGTGACCTGTCAAAAGTGAACACTTTTTTCTGGTGCACCCGGTAGTTATCATGTAACTGATTTTGTTTGTAGGCAAAATTGAGAGATTCTTGGCTTGATGATATGTTGCATGTGTTAGAAACAGAAGAAACATCGAAATCATTGCAAATAGCTGATGTCAATGTTAGTCTCAAAAGGCTTGAGGCTATAGAGACAGATGTCAAAGCCAGGGTATGTTGTCGACTCCTTTATGTTACTAGACCTTTTCATAGATAGTTTTCATCTCAGGGGGGCACTCAGGAGTTTTTCATACGGGGGGGGGGTCGGTCCAAGAAAGTTTTGAGAGACTAAAAAAGATCACAATCTGACAATTTTTGGCTCAAAATTATCAAATATTTCTACTATATGCAGGTTCTGGTCATACTTCACAGTGTCTGAGATTGCCTAAGTCAGCATAAAGCGTATTGCAATTCAATTCATTTTATGATCTATAAATAATGTTATTCCAAAGATTTCAAGCAATATCCTCGACGTTTTTCATGATTGATTTACATGCACCTAAAGTATCATACTTTGAAAAATATTTACCCTAAAATATCGGACTTACCTCCCTATACGAAGAACTGTTGAGCGTCTCCCATGGGGCTTTCATTCCGAGGCAAAAGATTGCAAGTCCCTTAAGGAGGTAGATTGTAACCGAAGGAGCTTTAGGCAGATCTTTTGCCCAAACATTGCTGATTTCTGCAAATTTTCCGAACGTTTGGGGAGCTACCGCCCCCTGGCCCCCGGCCCCTGGCTCATACGCTTATGGTTCAGTGGCGGCTGGTAGTGTTATTCGTGTTAATAAACTAGTAACAACTTTTTTTCAAGGAAAGAGCATCTTGCACTTGCTCCAAAAAACCATGCGAAAATTTGAAAAGAACATGCTTTATTTTCTGACAACAAGTGAAGTCCATAGAGCCCTTTAGAAGCACGAACGACGTCATTTGCAAGGGCTGCATGCCCTCTGCATGCAAGACACGATGCAGACAGTGCAATATTGCTAATTTCATCATTGATATAATAGTGATATTGTTGGCCAATGTGTATTCGCCTTGTACTTCTTAATCCCCTTTCATTCGCTTGCTTGTGCTGTTTGCATTAAAACAATCAATTAATTATCGGTCACAATGTCCTGAAAGGGCAACGTTTATTTCATTAGTGTGTTCCTAGTTTTCGAATTTTAGTAACATGGAGGGCTCTTCTTTTGTCTGCANTTAAATGGATTGATTGCTTCTTAAGCGGTAATTGCTTGACCCGGATTACAGTTTGGTTTAAGTGACCTTAGTATTTACATTTTAAATGCCATCAGTAAAATTCCCTTTTTTCAGGATTTACAAATCCACTAGGTACAGGTACGAAAAAGCTATTTTGTACCCTAGGAACCAATGGAATGGCTCCACATTTTGCACACTACCAGAGCAGGCTTCAGGCAAGCAAAGTGTGTCTCAGAACCTTGGCATGTCCTCTGGTCCGCCTTTTATAGCCAAATATAACTGTACGAGGGCAGAGAAGTTATTTCCAAATTTATGACAGCGTGTATTATCAAGGGAAGGAGGACTTTAAAGAATCTGAGACACGCTTTGGGAGCTTAGAGTCTGCACTTCCTGTTGATAGAAGTTAGATTTTGTTATGTTAAACGCAAGGGTATGGCGCGCCGTTCTGGACAAAAATACGATAAAAAAACCTCAGTCGTTGTAAAAGATAATTGCTTCATTATCAAATTTCGTTGACACATTTTCTTATTTGGTTGACACGTAGTGCTATCTGGTTGACACAACATAGTGATTTGGTTGACACGCTATGTTATTTGGTTGACACAACTTGTTACTTTTTAGCAACACAAGTTGCCACTTTTTATCGAGGCTATTTGTTACTTTTTATCGACGCTATTTGTTACTTTTTATCGACACAACTTGTTATACTTTTTGACGACCCAACTTGATGAATTTGACCCAACCGCAATCTGCTGAATGATTGACAACAGCACTTGTTATTTTTTTGCAACAGACATGTAATAAAAAATCGCACAACATGTAACAAAAAATCCACATCACCATGGAACATGGAACGGGATTCGGGATACCTTGGACGCTAAAGACTTAATCCTCTCAATCCTATCTCACTGGTCCGTACATTACTATAATCTATTGTACATTAGAACAGCTCCACTTGATTTCCTGAGCTCTCGAGTGGCGAGTAGAAAATCATCTCGAACTTGTGCATGTGAAGATGGCGGCTGATGTTTCTGTAGTTCTGCGCGAAGTTTTCATCTTTTGTGAAACTCTGCTGCCTGAGATACGAAATGCTGCAAGTGGGAATGTCTCATTCCCATTTCCATTGGGCGGGCGCCTGTTTAGAGAAGTAAGCCGGTCTGCAGCAGAGAGGAGATCCTGCAGAACACGATCTTCCCCTTCCATGTTTTTAAACGATTAACGACCTCTGCAAGTCTTTTAATTCTTGAATAGCAACGCAACAATTAAAGCGGCCAAAGTTTATCATATATCAGACAACCTAAAATACGGACTGGTGGACTTGGAAGGTCTTAACAGCGTTTGTCTTCTTTGTTTTGTCTCTCCAAGCCTTGGTTTATGAGCAACATTTCAACTGACCTTGGCCTAAATTGGGTCTAATCGCCGCTTTTTCGAATCTAACTCCCTTGTATTCCTGTATGTATGCGCGCCTTCGCAGAAGAAAGGGTTTTAAACCGCTTTTCTGGCTTGCGGTTTAAAGCCCTTTCTTCTGCGAAGGCGCACATACACACAGGAATACAAGGGAGGTAGATTCGAAAAGCGGCGGTTAGGCCCAATTTAGGCCAAGGTCGGTTGAAATGTTGCTCATAAACCAAGGCTTCGAGAGACAAAACAAAGAAGATAACAACAATCTAAACAAGGTAAGCAAACATTTATTTATTAATTACATAATAGGTGGCCTTTTTGGAAAATCATCAAAATTTGATTATGTCACTAATGTTTAAATTTTCTCTTTGTGTATTTGTTTGAAAGACCAAATATGTTCAATAGAGGATTGCATTTTAAGTTTTTCAGGAGTCAGGAGACGAAATCATGGCACGAAAAACCATAATTTATGCCATAGTATTTACAAAACAGCATATTTTGACATAAAAGCTATATCTTATGTAAATTCGAAGATTTATATGAAAAATTCGAGTCGTGTTTGGTATAAGTGGTTTGTAAGGGATCTAAGAAACGAATATTAATGGTAGTGAGGGATAAAGTTCAATACGCCAATTCAATTTCCCAGCCTCGTTTTGGAAATTACTCAAAATTCTTTCATACGAAATTTTAGAGCCCGGATTCGAATTTACCACCGAAACTTTAGCCTAGTTACGGGTTTTCAAACTGCTAGCGCTTGTGATGCTCATTTTATGACGATGGAAAGTTAAACATTTTATAATGGATTTGACCGCGAAAATTGCTCGGGGTGAAACTTTACACCCGGAGTCACTTTTCACGGTCAAATCCTTTAAATAGATTTTCAAACTTTACATCTCCATAAAATCAACATTAAAGGGAATAGACATAACTATATTGAGTGGTCGCTATAAATAGGCTACGATAACGCTCACGCACCCATTGTTTCTTCAGCTACACAATGAAACGGCACTTGCCAACAGTATCAAATACAATAGACTATATTTTTAACTTGGCCCGGGCCAGCTTTTAACTATGTCGATTCCCTTTAAGACCACTAGCAATATATGAACTTGTAGTTAGACTAAACTTTAGGTGCTAAATCCGAATCCGGGCTCTAAAATTTCGTATGAAAGAATTTTGAGTAATTTCCAAAACGAGGCTGGGAAATTGAATTAGTGTATTTGATGATCATTTCCTGCGATATCGGAGCATTTTTCAAAACCTTGTAGCTTTTAAAACTACAAAGTCCCGAAAATTCAAAGCCATTTTTAACTTTGCAATTGTGTGAAATTTGATTTGGTCCTTGACACAAATGCACATAAAGAAATTTTCAGGATCAATGATATAATCAAATTTGGATGATTTTTTACTTTTTACTTTTTCCTTTTTTTTAGATCACCCTGTATTTAAAGTGTGAATATTTTTAAGTGAATATTATCCACATCTCTTTTTCAGACAAGACGTCATAGAAAAGAAATGGCAAAAACTACTAACAGGTCTTGAAAAACGAAGAAATTTATTAGTAGGCCTAAACGAAGTTACACCAGTCATAGCTGATATAGAGCAAGTTGGCTCGCAGTTAAAAGAGTTCGAGGTTTGTTTACATATTGTTTTGGTTGGTGCAACGAATGGTCTTTCTTTCCTTATATCACTAAGTCCTTCATAACTTTAATATAATATATTTCAAACCATTTGCTACTTAGGGGGCCGTTGACCAAAGGAGGTCCAAACTGGTACGATAAAGGTTCTTTTGCATATATTCTCTATTTCTACGTAACACCTGATGGTAGTTTTAGGACGCTGAGAAGCTAGGCATATCGACGCAGTGCCCTAGTCCTTCCTTTCGATGTGATCACATCTCGTGATTCCGTTAGCCAGAGAGTTGGCGACACACTACGTAGCAGGTTTGATTGACAGGGCGGGGACTCGAACCACCAGCCTTCAGATTGTTTTTATTTTGTATCCCAAGAGGAATTATCATTTAATTAGGGAAATTTTCATTTGACTGTCATTGCTAGGAAACAAAAATCTCTTGTAAAAACGATACCTTTTAGCTGAAATAGCTATATCACAAAATCGCAAATATTTATGGAAAGAAATGACCGTTTCCAACAAACTAAATTTTTTATAACTAATTTAATCTTTACTCTGCAATTAAACTTCCACAAAGCCAATCTGATTTGTTTGTTTTACACCAAAATATAGCTTGTTAAATGTCCCACGTTTTTTTCTGACTCACCCGGTATATACAAAGAGAAACTAATAAAATTCGAATATATTATTCGAAGATACGAGATGTTTAAAGGACATATGTCACGCACGTTTGCAAAACAAAGATAACTTTTGTTCTCGTGTTTTTTTATTGCAATGAAAATTCAGCCTCGTTCTGACATCTATTCATAAGCGCTGTTTTGTTTTCTGTTTTGTTTTCTTTCAACCAATTATATGCGTGACATATATCCTGTAGTTACGTAAATATTTTGTTTTAAACATGGTCATGGGGTAGGCATTGTCATTTGCTCCCTGTGGTATCGTCTTTGTAGTGTCGTAAAGTTCATCAGTAGTGTCTTACGTAGTTTGTTATTGTAAAATTTTAATTGAATAGAAAAAAAAATATTTTGTTTCATATGCTTTCGATTTTCTAATAGATGGATTCCCAAAAGAATCCTCTTTAACAGTAATCTTCTTTTAGAGAAATACAGCTGTCCTTTTTGCATTTCATTTGTTCGCCGTTGTTGTCGTGGAAAAAGGTGGATCAACTCCGTTACTAGTACGCAACAAACGATGCCCTTGTTGTGAAAACTAGGCGATCAATTTAGCTTTTCATTTATCTCACCCATTACTGCTGTGAAAATAGTAATTGAATTCTGGCTGAAAACAAATATTCCTTTGCTAGAAATATATGTGAAAAAAGTAGGTCGCAAGTAGTGGTTCTACAGTTATAAATTTATGAAATTTATAAAACAAAATGCGATTTTAATCCACCATTCATGAAGGACATTTTGATGGAACGAAACATTAGCTACCATCTAAGGCATGGCAATGAAGCTCAACTCCCGAAGGTAGGAACCACGTCCTTTGGAGTTGAGTCCATTACTTCCCTTGGAAATAAACTGTAGCAGCTTTTACCGCTAGAAATAAAACAATAAAATAGGCTTCCTATTTAAAAAAAACAAATTAGGTGTTGGGATGGTGATAAATGCAACTGTAGGCTCTGCAAAGTATATATCCCGAAAGTTGGATTTCTGAAATGATAGATTTTCAACTAGTACTTGTCCTGTAATACATGTTCAATTGCCACCTTAATAGTTTTATTTTGAAATTGTAAATTATGTAAATTGTAAGTAGTAGGCGTAAATTAGCTGTAACCTAGCTATTCCTTTTTTAGCCTACTTTAAATAAATATATGATATGGTATGGTATGGTATGATATGATATGATATGATATGATATGATATGATATGATATGATATGATATGATATGATATGATATGATATGATATGATATGATATGATATGATATGAGATATGATATGATATGATATGATATGATATGATATGATATGATATGATATGATATGATATGATATGATATGATATGATAATATGATATGATATGATATGATATGATATGATATGATATGATATGATATGATATGATATGATATGATATGATAATGAGGATATTACGTTGGCCATTTCGCTTCGTTTTTTTCTTCCCTAGTTATTATTACTGTGAAAAAATGGGTCGTATCAATTACTACTTCGCAAGTAGTGGTCCTCTTATTGTGAGAAACTAATTTTCTCAAAACAATCAACTTACTAGACTCAATACATTTCGCAGTTTCGCTCTTTGACTGAACTGACAACGCTACAACTACAGTAGCGACAACAACAACCTCACTGCAGCGACAACAACAACAGCAATTCAATTCAATTAGATGAGCGTAAGTTGAGGGTCTTATGCAATGAGGCTATCAACTTACTATGAGAATACTTCATTGGTCATTTCGGTTCATTTTTTCTTCCCTTGTAATTACTACTGTGAAAGCAGTGGGTCGTATAAATTACTATGTTGCAATAGACAGTAACACTAAAGATGGCGGCCGCGCAAAGCATGCTGGTAAAAGTTCCCTGACGACCACCTAAAAGTTCCTTTCAAGCCATTCAATCAAACGAAAGAGGCATTTACCAATCGTGCAATGATTTTTAAAGATTTTTAAAGATAAGTGTTTAGCTCCGAGCCGACTGTTTTGAAAGATTCTGAGATCAACAGTTTTATAAAATCGCTTGTAACGTGATAACGATACGACCGATTTTGAGGAACTAAATTTTTGTATCTAAGTTGACATGTTACCGACACAGTGATAATCAGTTTTAAGGAATGTGATGAATAGGTAGCAAACCACAGGCTTGCAAACGTTATATTTATGTTTTGGGACGACTGCACTTTAGAGGACCAGCTTTATGTCATATCTCTAGGGAACGTATTTGATCAAATACTCTACTAACACTAACTAAACCCTACCTTACTCTAACTAACCCTAACTTACCCTAGAAAACCTTTTTCGAAAAGCTAACCCTGACCCTAACCCTTACCCCATGATACATAACTTGCCGACATTGAAAGCTGGTCCGCTAAAGTGCAGACTAGCCTATGTTTTACTCACCCATTATTTTGTTATGATTTTTCAGGTTAATCTATCAATTGAAGACCAGAAGAAAGAACTAATAGCTGTCGACGATCAAATCCACAAGCATAGTCTTCTTGAATCGCAACTGAATGCCTATCGACGGCAAATTAAATCTGTTGTTTTATCAGCCAATGAGCTCCTCAAGAAAAGGCACCCTCATTCAACTCTTGTCAAGGAGAAACTTCAAGAGATGACCAAGAGTTTTGAGGTTTGAAAACTTTTTTGAAAACTTTCAGCTGCAGAGGCTGTTTTCGAAATGGTCGATCAGTTGTCCGTCTGACATGGATTGTTCTTTTAAATGATAAAGAAACTGTTAGGTACTATGCATATTGCAAATAATCCAGAAGTGGAGTCTGGTTCAGTGAAGCCTGACTGTCTAATAACGCTAACTATCCAGTTGATATTTTGGCCTTAATTAAGAACAAAATTTCCGTGTTGGACGTGAGGGGCAAATCACTGATTTTTTTTTGACACCTTCCTTCAAATCACAAAAAAATCACACACAAAAATCGCAAAAGATCACACAAAACTCACACAAAAATCACACAAAAATCACGGAAAAAATCACAAAAAATCACGGAAAAAATCTCGTGATTTTAAAAACACAAACATCACGTACACTATTTTGAAAAATGGTTTGCCCCTCGGTCGGACGGACAGCTGACTAACCATTTTGCAAACAGCCTCTGTACTTAAATTAAACGTATGGAGATATTGCGATATATTCTAAAAATAGAACAAAAGAAGGTCACGTGGTACTATATTCTAAAAATAGAACAAAAGAAGGTCACGTGGTACTTAGTGTCCTATTGTTCAGTTATCTATGGAGAACAATTCCTTCCGTTATTATGCAAATTAGGCAAGTGGCATGTTACATTATTCCTCGGGTAAGCTCTCCTTTGAAAACCATCCTCTTCAAAAAGTAGCCGCCAACAACAGAGCGAAAATTGTGGGTATATGCTAACTTCTAACTATTTTGCAATTTGAGCCCCTGACTCCCTGCTAAAGATCTCCATTGAATGTTTTTCCTCTTTCATTTTCATTTTTAGTTCTTTATACAGGGTAAAAGCGTCGATATTTATATTATTAATTATTATATATGTGTTTATATAATAATCCAAAACCCTTAAAAGTAAAATACATAGGGAAGAGGAGGGTGGGGAATTAAAGTTATAGCATGAATTAGGCCATGAAGATTGCAAGTGCACAACTAGGAATAACCCATGCTTTTATAGGGAAGTACAACTACCCCAAATATGGAAGGGGAAGATATATCCTACAGCTTGCCCTAAAAGAAGATAATAAACTGTTTATTTACAATGTTATTTCATACATAAAGTAAACAAATGTAGAATCAAAATATAATTGTGGATCGCGTAACATCTTTTTTAAAAGCAGAGAAGCTACTTGCTGTTTTGTCTTCAGATCATAAGTTGTTCCACAGTTTAGCTCCCTTGAAAGGAGTTTAGCTCCCTAAATATTTTCATCTACGGATCAGAATTTAAATCAAACAAGCTAATCATAGGTTTTTGATTTATTGCCGATCTTTTTTTATTCAGCTGGTTCCGGGTGAGTCAAAACAATGTATACACGTTTAAAAGCCTGTAGCTCTCAAACCGTTTTTCAGATTCCCACAAACTGATAATACCTGTGCAGCTAATATATCAACTTAGATAAGAAAATTTTGTTTGTCAAAATCGGTCTTATCATTCTCAAATTACAAGTGCTTTTATAAAAATTCTTCATCACAAAATCCTTCAAAACAGGCCTAAAGTCCAAAGTGGATTATGTAACAGCCTCTTTATATACCTAGCAAACGTTTGAGCGACAAGATATAGACAGATAGAGTCTGATTATGATAGATGTGGGACTAAATTGCTTGGGAGTTTGATCGAGGGTTTTAGTCCTGTTTTGAAGGATTTTTAGATGAAGCAGTTTTATGAAATCGTTTGTAATTGAGAACGATATGACCGATTTTGACAAACTAAATTTTCTCATCTAAGTTGATATTTTAGCTACATAAACGTTATCAGTTTATTGGAGTCTGATAAATGGTTTGAGAGCTTCAGGCTTTCAAACGTCTATACATTTTTATGACTCACCTGGTATAAATCTTAAAATTGCTTCGTCTGAGTGATATCTTTCAACTCGTTCCTAATAGGAAATTACGAAAGCTTCGAATGAAAAGCGGAAAAGACTAGAAGATTCTCGAGACTTCCATTCCTTCAAAGATACGATAAAAAAAGAATTAGCATTTATCCAAGAAAAAGCCCAGTTAGCAGGATCTAAAGAAGTTGGTAAAGATCTTGTGTCGCTTACGCGGTTGCAGAAAAAATTACAGGTAAGCTTCTTTTGATAGTACTATTTTAATGTACCACTTACACAAGGAGTTTTTTGGCATGGCACTAGTAAAATTTGGTAGGCGTACCGAAACATTTTCGTCAGCATAGCGTTAACACCTACCCGATCCAAGCAGCAGGTGTCAAATCTTTGAAGAAAATGTTACTGTAAATGGTTATTACATCTTTCTTTGGATTGAATGGCTGGAAAGGAACGGTAGGTACTTAACTATAATTCTACTGTGTGCTTCTTTGATATGTTGGTTTGATGTTTGCATTTACCATGTGCATGCATATTCGGTTTCTATCAAACACTTGGAGCATGCGGTACAAATATGGGTTCCATAGCCCATGCAACATGCCTGTGTGACTGCATCTTGCTGTTTTTTGTGAAGATACAATTAGTGCGTTGAAGGTAGGTGCTCATTATATTTTTGTGCATATAAACAATAGCATTTGCATGCTTTCATTCTTAGGTGCGAAAGTTCGCAAAATTGAGCTCCTGGTAAAAAGGGCAGATGTTGTAGCAATGGGCTCAGTTTCTTTTGACTGACACGCCAATTTAAACCGATTAGCAATGACAAAGGAAATTCTCTCAAGCAATAAATGAAAACAAAGAAAGCCGCTAAATTTGCCACGACACAAGTATGTTTATTACTGTTGCGCTGTGGACGCGAAAAGATGTCGTTAAGAGAAGACACGAGGATATATCGAAAGATGTAGGATAAATCTAACATCTGCCTGGGACATTTTAATTTTTTTCTTCAGAGGGGGTGTTCCAATAAAGCTTGATTCATATTAGGGCAAAATTGCGTTTGAAATGCATTAGAAATGCGAGGTGGAAAAGCGTCGAAAGTTTTTTTGCCGCAATTGAGATTTTTTTAAGGTGCCGAGCAATACAATTTTCGTATATTTTGGGTGCGATTCAAACATTTAATACTAATCTTCTGAAGCAAATAAATAAAATGCCCGAAGCAGATCTTTAGATTTATCCTTTTTCTTTTGATATATATAACTTCTCTTAACACTCCATTTCCCGTGCACAAGAAGACAGTTAGCCATACTGGTTTCAGGCCTTTTTTTGCGGCTTTGTTTGTTTTGATTTGTTGCTTGAGAGAATTCCCTTTGTCTGCGATCGCTAATCGCATTAAATTAGCGTGTCAATCAAAAGAAACAGAGCCTATTGTCACAAAATCTGCTCTTGTTGCTCCAAGTCAAATTTCACATCTGTTTTTATGACTGTTAGGCCAGTCAAGTATCTCTTCCATTTGTACGCCTCATCACCACTAGAGCAATAACATTGACTGTAACTATTGCTAAGCATATGAACATGTTTAATAAACAGACTGTTAAAATATTAGCCAGGGTTTCTTTTAAATCTGAATCCATGTTGTCGAATGGGGTGATGCAGCTTTGATTCCAGGCTTGGTTATAGTCTTGATCGTATATTGTGTTATCCGAGATTCTGACTTGTATAGTCTTGATAAAAGCTATAACGTGCTTAAACCCGTGATATGCTAATTTGTCTCTGCTGTTAAACTGCGGAGGAACCCACTTTCACAGCTTTAATCGTCACTCTAGTGCTTTCTAAGATTGTTCTACGTCACACTCCTTCATTGATAGAGTTTCTGCTCTAGACGTGTAACTTACTGAACACTTGCAAAATGGCATGTGTCGTTTACAGCAACTCCACATAATTTCTGTGTCAGAAATTGTACCAGAGACCAATAATGCCGCCAGAGGTACAACCGCAGACAAACAATATGTGTGTAAGCAAGCTCTTTGTTGTGCAATGAGTCTTTAAAGTTTATGATGTGATAATTCCCCTTCCGTTGCGTCAGAATATTACAAACTCGGGTAGCTTTATTTGTTACTGCTGTACGTCCATGGTTGTTTTATTCTAGATGGTTATAACAGAATACAATATAGAACTTGCAGTAACAAGGAGTAAGTTGCAGATATATAGCTTTGTTACTGCCGTAAATCCAGGATTGTTTGGCGAGACGATGTGTTTGTCATTTCTTTTGCATGGCGCAACTTTGAAAGAACTCTGTATGACTGTGTTCTCTGAAGCTTGTGTTCCAAAATTTGATTTCTTCATATGTCAGATGCCGAGCATTTCTGTCTCTATATAGTTTGATATACTTGGGAAGACATGTAATTGTTTTATAGTTCATTTCATAATTACTACGCTAACAGGATAGTATGCGACTCCTCTGCGGCCAGAACTGTTTAAACCTCCCTATCGTATTATTAAGAAGAATTTTAGCTTCAGATTACAAGATTTTCTGATTTGGCTAGTTCGGGTCGAATATTCATCGATAGTAGACTTAAGACATGTACTGATTTACACTTAAGGGGCTGTAAGATTTTTGCAAACAAAGAGTGCATGTTATAGAATTCCTTAAGCTTGTAGTGTGTTCTCGTGTGTTTAGGCTAAACACATTGTGGCTCGGAATCCAGCTGTATCTCCAAAGTTGTTGATGATGAAATGAAAAATCTGATTGCACTGGCTAATTCTACGGAGTTCAAACCTCGAGAAAATATCTTCATTTGCAATGTATCTTCTGCTATTTGCATGCATAAGGGAGAGAAAGTCATGATTGTTTAAAGTTTAGCTTATACAGCCCCGTTAATAACGTCTGACGCTAACAGTACAGTATTCTACTTAGGCTGATTACCTAAGTCCCTTGTATCCCTGTGGTAAGCCGTGGCCAACAGGAACTCATAATGAAACAGTGAAAAAGATGACCATGTCTAGGCCCAATTGGCTAGACAGAAAATCAAAACAGCTCGGAAAATTATTCCAGTGCTTGTGTATATAAAATTATGGGTCCTAGTTTGAGCTTTGAGGGAGGCGATAGTTAAGGTAGTAGTAGCGATAACTAGGATGAAAATAATAAGTCTAGGCGAACAGCGCGAAACTCGTCTGCGGATAGGACATCTTAACCCTATCTATCTTATCAGTAACAGGGATCTAGCTTCAGATTATAAATTCCTCTGTTTTACTGCGTCAGCATAAATATTTATCTCATTTCCAATAACGCGATATCTTACAGCGTTAATAGTATTAACTTGTTAGCATATGGTTGTTTAAATTGATTCCAAGCTTTTTAACAGTATTTTTAACAGTATTGTTTTTGACTGCAGATGTTATGACCGTTATTGGAATTTATGTAAATCTTCTTTTCCTTAAAGCCTCGTTTCCATATAGCCATGAGCGCTAGGGACGGTGCTGAGACATTGCTGTATACAGCGGTTCTACCATGACTGTTGCTCCACCGTGGTAAAGGCGCCGTAAAAAGTGTTTCCATTCGTCTCAACCACGTCCCAGCCAACTCCTTGTTGTAAAATGGCGTCATATTTGCTCACATTTGATTGGCTAGTTGCAGTCATGTGTTTCATATGAACAATGACATGATAGCAGACACGTCCCCGTGCCTGCGACTTGTGTTTCCATTAAAAAGTTTTGGTAGCTGAAGCGCCATAATGACCAGAAAAGTTGAATTTGATAGGAAGTGAGTTTCACTGAATTTGTCTTTTTCACTCACGGTTGTTTCTACTGTTATTGATCTCTGAATCCTGACTTGATGTTATGAACCAAAATCTAAAAATGATTAAGAACATGAAAAACAGTCTGTAGGTGATAAGAAATGAGTTTCATTGAATTTTTCTCTTTCGCTATTTTTCTTTTACTTTTTCTCAAAATCCTGAACTGAATATGGAAATTTCACTTCAAAATTTGAAAAATACGTGTGCGGTAACGTTAAAAATGAACTTTTATTGATAAGAAACCAAACACGCTGAGCGTACCTGGTGAGTTCAAATTTATAATCACCGTTTACCGGGTGAGTCAGAAAAACGTCACGTTTTAAAGCCTGTAGCTCTCAATCCATTTATCAGATTCCTATAAATTGATAATACCTGTTAAGCTAACATATCAACTTAGACGAGAAAATTTAGTTTGTCAAAATCAGTCGTATCGTTCTCAAATTACAAACGATTTTATAAAACGTTTCATCTCAAAATTCTTCAAAAATAAGCCTAAAATCCTTGATCAAATTTTGCTAGCAATGTGGCCCCACAGCTATCATAATCAAAATCTATCTCCTCGCTCAAACATTTACTAGGTATATAAAGAGGCTGCTGTATAATGGCCATGCACTTGGGATTATCATTCAGCCTTTTTCGTCTATTTTCTATTTTCTATATTCATGATGTTTTTAACGGGAATAAACAGAACGTGCATGGACAGTGTGTAGCAAATGAAACAATGGCGTGTGTAAACAGTTAATGCAGTCTTTTACTTGCTCGAGATGTTATTGAGTGAAGAAACATTACTTTGATCAATGCTTTATCTTCATGCTTGATACTTGTTATTTTTACCCATATTGTATTGTGCTTTCATATACCTTAGAAGGAAAACATATTGTCCGTGAGACGCCCGAAGGTTCTGCTTTGATTTAAACAGCAGATACAGCTTTTTTAATCGCTCGAGATATTAATGAGTAGAGAAACATTATCATGATCAATGCTTTATCTTGATGCTTGATACTTGTTATTTGTGACCCATGCTGTATTATGCTGTCATATACCTTAGAAGGAAAACATTTCGTCCGTGAGACGCCCGAAGGTTCTTCTTTGATTTAAACAGCCGATACAGCTTTTTTAATCGCTCGAGATATTAATGAGTAAAGAAACATTACTTTGATCAACTTCTTATCTTCATGCTGCATACTTGCTGTTTTTAACCAGCACAGTTTGATGCTTGAATATTCCCTTTAAGGAAAACACGCTCGCGTCCGAAGGTTCTCGAAAGGTTCTCCTTTGATATAAACAGCAGATGCAGCTTCTTTAGTCTTTGGGGATGTTATTGTGTGACAAAACTTTATTTTGATCAACTTTTTATCTTCATACTTCATCAGAAACTTTAATATATGATTGGTGAATCAGAAAAAACGTGGGGGTGTTTACAAGCCATATTTTGGCGAAAACAACTCAGATTATGTTTAATGAAGTTTCATAATGCAGGAGAAAGATTAAAATTGTTATAGAAATTTAATTTCATAAAATCCGTCATTTCTTTCTTTCAATGTTATTTCCGACTTTGTGATATAGTAGTTTTGTTTTTATAAGAACTTTCTGCTTCCTGACAATGTCAATTAAATGAAGAGCAATTACAGCTTCTGCTGAAGGGCAACTCTCCTTAAAAGAATGAAATATGAAAATATAGGAAGCCCTATGGCCATTAAAGGAATAACAATAGTTTGTCCTGTTGTGCTCTATCACAATGCATGCCTTGTTTAAATTTTTTGGCAAGAAACAGTATGTTTGTATGGTTTGGAGGTTCACACGTGCATTAATATGAATCTAATTGAAGACCTATTTTAGAAATCTTGCGAAACACGATCTTACTAAAAGCGCTTAATTATGGAACGAAAAGACCGATTTCGACCACATAAATTTTCATGTCTAAGTTATTCTTTTTCCTATGCAATGCATTTTGAAAGAAACATATTTGCGAAGTATATCGCATCAACAAAACTTGGCAAACGGCCCTGGTTTTTTTCTCACCCGGTACAAGTACATTTGAAATGCATGCTACAATCATCAGCACCATCAAACGCTTGTCCGTGGACACCCGTAAGGTCATCGTTTATTGAAACCGTAGATGAAGCGATTATACTCGTTTTAGAGTTTATTGGTTGACGAAACATTTCTTTGATCAAATTTTTATCTTCATACTTCATCAAAACTTAGCCTTAATTTGAAATGTTTGCTTCTACAATCATCAGCACAATCAAAAGTGATCTCACGGGCTTCAGGAAACTCTGAATTATAAATTAGATTTTCGGATGATACATCGAGTACTTTCTTCTCGTTTATTTCGTTCGTGATATATCGAGGGCGAAGCACATGGCAAAGTGACGTGACGGAGATCCATTATGCCACTTATGCCACTGGCAAAAGTTTCCGTTTGAGTGCATAATGGCTCTAGGTCACGTCACTCTGCCACGCGTGGGGATTTAAAAGGCGCCTTCGCAGGAGAATTAGACGCAGAAAGGAAACAGATTCGATATATCAAGAAGGAAATAAAAAAGAAGAAAAATACTCGATGTATCATCCGAAAATCTAATTTTTAATCAGAGTTTCCTAAAGCCCGTGGTGATCTGAGACACCCGATGATTTGAACTGTAAATGAAGCGTTTTTACTCGCTTTGTATGTTATTGAGTGAAGAAACATTACTTTGATCAAAGGTCTATCTTCATGCTTCATACTTGCTATTTTTAACCTCCGTAGTCTGATGCTTGCTTATTTCCTTTAAGAAAAACATTTTTCTGTGGATACTCGCAGGTTCTTGTTTGATTTTAAACAGTGAATGCAGCTTTTTTACTTACTTGGGATGTTATTGGATCATCTGTCTATCTTCATGCTTGATACTTGCTATTTTCGACCACAATTGTTCTGCGTGACACGCCCGAAGGATCCCCTTTGATTTAAACAGTGAATGCAGCTTTTTTACTCTCTTGGGATGTTATTAAGTGATGAGACATAACTTTGATAAACTGTTTTTCTCCATACTTTATCAACAACTTTAATATTTACAAAATAAGTTTGAAAGGCAATCACCAGCACGATCAGCAAATTGAAAATTTCGTTTGATTCCGTTCACAATTTCTTGTGATGTTTTTTATTAGGTATCATATGTGATCTTAAACATTTTGTAAACCTGATGAGAAAACAGAAACCTGTTAAATTCTGTTCATTGTTTGTATTGACCATTGGCCTTATTATAGGAAATTAGCGCTGCCACCGGGTGAGTCAGTTTGACCATGGGTAGTTAGACACCGCATGTGTTCTTGCCTTCATGATCAGAGTGATTTCCGTTTGTATAAATAATGTCTTTTTCTGTTTCCTATCCTTTGTGTCAGCGGCCATTTTGAAAGTTCTGTTGTTAAGGAGGCTTTCATCACAGTTAAGGAGGTAGCGAAAGAGAGAAGAATGGAAAGAAAAAGAATTCGTTTTCTTTCCTTTCTTTCTTTCGCTACCTCCTCCGCAGAACCAAATAAGTTATTCCTCCGCAGAGGCATGGCATATTAGTTGCGGCGCTCCCCAATAGAAGAACACATGCAGTGTCTAACTACCCATGGTTTGACGTCAGTGAGTCAGAACTAACGCCGTTTAAAAGGCTACTGTTTCCTGTATAAGCCTGTAATAACAGGTTTTAATATCTCGTTTAAATAGCCGACGTGTTCAAGTGCTTTTAGAATTTTTCCTGGCTGAAATCGGTCACTCCGTTCCGATTTTGTAAAGGATTTCCTCGAGAAAATCTCTTCGAAAATTTTGAAAAACAGCCTAAAATCACAATCAAATGTCCCTAATATTTCTGCCTTACATCTATTTTCGTAAGATCATCCCACCTTCCAGGTTGTGAGCTGGGAGGTGAGATCCCACCCTCCTATACGATTCCTTGTAATTTTCATCTTGCGTTTATATGTATAACGAGCCATCCCGGTTAGGTGCGATCCCACCAAGGGCCTTAAGAAGGGTCTTCAGTAGGCCCCCAGATATGTATTATTCAGAATAGATTTAGAATAGAAAACATACCAGGATGGTCTTGGTTGTATCTTTGTTGTTCTTCTGTTTTCCTTTGCTTTTCAAACGACATAAATCCTTCGTTTTCGCGAGTTTAAATTCAGCCAAACGAAACCGTTGATAATGCCGCCATTATTTTCGAATCTCGAACTAAGCGAAAGCGAGGCTGGAGACAAAATCCGAGGAAAAGAGAGAAAAATAATGTCTAGCATCTAATTTTATCCATATTATAAAATGTTGATAGATATTAAAACCCTTTTCCATAGATTATTTATCAGGTGAGTCAAAAAAAGTTCAAACGTTTGCAAGTCTATAGTCCGCTACCTACTCATCATATTCTTTGACATTGATTGTTAGATTATTATTGTGTGGGTAGCATGTCAACTTAGATAATAATATTTCGTTGGTTTAGATCGGTCAAATCTTTCTCCAGTTACAAGTGATTTTATAAAAGAGTTTTATCTCTGAATCCTTCAAAACAGGCGTAGGCTTGTGGATCAAATTTTCCAAGATTTAAGCTCAACAGCGACGAAAATGAAACTTAATCGGGTTATGTTATTGCCTACGCAATCGGCTGTGTAGGTGTAGAGCCAGCCCTGCTTTTCTTTACACTTGGGAATTTCTTTCTGCCGTTTTTCAGATAGTTTTCAGTATCGTCGCGTCATGCTGAATTGTTAGCAAATTGATCAAGGATTTGGGCCTGTTTTGAAGGATTTTGAGATTGAACCATTTTATAACATCGCTCATAACTAGGGACCAGGCGACCGATTTAAACCAACTGAATTTTGTTATCTAAGTTCACATTTTACCTACACAATGATAACCAGTTTTACGGAATCTGATGAATAAGTACCAAAGTACAGGCTTTGAAACGTTTTAACGTTTTTGAATCAGATTAACGGTTTGCTGAATCAAAAAGAAGTCGCGGCTTTCTGAAATGTGCATTTGTATACAGTTGGCACTGCCAAGCAGCCTCTTGCTAGCATAGGGCTCAAATCTTTCAAATCTTTAAAAAGGTGGGTGTAAAATTCGATTACATTTTTCTTTGAATTGAATGGCTTGAAACGAATTTTGGGTACTTTGCTAAAAATAAGCCGTGGAAATTTTTTGATATCTTGATTATTTTGCAAATAGCGGCGTTTTTATTTTTGTTGAAAGAATCCATGGAAAATTTTGAAAATATTAAAATCCTAAATCCAAAATCGTAAATCCAAAAGCAATAGAGGAAAAATGATACAATCTTCAAGAAAACCATAGTTTATGACGGTCTGCCATATGGTGGTAAGCAGAAATCTGTCGCTCTTCTGGTTTAGGATTTAGATAATGGATGACGTCACAGCCTGAAATATAATAAATGCCGCCATTTTGAAAATAACCAGGATACCAAAAAATTTCCACGGCAGATGTACAGGAAAGTACCCTAAGTTCCTTTCAAGCCATGTAATTAAAAGAAAAATGTAAGAGAGTTTTACACCCACCTTTTTTAAGATTTGAGCCCTATGCTCTTCTTGCTCAGTCCTTGAACCAAATTCACATAAAGACATTTTTATGATTGATAATATATTCAAATTTTGATTATTTTTCAAAAAGTTTCACTTTTTATTGAGTCATGCGGTACATTTCGTCAAATGCGGTCCATAATGGAGTACCGAATACGGTTCATATTAAATACGGGTTGAATAATCAATGGTTACCCTATCTGTTAAAAATTTACATCCATAAACGGGTTAGTCAAAAATTCCATCGATTACTTTGAAAACCTTGTGAACAATTTTCAAAATTGCAATTCCTTCCTCTAGCTGTTTCTCTCAACTGATTGTGTCGAATTTTCTATGCTTCGTGACCAATATTTTGGACCAAACAATGATTTAGGCCAAGCTTTGAAGCAAAAGGGAATGTTGTTTTACTATAGCTAATTCGAGAAGGATTTTCCATTGGAAGTTAAACATATGATCAGCAATAACAGCACTTCTGTGGGACATTGACCTCCCAATTTTAACTTACTTTATTTTCCTAGTTTAGGCCTATTGCAAAGTGTCACAAAAATTGTATTGAAGTGCCTAATTTTTAGCTAGAAGTTCGTTACCATGGTAGTCTCGCTTTACGTCGAATCGAGTGTGACTCCAGCTTTTGACGAGGAAGGTTTTTTTCATCGATCACGAAGGCGGTGTTTCGTTTCTCTTTCAGTATATCGGCTGGTCGAAAGACCCACCTGGGGTCCATTACCGAAGCCGAACAGACCAGCCTACTGGCATCCCAAGCACTTTAGGCTTTTCTCCGAGGAGAGAAGCATACATACCTTTTTAGGATGAGGGGTGGTCCAGCCAAGGGTTCGAACTCACAACCTTCCTCACAGAAGGCAAGAGTGCACCACCTGTTGCACCAATATTACCTCCTACTGTTACATTGGGACTACTGTTATATCAATATTACCACTAATGTTAGAATAGTAAGTCTGTCCATTACAAGAACTGAGGCTCTCTTAAAAGAAATACCCATCTCTTAACTGCAGCACGGATTGCCTTGTTCATTACGCAGAGTAGTATTTGCTTGGCAATAGGACATGCTAACATGACGAGAAATGACCAGCGAAAGACGAGAGTTGCCAGCAGGGGATCTAATCGATGTACGAATGTGATCTGATTCACGACGAAGATTGGCAAGTAACAGATGATGATTGTCAGAAACAAAGCAACGGTCACGCCAGCTTGTTTCACTTCAACACGTCGCCGTCGTAGCCGACTCTGCTTTGACGTCCCCCCGACGGAGCTCTGCCGTATTTTCTTATATGTGATCATGGCAGTTACCATGATGCGCATGTGAATGAAGAGCAAACAGGCGATGCTGACGTAGATGAGTATTCCGAAGTACTTCAGAATCTCGAATGGTGGGGCCAGGAAGTGGAGAACTGTGAAGGAGGTGACGACGGCGATGTTTAGTGTCACGCTTAGGATGACAGCTCTACGTGTTGACATCATGTTGACGTAGTGGAAAGGCTGGTAAAGAAGCATGTATCGATCAACTGACACCGTCGTGAATGCAAACAACGAGGCAATGGTATAAATGTAGTACAATGCGTCGGTGATGCTGTAAAGAATGTCAATTGATGTACCGTGAACACTCTTGATCCATAGATACAAATGCGCGGACAAGCATGGCTGCAAAGATACCGCTGATATCAGATCGATGACGGTTAAATTGATGAGGAAAACACGGGTCCCTGAGCTGAAATGTTTGGCCTTGACGATTCCAATTAATGCAACAATATCGATAACAAACGTGACAATATTGAAAATTGAATTCAAAATGCCAATTGCATATAAGTTCGCAACTAATGTTGAATAAGATATTGTCGATTTTGGAGTGCCATCAAATCCAGGAGGTCGAAATGGGTTGTTGGCTATTGTTGTAACTGCGGCAATGGTCGAGTTCATGATTTCGCTATCTTCCATCGTCTTCTTCGATGTGTGATTTGCTAATAATAGGCAATTTTATCTGCAATGTCTTTTTGTTGATGACTTCCTACAACTTGATGTATGCTAGCGTGTCTCGTAGCCAACTTATTGCTCCTGTTTCACTGCTGGGTGAGGATTTGATGCCTTCTTGCTCTGATGTTCGTTTCAAATGATTATTTCAGTAATTGACAACGTTTCTTATGTTGATGACTTTTTCCTGAATCTCAATGATTTCGTTGAATGCACCTTGCAGGTCCCTTGTTTTCTATGCTTTGTTGGCTTCATACAGCTATGTTTCAGATACTTATAGCTTGTTGAATGCTCTGAAGGCTAGAGTCTCTCTGCGATACCTTTTATGTTGAAAACCTCTCCTGTACCTTGATGACTTCTTTGAAGGCTTGGGTATCCCGCAGCAAACTTATTGCTTCCGTTTTTATTTGTTGATGTGGATTTCTTACCTTTTTGCAGGAATTTGCGTTTCAAATCCTTTTTCCAGTGAATCTCTCTGCGACGCGTTTAACGTTGACAGCCACTCCTGTACCTTGATGACTTCTTTGAAGGCTAGCGTGTCCTTTTGCGAGCTTATTCTCTCTGGAAAATAAAAGTTTCTTGCAAGCTGCAGCGATTTGACGTAGATTATTGATACCAGATTATGTCTTCTCGTGATGAATTCTTTTTTCTCGCTTAATGACCTGGAATGAGTTCAAATGTCTTAGAAAATATCCTTCGAGTTCATTATTACTTCAATGTGACATTCAACTATTTTATAAATAACGCAGCACGTTTAATGTTAAATGAATATAAGCTACGCACGAGAAGTCTTTTGCCATCACTTCAAACCCTACTGGTGGTGTATGCAATAATATTTCCGATTGCAGCTACATCAACAGATTTCGTCTCATGATTACATAATAGCCCCTTTCCTTCCCTTCAAAGTGCTCGAACACTGTACACTAATGTTTACATAATCTGGCTCATTAATAGTTTGTACGTTTCTCGCGGTATGTCAGGAGGCTCCATTTAGAAACAGCAAGCATTTTTGGGTCATTGCTTGTTAACACATAGACTTATTACAATCGGGGTTATCATCATTGATGGATCTGCTGGACGAAATTTGAATACGACTTATGCACGATTGTTTCTGGACTTGTATTTGATGGTTCAGTTAGAGTCGCGGTACTCCGCACTTAACAGGTTCCACATTAGATCCAGGGTGTCCCAAAAAGGTTGTACCCCATTTTTGTGGCTGCTTCAACTTAGGGTTAGAGACCTTGTTTTAGTCCATCTGGCAAGTGGTTGCTGATTTATGGCACAGCAAAAGCAAACTAAGGATTGGTACAAAAACAGCGCTTCCCTTGTTCTCCAGCAATGTCAAAATCAACATTTGTAGAAGGGTTGATAGTCCTGTCTTACAGTTAAACAACTTCATTAACTCTTTAAAAAATTTACAAATGATTTAATCACAACTCTAGAACCCTTTTTCAAAATTTACTTGATTTTGACATTGCTGGAGAACAAAGGAAGTGCTGTTTATGAAGCAACCACTTATTTTGCTGTTCCTGTGCCATAAATCAGCAACCACTCACCAGATTTATTGAAACAAGGTCTCAAACGCTAAGTTGAAGTTTATCCTATGCCACTGTGTAAAAAACCGAGCAATTGAAGTTACAGCACCTCCACAGCAGCTACACAAGCAGGATATAACTTTTTGGGACACCCTGTATATGCCCGATAACCTTACAGCACTGTCTCTGATTCTGTTGGTAGGACGTAAACAATCTTTTACCTTCAAGGCCATAAGCACTCAGTTTTTTAATCAGTGTATCGTGATCAACTGTATTAAAAGCTTTTTTTAATTTGCAAAGGTTACGGAAGAATGAATGAACGGATGAACAAATGAAGGAATGAGCGAATGAATGAATGAACGAATTATTATTATTATTATTATTATTATTATTATTATTATTATTATTATTATCAAATTATTTACAGTTGGTACAATATATAGTAATAAAACTAATTCAAATGAATGAATGAACGAAATACCCCGTACAAAAGAAGCCAATCAGTGTCAAGAACCTGACAACAACAAAAAAGCCCGCTACCATTCTCCATTCCTGCCACACGCCATCAATAAATTGACGTGATTTCATTGGACGATTTAACAATAAGGCTTCATCCGAACGTCTTGGAATTGTAGAATGAAACCGAAGGGTGAAAGTAGTTCGGAGATCGCAGATCATATGCGAGTCCAAAATCCGAAATAAGTGGAAATTGGAAATGGCCTTAAAGTCTTATTTTTTTAATCTTGGGGGAGATAAAATGTTCTTTCGTGTGGGAAGATTCTTAAAGCTAGGCGCACGCGAAAGCATCTTGTTTTAAGCTGAATTTACACTTGGGGCGATTTGATTGCGATGCGGCGCGCATGGCAAAGTTGAATTCCCAGGGGGGACACTCAGTACATACACATACGGGGAGGTCAGTCCGAGATATTTCAGGCAACCCAAAAATATCAGTTCAGCTTCATTGCAACCCAAAAATATCTCTCGTTTTATACTTAGACAGCTGTAAACGAACATAAAATATTCTGAAACAATGCAAATTTGAGGTCAGGATTGCCTCTACAGACCCCAGAAATATCAGTATAGCTATATTCGATGCCAAAAAATATTATGGCCATAATTTCAGTTTATAAGGACCCAAAAATATCACCTTCGGCAATATTTTGACCCAGAAATCTCGGACTTACNGGAGGTCAGTCCGAGATATTTCAGGCAACCCAAAAATATCAGTTCAGCTTCATTGCAACCCAAAAATATCTCTCGTTTTATACTTAGACAGCTGTAAACGAACATAAAATATTCTGAAACAATGCAAATTTGAGGTCAGGATTGCCTCTACAGACCCCAGAAATATCAGTATAGCTATATTCGATGCCAAAAAATATTATGGCCATAATTTCAGTTTATAAGGACCCAAAAATATCACCTTCGGCAATATTTTGACCCAGAAATATCGGACTTACCTCCCCGTATGTGCATGTGCTAAGTGTCCCCCCTGGGGTTGAATTTATTCAACTTTGGGGCTGACTTCACAATTGAATCGTCGTTTTGACGCATTCTAGATAACAATTAAAGAGGCTGTACAAGATTTTAAGTAAACAAAGATAAAGATCAGCTAGCCAATATCACAAATTCAAAGAGAAATTCCTCTCTAATTGGCGCATGGCATAAAATTTCTTCAGCCTGCAGTCGCCTTTCATATGTCTCGGCTAAACACATCTCAAACTTGTAACTCAAAATCTAGCTGTATCTCTATAATCGTTGATGGTATGAAAAATCTGATTGCGCTGGTGAATTCTACGGAGTTCAAACCTATAGAACATATCTTCATTTACAATGTATCTGCTGCTATTTGTCTGCATTAGGGAGATAAAGTCATGGTTTTTTGGAGGTTTAGCTTGTACAGCCCCTTTAAGTGTGGCAATGCGACAAAGTTGGATTAATGCAACTTTGCCTCACGTTCCGCATGGCACAGTCAAAATCGCATCAATTATGAATTCAGCTGAAGGGAAATCTTACGAGAGCGTGTATGCGTCGTGTAACCACTCTCTCGTGCATCATGCTGTTTGTTTTGAGATGTTTTGAGTCTTCAAACTAATGATTGGAATGGATTAAAATCTTCGGTCGCTAAAGCCTGGTTTCCATTTGAACTTTTTTCTGCCCTTTATTGCTCGTTTTGGGATTTCGTTGCTCGCCTTCGAAATGCTCTTTCTTGCTCGTTGTTGCTTGTTTTGGTTTTAGATGAGTGTCTCCAATTTGCTTTCCGTTGCTTTTGGCTGCTCTTTCTTGCTCGTTTTGGTTTTTGGAGTGCGTTTCCATTTGGTGCTCATGTTTCTAGTTTTGGTTTTAATGCGCAACGTAAAACCAAAACAAGCAACAATGAGCAGAAAAAGCTCAGATGGAAAGCAGGCTTAAACGTCTGCGACAAAAATAAGGTGGCTGGTCTCTTGTCCTACGTTTTTCACCTCACTTTAGTATCATTTGTAAAATTATCTTCCGTCCGACATTGCACGCACTCTTTCATAAGATTCTAATAATTTAACCCAGCACTGAAAGTTTTTTAAATTCTCAGTATTGTTATTAATTCTATATTTAAAGCAGGCTAATGCGATAGCTCGTTTGCAGCTAAATACGGCATACTAACGTAAAATAATTTAAAAAATAAATCAATTTACAGTGAAATTTTTTTTTTCCATTTCGGAATAAAAATTCAAGACTTGTAATAAAGATTTGACAAAACTTACAGTTGCATTTCTCCCTTTTACCCTCGTGTTTACATTCTGTACCGTCGTGAACGGTTTACAACGACGCGACGTTTTATGAAGCCTTCTAGACATTACACTTATTTTTGTAAGAAGCGCTTGATAAGAAAACGAATTCTCAGATCGCTAAAAAATTTAAGAAATTCTAGTGCTGGGAAAAATTATTAAAGCAACTATTTATTTTAGTCAAGGATATCTTTAGGATGTTTTTACTTTACTTTCACTTGTTTCCTGTATGATATTAATCGGAAGGTACTTGAATAATGTCTAAAAATTGGAAAGACTTAAAAAAACTTCGTTTTAAAATGTTCATGAGGTCCCGGTAAGTAAACATGAAGATTGTTATGGAACTCGTAGTATTCAAAATCTGATAACTTAAAAAAAAACTTTCAGTGCTGGCTCAAATTCTTAGTTTCTTATGAAAAAATACGTGTACTTAAGTACCTTTCAAGAAGATTTCTTATAAAAAATGCGTGTACTCCCAAAAGAAGAACTTGAAAATTAGCTTACCTTTCCTCGACCTTGCAGGCGACAAATGCTAGCTTCCATGCAATAGCTTTCAGCTTTAAATATTCTCTACCCAGTAATTAAGATTCATTTGAAAACATCTGTCACTCTACCTCTCCTTCTCGCTTCAGCTGAATCCCCCCTTTTGATACACTTTAGTTTATCATATTCACCTTTGATATTCCCGCATGGCAGGACAAGTTTCCCTTTCAACAACCTGCCGTGTTTATTTCTCGATCAATTTTATCTTCTTGTTTTATCTTCCCTGTGCTTGGTTCCCAGGAACTTTCAACTTAATCTCAAAGTATTTAAATCTTGCTTCAGTTTATCAACAAAGTTGATTATTGACCGACCAGTGACTTGCTAGTTAATCAGTTGGCTTGTTAATTGGTTGGCTGATCGATAGATTTGGTGATCAAACGATTTGATGATTGAATAATCGATTTGATTGATTGATTGTTTTGAATTTTACTGTTTTCTTTGGACGGTTGGTTTTCTTTTGAGGCTGTAAGAGATCGAAGATTAAAAATCATTGAAATGAAACGTAATTCCCTAAATTTGAAATTAATATTGTGTAGATAGCGATATGAAAAACATAAATTAATTTTCTAACAATAGCAGTGTCTTTGTTCACCAGAAAAAACAAAAGTGTAAACTCACCAATCGGATTTAACCATGGAGCAATGCGGCCACCATTATTTTGAATGAAATGTTTATTCGATACTACGACCTTAATGTTTATTCGAACTACGAGCTACCTTTCCGGAGGAGCGAACAAGAGCAGCTAGAGCGCTCTTCTGGAAAATATTTCAAGCCAAACGCTTCAGCATGCTTCATTGGAGTATGAAATTGACTTGACCGCTCGCATAAACAAATTCGAGCCAAATTTTTCAGAAAAAACGACGATTTCCACGTGGAATAGATTGCTTAATCAAGATGAATCTTATGAAATCTTTTACCGACACGGATTGAAATTGGCTATGCAAAAGAGCCCGAAGAGATTTCTCTGAGATTAAGATATAAGATATTCAATCTTTTTCCCTATTGCATCACTTCCGAGCTCGACATGAGCCATCTGCATCAAATAGACCTTTTTACTTGCCAGAAAAGGGGCTTGGATCGAGCGTCCAAATCTGGTTGAAGTTTTATATTGCAGAAGAAAGATTAAATTAGGTATGTTTTTAGAAAGTTTTGCGGTATTTTCCAGAGTTACTAAACGCGTTTTGCGGGGGGGGGGGAGAGGACAATTTTCTTTGTACGTGGGCTCCCTGCGTACTCGCCAGGTATAACCTCTGCAAGCAATGTTATATATAACTGAATCCAGTCTGCTAAAAATCTACTAGTCTAACATGCCACGATTTCCGCTTTCTCTCCTCCCTTGTCATTCTTTCGCAGATGCGCTTCATTTATTTGTTATTGGTTTTGTTCCTGCTGCTTTGTACGTGGGCTGCCTGCGTACTCGCCAGGTATAACCTCTGAATTTGACCAATGATCAGATTATCTAGATAATGCTCCTTTAAAATTCTTCTCTTTTAGTGCATGAAAGACGTAAGTTTTGGTATCTTATGCACTGTTGCTACTTAAATAATGTATTATTTGCGACAAAATAGTAAAATGGACCATTTTTTGTGCAATGTGTATGCTGTGAATTTGATCAATGATCAGATTATCTGGATAATGCTACTTTAAAAGTGTTGTTTTCTAATGCATGAAACACGTTAGTCTTCGTATCTTGGATACTGTTGCAGGTTGAATAATGTATTATTTTTTGCGACGAAATAGCAAAACCGACCATTTATTGTGCTATGTATATTTTCCCGGGAGAGACGAATTTAATCGTATGCAAAGCACTATTGTATGTTTGAGTAAGCCCGACGATTTATTGTGCAATTTGAGTGTCGGTTATCGCCGATCCGTGACAGATGTCTGGGGAACTAGCTTCGAAAGCATTTTCTAGGTCACTAAAACCTGCTGTTAAAAAATAGCCTAGGTTACCCTCTCAAAAATTTGGGCGTGGCCAAAAATGATCTCTTTTCCATAATAGCTTCCATTTTCACCCATAATATTTTCTTTTACAAACATTCCAATGCATAGAAACATGGAAATTTTCGTGTCTTAAACACTGTTGTAGTTTGAAGAATGTATTATGCTTGCTAAGAAGGAGGAATTTGACCATCAATTTTGCTATGTACTGGGTGATTAGGGTGGCTCATAAAAATCTTCTTCCCGCTTCGAGAATAATTGCAGCAAGAATATTCGCTCTATTTTTATTGAAATGTTTTTATTTCATCGCTAAAAGACTGATGTATTATGTGTAAAGTTTTGTTGCCTTCGCATCAGAGATCGGCAATATCTTATCGTTTTATCTTGAAGATAGTAATTAGATACTGAAAAAAAAGTGACAGTATCTTGTAATAAGATACTTTCAGCAATCAGTAACTGTATCTTGTAATAAGATAATAATTTGGCTCAATAATAGTATCTTGTAATAAGATATTTTTGAAAAACTCTTCAAAGTTACAAGATACTTATGTGTCCATTTTCATGAATAAAGAAGACTAGACTAGAAAACATTTTTAAAATGAGAGCTACCTTACTTAACTTTGCATTTTATCAATTATCATTCTTCAAGAACAACTTGAAATGTCTGAAAAAACATGATCGCATCTTTGAGTCGTTAATATACATTTTATCGGCAGCTAAAATCTCACACAAAGTACTTCAATCTTTTAGCTGTCAAATGAAACTTTAGGTGGATGCTTTTTCCGCTATTCTGTTTCGAAGGTGAGGACTTTTTTATGAGGCACCCGGCAAATAATGCGAACTTTCGCAAACAAAGGGATGATCTAGATAATGTAGAAAATTCAAATAATTATATTTCGTATGCCCTAGAGCTCTTAGCAGTAAGATGAAAACTGATCTTATTCGTAGAAATCAGAAAACGAATTTGCGCCAGGCGAATTCTTGCCGGCAATAAGATCATCTAGATAAAGTTAATTTGATTGTGTTACACGGATCCATTAAAATACACTAGTTGTTAGTATTCATAGTATGCTTTTGAGCACATGAAAGTGTATTTAAGATGAAAACTGATCTTATTTGTAAAAATCAGAAAAATATAGTTTGCATCAGGCGAATTCTTGCCAGCAATAAGATCATCTAGATAAAGTTTATTTGATCATAAAGATCCATTAAAATACACTAGTTGTTAGCATTCATCATATGCTTTTGAGCACACGAAAGTGTATGTAAGATGAAAACTGATCTTATTTGTAAAATTCGGTAATAAATTTGCATCAGGCGAATTCTTGCCAGAAATAAAATCATCTAGATAAAGTTAATTTGGTTGTGTTACACGGATCCATTAAAATACACTAGTTATTAGTATTCATAGTATGCTTCTGAGCACATGGAAGTGTATTTAAGATGAAAACTGATCTTATTTGTAAAAATCAGAAAAATATAGTTTGCATCAGGCGAATTCTTGCCAGCAATAAGATCATCTAGATAAAGTTTATTTGATCATAAAGATCTATTAAAATACACTAGTTGTTAGCATTCATCATATGCTTTTGAGCACACGAAAGTGTATGTAAGATGAAAACTGATCTTATCACAGGGGGTCCAGTCGTATCCCCTAGCGAGTTCCCTAGTTTTTGTTTCTTTGCTTCCCTGTGATCCGGATTATGAAAANAAGTTTATTTGATCATAAAGATCTATTAAAATACACTAGTTGTTAGCATTCATCATATGCTTTTGAGCACACGAAAGTGTATGTAAGATGAAAACTGATCTTATCACAGGGGGTCCAGTCGTATCCCCTAGCGAGTTCCCTAGTTTTTGTTTCTTTGCTTCCCTGTGATCCGGATTATGAAAACAACACCTGTGTAATTTGATATTAGGTGACCTCATCTTTTGTAATGTGAGATCTTTGTTCTCATTGGTTGCGGTTGAACTCGCGGGTTTTTCAAATCCTGCGCGTCGTAACGGTTTGTAAAGAAAGAAGAGAAAATGAGAAGGGATGAAACTTCGGGCTTTCTCTGAAGCAGGGTTAAGTGTGTGCTACTGGTACAGGGGATTCCCACTGCTACCATGGAACAAGACATCAGGTCAAAGTTGTGGTGAGTCCCCTTCATAAAGTTTCTTGCTGAGATCATTCTAGATGGACGTATACACAGCTGTTTTTAAGAATCGAAAGCTGGTAGCTAGGTTAGAAATCTTTCTATCTATCTTCGCCTTGTTCAGAGTTTGGTGGAGTGGATGCAAGAAAGGCAAATTAGCTATTTTCAATATGAAATTACTGACAGAGGGCAAATGTACCTGTAAGCAGATACAGTAATACAGTAAGTAGATCACTTTTGCGTTTGATAAGAGAACAACACAATGAATAATTTTACTATAGATTATCTAGTACAACCATAGATTATTGGGATCTTTTCTTGATATTTTATTTAGAAAAGGACAATTTATCACATTTGCAGGGGGGCGGGTAGGGGTGCCCTGGTAGGGGTTGTATTATCCTCACGTTTGCCCCCCAAAAGGTGCCCCGTGTGGGGTCTCCGTTCCAAATGAAGGTGATAATATATTTGTGCCAATAATCACAGAAATGGAAACACAAAGGCTTTTATACAAGCCGGCCGCAAAATATTTAACTCACGCAGTTCTCGACCTCTTTGCGCTTTCCATCAGGCTTGAAAAGCAAGGTCATTTTCTGTACCTTGCGAACAAAGAACGCGAGGTCAAAAACGTCAATCAACCGTACTTAATCCGTGTCCTCTGAAGCTCCTGTACCAGTAGCAAACACCTGACCCTTCTTCTTTTTCTCCATACACAAAACGAATTTTGAAAGAAACTTTACATATATTGGTAAATACATATATGTTCTGTGTAAAATCGTACAAAGTAAATCGAAAGCGCCTCTCTAACATGAGAAATTCATCGAAGTTCTAGGGCCACCTCCGAGTCCGCTCATCGAAGTTTCATCCCTTCTCATTTCTTCCTTCTATTGTAGCAATAACAGCTTGACCGCAACGATGACGTAACCTAATATCGAATTACACAGGTGTTGTCTTCATAATCCGGATCACAGGGAAGCAAAGAAACAAAAACTAGGGAACTCGCTAGGGGATACGACTGGACCCCCTGTGATATCATTTGACAGCCACAGTCGTTCGTTCCACAAATCCACAAACCCACACACAACTCCACAGTAATCGCAAGTTTTCAATTCAACTCGAATAGATTGCGGCTCCGCCGCAATGAAATCTCGGGATAGGCTTAGGAAATTTGCTCTGAGTTCAAAGTCCGATATTTTGATGCAGGCTTGAAGGCAGATGCGAAATCGAGTGAACAAGCTGAATGAGAATTTGAAGCGCGAATTTTTCACAAATAAGATCGCCTCCTGTGATGGCGACCTAAAAAACACGTGGAAAACAATAAATCAAGTTCTCAATAAGAAGTCTAAGAGCACCCACATCTCATCCCTGGAGGTTATGATAATAATACACTATCCATTTACATGGTTTTTCGTAGTGCTACCTAAATTTACAATATAACGCATTAAAATTTCTTTTAAAATTAAGATACAAATTAGAAGATTATTACATAATACCTATGAAAATAAATAGAAAAACCTTTTAATTTTTAGAGGTAAAGCAAAATCGTTGGTATGAAAAAAGTGTCAAAATAAGGAATTAACCTGGGCTAAAAATCTATTACTATTAGTTGTACGCTGAGCTAAGGTAGGCAGAGAATTAAAGTCAGCAGCTCCCATGTACTGAAATGTTCTCTTCATGCTGTTAGTTTTGGCAAATGGTAAGTGTAGGTCATTGGACTGACGTGTACAATATCGATAAACGTCACTATTAATTGTCAGAGTTTCTGTCAGATATTGTGGAGCGNTCAATTTCTTGCCAAGCAATAAATCATCTATATAGTATTACTTGAAGAAAGTATACATCCAGTTTAAGGCAATAAGTGCAATTATTTTCTAAATGCTACAAACCCTTGCAATGTATAATAAGTGGGGGCTTTGATTGAGACTGTTTGCTGAAAATGTTGTTGTGCATCGGTCAATTTCGTGCCAAGCAACAGATCATCTAGATATGTAGTATTATTTCAAGAAACTATAGATCTAATGTAAGGCAACAGGTGTAATTATTCTCTAAATGCTACAAACCCTTGGCAATGTGTAATAGACGGTGGCTTTGATTGAGACTGTTTGCTGAAAATTTTGTTGTGCATCGGTTAATTTCTTACCAAGCAATTGATCATCTATGTAGTATTACTTGAAGAAAGTATACATCCAGTGTAAGGCAATGAGTGCAATTATTTTCTAAACGCTAAATACTACGAACTCTTGTATAATAGACGGAGTCTTTGATTGAGAATATTTACTGAAAGAGTTTTTTTGTATTGGTCGATTTCTTGCCAAGCAATAGATCATGTAGATATTTCGCACATTTTTAGATTGACATTGCTGATGTACTTAAATCGTATGATTTTATTTGCTAGAATACAGCAACTTCTTGATGTGACTCACGTGAAATCTTGCTGATGAAAAATTTTCTCAGATAGAGCTGGTCAAATTCTTTGTAGCGGTTCCGTTTGTAGACAAAGGACTTATGGTCTCAAAGCAAGTTTGCACCGCGTCTTACAGTTACACATTAATCCTCTTCGCTTAGAAGCAAAATCTTTCGATGGCTTATCAGAAGCGTTTTCAAAGGAAACATAGAGTACTTGGTTTCCTTGAAGATTGTATCATTTTTGCTGTATTGATTTAGGATTTACGACGATTTTAATTTTTTCAAAATTTTCCATGAATTCTTTCAAAAAACTTATAAATGCCGCCATTTTGAAAATAAGCAAGATATCAAAAGATTTCCACGACAGATTTACAGCAAAGTACCCTAAGTTCCTTTCAAGCCATTTGATTCAAAGAAAAATGTAATAGAATTTCACACCCACCTTTTTAAAGATTTGAAAGATTTGAGCCCTATGTTCGGAATACATAGAGTACAGATAGTACTGGCGAAATTTATCAGGCAGCGAGATATATCAGACAGTTTTAGCTTTCAACACCCAGTAACACAACACCCAGTAATGCAGTTCAAAAACGAACACAAAATTATGTGAAGCTTTCATTACCATTTCTCTTCCATTCTGTACCATTATCATTTTGATTGCTTCATGCTTCTTTACAATATGCTGTGACAAAGAGAAGACGGATGCAAATTGTCTTTGGCCTAAGCCAAAGCTACCTCGTTGAGCACATTATAGAGAAGTGTATAGCATTCAAAATGATAATGGTGCAGAAAGAAAGAGCAATTGTCATGAAAGCTTCACCTAAGTTTGCGTTTTTGTTTTATTGTATGAGGAGTGTTACTGGGTGTTGAAAGCTAAAACTGTCTGATATATCCCGCTGCCTGATAAATCCCGTCAGTGCCGTAGTTGCATTTGCTTAGCTATTGAAAGGTCCTGTATTATTGATTTGGCTGAGCGTTGGAATGCACATGACTTATCATGTGTCATTGTTTCGTTTACCTGTCAGTTTTCAGAAAGAAAGTTCACTAAGATTGCTACCTTTTTGTGATGAAATTGCTTTACGACAAAGTCTTCCATAGATATGGAAAGAAGCTGAAGATTTTAGCAAATTTGACTAAGTTGGTATTTCTCTTAGCTTTAACCAACAGATTTCAATGGCGCTAAAATATAAAATGAAAGCATGGGTGGTTAGACACTGCATGTGTGCTTTCATGGAGGAGCGCCGCAACTAATATGCTTCTGCGGAGGAATTTTTTTCTATATAGTTAACCTCCTTAACAACAGAACTTTCAAAATGGCGGCTGACACAAGGATAGGAAACAGAATCACTCTTATATCATGAAGGCAATGTAAGTACAACTGCAGTGTCTAACTACCCATGATGAAAGGTGCAGCACGATTTTTGACTCACTCGTCATAACCGTTTTCTTTCCAGTTAATTAATCCTAAGGCAAGACTAAGTTGCCTGTTTCTTTAATCTCCCCCATTAGGGCGATTTGCTAAAATGAATGAACTCAAGAGGGCAAAGTAAGAAAACTCAGGTATTTGGTTACAGTTAAAGGCTTTTTGGTCACGTTAATAAAAGAAGATTTAAATAAGAATTAAGATTAAATAAGATTCATAATGAAGATTTAAATCGCTTATCAAATTGCAATGATTAGCCTTAGAGTGATGCAGGATAAAAGCTAATCATGCAGAAATTGCGATCATACGTATTAGTGGTTCTCATTTTGGTGCCAAAAGTAAAGTAAAGATTATGAAGAGTTGAGCTGCTTTAGTGATTTGAGTATGTGGTTTTAAGCGACATTCGGCAATTAGAGAGTTCTCCGAACCAGGATGGCAACGCATAGGTTGTACCATGGCAAATTTCTTTCAATCGAATGGCTTCAAAGAAGCTTTAGCTACTTGGCTATAATTCTACCGTTGGACTTTTCTCTTGATAGCCTTGTTTACAATCGCAAGAACGATTTTAGAAAACTCCTGAGTAGTTTAGACGCACCGGGTGAGTAGAAAACTTGCACGTTGCGAGAAATCATCAAAATTTTATTATATTACCGATCATGAAAATTTCTTTACATGCATCTGTATCAAAGACCAAATCTATTCTAGACAAATTGCAAAATCTTGAAATGCCTTTGAATTTGTGGGAATGTATTCTTTTAGAAGCTACCTGGTTTTGAAGCATACTACGAAATCAAAAAGAACGATTATCAAATTGAATTCTAATGTCGAGGCTGTTTCAGAAATGGTTGATTATTTTTCCATCCGATGCTGAATTGCCTTTGTTAATTAAGGTCAAAATATCAACTGGGCAGTTAGTCTTGTTGCACAGTTAGGTCTCACCGGACCATATTCCGCTTCTTGGCTATTTGTAATACGCAAAGGACCTGAATGTNTTGCCTGTTTCTTTAATCTCCCCCATTAGGGCGATTTGCTAAAATGAATGAACTCAAGAGGGCAAAGTAAGAAAACTCAGGTATTTGGTTACAGTTAAAGGCTTTTTGGTCACGTTAATAAAAGAAGATTTAAATAAGAATTAAGATTAAATAAGATTCATAATGAAGATTTAAATCGCTTATCAAATTGCAATGATTAGCCTTAGAGTGATGCAGGATAAAAGCTAATCATGCAGAAATTGCGATCATACGTATTAGTGGTTCTCATTTTGGTGCCAAAAGTAAAGTAAAGATTATGAAGAGTTGAGCTGCTTTAGTGATTTGAGTATGTGGTTTTAAGCGACATTCGGCAATTAGAGAGTTCTCCGAACCAGGATGGCAACGCATAGGTTGTACCATGGCAAATTTCTTTCAATCGAATGGCTTCAAAGAAGCTTTAGCTACTTGGCTATAATTCTACCGTTGGACTTTTCTCTTGATAGCCTTGTTTACAATCGCAAGAACGATTTTAGAAAACTCCTGAGTAGTTTAGACGCACCGGGTGAGTAGAAAACTTGCACGTTGCGAGAAATCATCAAAATTTTATTATATTACCGATCATGAAAATTTCTTTACATGCATCTGTATCAAAGACCAAATCTATTCTAGACAAATTGCAAAATCTTGAAATGCCTTTGAATTTGTGGGAATGTATTCTTTTAGAAGCTACCTGGTTTTGAAGCATACTACGAAATCAAAAAGAACGATTATCAAATTGAATTCTAATGTCGAGGCTGTTTCAGAAATGGTTGATTATTTTTCCATCCGATGCTGAATTGCCTTTGTTAATTAAGGTCAAAATATCAACTGGGCAGTTAGTCTTGTTGCACAGTTAGGTCTCACCGGACCATATTCCGCTTCTTGGCTATTTGTAATACGCAAAGGACCTGAATGTTTTCCTGCAATAAAAAAAAGCAATTCACATCGGACGGATAATAGATCAACCATTTCGCAACCAGCCCCTTAAGATTGTACTACCACTTAAATTGATTTGTGATGTCCTTGATAAAGCTCTCATGTTGTGTAGGACTCGAACTTTATATGAAATCGCAAATTATCGATGTTTGGCTGAAAAACTATGCTTTGTAAAATACTATTGCTCAAAATAGGTTTTTTTAATGCCATAATTTCATCATCTCTATCCCGGAATAAAAAATAGCGATCACCTATTAAATTTATTTTGTCCTTGACATAAATATACAAAAAGAAAACTTAAAGATCGGTAACATTTCAAATTTAAGGATTTTCCAAAAGGTGCAAGTTTATTTTGACTAACCCGTTATTTTGTTAAATTTCGTTTCCTTCAACACCAATTTTGATAATTAACACCTTTCAGTCTTTGCACTAACTTTTATTAACATGTGAGTACAGGTACCGCCTTCTATACTTTGACGAACAAAAACTGAAGATTTTTTACGTTCAACAAATAATTACTGTCAAAACATTTGCTTTCTAATAAGTTACTGTTTACAATTGAGAATTTCTCAGCTGGACTATATACGTAAACGTTTTGGCTTATTATGGTAATAATTTGTAATTTGTGTCCGCAACTAGACCGTTTTTATATTAATAGATAGCAGAAGTAGTGAAAATTCTCCTTGGTTTTAAAATCGTAATAAAGGCCAGCATAGGCGTCAAATCTTTAAAATCATCGACTATGGAAACGGTTATTACATCTTCCTTTTGGTTGAGAATTGTTAGGTTGTTGTTGTTGTTTTTGCCCCATTGTAATCTAGGTACATAGGCAGGCTCCAAATTATTGTAAAACAAATTTTATCATCAGTGAAATTCTCGAATTTCTTTCATATTTCAAACACTGCGAGCTTTCTGATTAACCTGGTACTTGAAATCAATATTATTTGCATAATCATCTTCGGTTAATGCTGAATCAAAATCTCTAGATCGATATCAAAGATTTAGCCCCTTGGGAATATTTGCATCTTCTGCATTCTGCTTTTCGGAAATCAGTTTGATGTCATCTGAAAGTTAACTCCTCTTGATTGAGACTATGAAATAATTTTGTCGGCAGATTATATACTACCAGATTTAAAAAACACAATAAAACAAAATAAAAGAACTCTCAGAGGGGGGAAAATACTACCGTGTGAGTCAGAAAAATGTTTGAAAAGTCGTACAGGAAAAGCTATTTAACCAATTTGTAAAATTTTAATTCCATCATCTTACTAAGGTTTCAACTTAATTTTCAAGATTTTTCTCATAATTTTAGGTGCATCATTTCCTTCTGAAATTAGGAATTTGATAAAAGTCCTATTTCTTGATATGCTCAAAACTAGCTAAAAATGGCCTGTTCACCATAAAATGTAGATTTTTGACGTTTTGATGTCCTTTATTGATGGGAAAGCATAATTAAATTTCAACAGTTTCTGTGTCATTCATTAGAAAGCAATGCCTGACCTAAAAACATTATTTTGCTATTTTAATCTTTGAAACATGGATTAAATTGAGCCAATCACTTATAGTTTTAGGAAAAGCCAACGGAAGCTAGTTTTCGGGAATTCTCCATTTGAGAATAAGATGGTGGATTGTAAATTATAAATGAATTCTAAATTGAAGTTAAACCCTCAATCAGGCAACGGTGTTGTAATTTTTCAAATCGGTATTATAGCCTTTGAAGTACGATTTTTCAAAGGGTGGATACATTTTTCTGACTCACCCGATGCATTAGTTATAAAGTATTTATTGTCCCCTACTGGCAAACGTCAGCACCGCCGCACCGAGTTGAATTTTCGCGGGCAACGTTGGCTGCCCCCTCGTCATCCCTTAAGGACAGCGCATGCTCAGACGAATGTCACCTGTGTTCCTACTGGCAGTTTTATACTTGCATGCTGCATAAACTATTCATCCCGAATGAGGTTTTAATTTTAACTATTCACTCTCTTGAAAAAACCATTCAAACATTGAAATAGGAGGAATTGGAATTCAAATTACAGAAGATTGATTTCATTGTGTTTAGTACCTTTAACGGAGTTAAAAGCAGCTTAGCTGGGGGGACTGGGGCAGTCTAAAGATAGCCTATTATATTTGATGTTCTCGATAGATCAAAACAATAGAAATATAAGTGGCACTTTACCTTCTTTTGTTCTATTATTAGACTTTATCCCTATATCTCCATTCATTTACGTTAAAAGGGTTTGTGGAGGGTTTAAACGCTCTTGTTCAACCAGCAGCCTTTGCGCGTAGATTTCTATTGATGCAGCCATTTTTGCGGACCACAAAAATGTTCATTTAAAAAAATCAGAGCACGCAAAGGACCGTGGTTGGGACAAGAGCCTCTAAAAGCTTGCATTTGCAAAGAGCAAAATAATCTAGAAATATCCAATTCAAATCGAAGTTGCACACGCGACGTGAACAATGGATAGCCAAAGGAACAATGCTGTGTCTTTGTGGTGGTTGTTCTATTTATAGACAAGCCTATTTACCAATGCATATTCCTTGTAATTATTCTCAAAAGATCCTCTCATATGCCATGTGTTACTGGAATACTAAAATGCTCTAATGATATTCCGTGTGAGTTTATAGCATGCTTGAAGGTGTGGGAGCTTCGAAGACATTTGATCGAAACAATTTCGCTCATTTGCGTCAAGCTCGCTTTTCAAATATAAGAAATGACTGCAACTGTTTATTTATTTGCTAGCAATAAACTGTATGCACTTGCCCGCATATCCCCATATATGGATCAGAGCAAACTAAGAACCCTCATGAGGGCATTTATTACGAGTCAGTTTCAATACTGTCCTTTAATCTGGATGTTTCACAGCAGGCAGCTTAACAAAAAAATCAACAAAATACAAGAAAGGGCTTTGAGAATTACATACAAGGATACTGAATCTACTTTTAGTGAGCTATTACAGAAGGACAGTGCAGTTACTATTCATGCAAAGAACTTGCAAATACTTATGACTGAGATGTACAAAACCAAAAATGACCAGAACCCTTCATTTATGCAGGAAATCTTCTGTGAAAATACAAGTCACTACAATTTGCGTAACAATAATGAATTTGTTCAACCAAGAGTGAGATCTGTTAACAACGGGACAGAAAGCGTCCGATTCAAAGGTCCGCAGCTGTGGCAAACATTACCACCAACAATTCGCAATTCAGAATCCCTTTGTCAGTTTAAAACAAAGATAAAACATTGGTACGGAGAAACTTGTCCATGCAAATTATGCCGCATTTTTATTCCGAACCTGGGCTTTTTATAATAAATATTTTTAGATATCTGCTTTTATACTGTATACTTTTGATGACTTGTAAATATTTTATTCACTATTTTACTTATGTAATATTTGTATTTTAAAGTTTTAATGTTGGAATTAATTAGCTAATTACTTTTAGCTATCCTTGCATTGTAATCCAACGGTAAAGAAATTGATAATAATAAAACTGTTGATAATTGTTAATATTGAGAGAATCTCTCCTAACATACCAGGTGTCCCAAAGAATATGTTTGAAATTGAATAAATCTGATAATCTGATTATTTTTCGTGCGAATTCGTAGCATGAATCAAAGTGTTGTAGCTTCTAACATGTTTAATCAAAACGTTTCACAATTTGCTCTGAAAGACATTAGACTACTACAATAATGGCTTGAGCCACGCTCATTTGATATCTGTCACATTTTAACCAATCAAATGCTAGGCCTCGAGAGGTGCATGTCACTTATTGTGTTCTGAGTGTAATGTGTTCTATATTTTAAAATCTCACATTCGTTGATCTACATAATGGTTTAGAAGAGCATATTCAGCTGTGGAGAATAGTGACCGTTGGGTGCCTTTAATATTCTAAAATGTCTTCTCGCTTCTTCTTCTCGCTTCAGGGCCCTTATTGATAACAGTACCTGTAGCACTGACAAGGTTTTCCCTGTATAAATATTTCTATTATTATTCTTGCAGCATCGGCTTTAAAAAACAGTAGTTGTTCCTATAGCAGTTTTATTCCTACTTGTGTTTCTGTGCCTCTGCCCCTTAATGTTGTTTTTGTTGTGTCACTCACATTTGCAGGACACAGGGATACAAGGACAACTGGTCACAGGAATGCAGCGAATGAAACTGCTGTAGGAAAAATAACTGCCATGTTTCTTAAAACCCATGTTTGCAGCTGTCGCAGGGAAATTGTTTGGAAGTGACTAGAATTAATCTGTTAATTTCCGCGTGAATTTGTACCATGGTACAAAGCCTGCAGCTTCCAACACATTTAATCAAGATCATTCCCAGATTAGGAGCTTTCAATAGGCTTGTCCTAAAAGTCAGTGTGACCACCCTGGCACACGGCTGTGCAGTACTGTGGAAATTATGCGGTACTGCGGAGGTTATTCAGTACAACGTGGGGGGGGGTATTTCTGTGCTGTGGAGGTTGTTCAGGGAGCATTTCACGGGGGGGGGGGTGTCCTTCCATAGTAAAAGTACGTTGAGATGTGCTGCCCTCAAGGGTATATGCTTTTTCGGAATCCTAGTCTAGCCAAGGGTAAACAGTTATGCGATTTTGGTCTAGTCAAGGGCATACTTTTTAGCAATTTGGTCTAGGCAAGCCAAATTTTGGTAATTTCTTTCTAGAAAGCGCCAAATTTGGCTCTTTTGTTTAGAAATTAGCGAATAGAAAGGTTATCATATTCAGAAAAATTTATCTAGTAAATGGCACCATTTTTAAAGTGCTGGCGGCACATCCCTACCCACCCAAAATTTGTCATAGAACCTCCGTGGATAATTTTGGTTTTCAAACATTTTCGGTTAGACTGAACTTTGAATATATCTTGTCGCGTTTTCAAGAAAACATGTTTTGTAGGACGTTGGCAGAAGCTGTTTTGATGATTATGTTAATGGCAGTTTCTGTCTTGGAAAAAGATGTCTGAAAATTAATGACTAAAATAATTGAAAAAATATGTCTGAAAAATATGGCGTATGTCTTATTGCTCGTATTTATTTATTTATGAAAAATTAGACTTTGAATATGTCTTATCGCGTTTTCAAGAAAACATGTTTGTAGGACGTTGGCAGAAGCTGTTTTGATGATTATGTTAATGGCAGTTTCTGTCTTGGAGAAAGATGTCTGAAAAATAATGAATAAAAATAATTGAAAAAATATGTCTGAAAAATATGGCGTATGTCTTATTGCTCGTATCTATTTATTTATGAAAAATTAGACTTTGAATTTGTCTTATCGCGTTTTCACGAAAACATGTTTTGTAGGACGTTGGCAGAAGCTGTTTTGATGATTATGTTAATGGCAGTTTCTGTCTTGGAAAAAGATGTCTGAAAATTAATGACTAAAATAATTGAAAAAATATGTCTGAAAAATATGGCGTATGTCTTATTGCTCGTATTTATTTATTTATGAAAAATTAGACTTTGAATTTGTCTTATCGCGTTTTCACGAAAACATGTTTTGTAGGACGTTGGCAGAAGCTGTTTTGATGATTATGTTAATGGCAGTTTCTGTCTTGGAAAAAGATGTCTGAAAATTAATGACTAAAATAATTGAAAAAATATGTCTGAAAAATATGGCGTATGTCTTATTGCTCGTATTTATTTATTTATGAAAAATTAGACTTTGAATTTGTCTTATCGCGTTTTCACGAAAACATGTTTGTAGGACGTTGGCAGAAGCTGTTTTGATGATTATGTTAATGGCAGTTTCTGTCTTGGAAAAAGATGTCTGAAAATTAATGACTAAAATAATTGAAAAAATATGTCTGAAAAATATGGCGTATGTCTTACTGCTCGTATTTATTTATTTATGAAAAATTAGACTTTGAATATGTCTTATCGCGTTTTCACGAAAACATGTTTGTAGGACGTTGGCAGAAGCTGTTTTGATGATTATGTTAATGGCAGTTTCTGTCTTGGAAAAAGATGTCTGAAAATTAATGACTAAAATAATTGAAAAAATATGTCTGAAAAATATGGCGTATGTCTTATTGCTCGTATCTATTTATTTATGAAAAATTAGACTTTGAATTTGTCTTATCGCGTTTTCACGAAAACATGTTTTGTAGGACGTTGGCAGAAGCTGTTTTGATGATTATGTTAATGGCAGTTTCTGTCTTGGAAAAAGATGTCTGAAAATTAATGACTAAAATAATTGAAAAAATATGTCTGAAAAATATGGCGTATGTCTTATTGCTCGTATCTATTTATTTATGAAAAATTAGACTTTGAATTTGTCTTATCGCGTTTTCACGAAAACATGTTTTGTAGGACGTTGGCAGAAGCTGTTTTGATGATTATGTTAATGGCAGTTTCTGTCTTGGAAAAAGATGTCTGAAAATTAATGACTAAAATAATTGAAAACATATGTCTGAAAAATATGGCGTATGTCTTATTGCTCGTATTTATTTATTTATGAAAAATTAGACTTTGAATATGTCTTATCGCGTTTTCAAGAAAACATGTTTGTAGGACGTTGGCAGAAGCTGTTTTGATGATTATGTTAATGGCAGTTTCTGATCATGTCTCCTAAAGCATAGGCTCAAATCTTTCAAATCTTTAAAAAGGTGGGTGTAAAATTTTCTCTTGAACGGAACTTAGGGTACTTTGCTGTAAATCTGCCGTGGAAATCTTTGGATATCTTGCTTAGTTTCAAAATGGCGGGCGGCATTCATAAGTTTTTTGAAAGAATTCATAGAAAATTTTGAAAAAATTTAAATTGTCGTAAATCCTAAATCAATAGAGGAAAAATGATAGAATCTTCAAGAAAACCATAGTTTATGAAGGTCTACAATATGGTCGCAAGCAGAAATCTGTCGCTCTTCTGGTTTAGGATTTAGAAATTTGATGACGTCACAGCCTCAGAAATAATAAATGCCGCCATTTTGAAAATAATCAAGATATCTAAAAATTTCCACGGCAGATTTACAGCAAAGTACCCTAAGTTCCTTTCTTTTATTTAATTCAAAAAAAAATGCTATGGAATTTTACACCCACCTTTTTAAATCTTTGAGCCCTATTATATGCTGTCTCCTAGTCGAAAGATTTCGCCAACAAAAATATTACAATTACATTACTGGATATTATAACCTCTTACAAAAAGCAGACAGGATTCTGAAAACTGTAGTCGCTCGCTGCATCTACCTTTCAATACTCAAAATCTAATAATGTTTAGAACTTTCCAAGGTGGGCATGTGCTGTGTTTTGGTTGTCCTATGTATGTCTTGGAAAAATGATTTCACCAGCCCATTTTTTAGCGTACCAGTATAAATTGTGCTAGTAAAAAGACTGGTTTTGGGGACATACATTTTTATAATACTCCGATAAAAACCAATTTTGAGGACAAATATTGACCAACATCCAAGAACATTAACATTCCAAGTTAGTTGCTAAATGATATTGTGGAAAAGAGTTCAAAATAAACCTAATTTTAGGGGCAGACATTAACATAGTATGGGAGAAATAAACCGGTTATGTGGACATACATGGGACCACTGTCCTCGCTACAACATGCCCACCCTTGACTTTCAGCACTGGGCCAGTTTATTAGTTTCTTACAAAATAAACACGTGTAATTGAGTCACGAACTTCGTCGATCTGACATAAGCAATCCTGTTATAAGAAACTGTAGTTAAGTGCGAAAAGCCTGAAGAAACTGGAATAAAATCGGTCCGAAGACATATGTGGATGAGTGGATGAAATAACATTAGATCAAGCTAACTATGCCATAAAGACAAAAGCGCTTAGCAGATTAGTTATTTTATGTTCAGACGAACCAGCGTTTGATATAATTCAAGACATTATTGTTAAATGCCCATTTGAATGAGATTTTGGAGTTGAAAGGCCCATTGCCGAAAGTTCATCCGAAAGTTCATCTGAAAGCCCATGTCCTCCTGATCCCAAATATTATGTTTGGTTTCCAATGAAAAGTATATACTTTCGGATCTGCTAGCATTATTTTCCATGGGAGTGAGAGTTTGTTGTGTCAATTTGGCATGGTTTATACAGCAGTTAACATAATGCGCTTCAAATTGTTTGTTGGATTTGACAGCGAATTAAACACAGCCCTTAGTTATAATTCGCTGATAGTTTGCTCTGCTCAGCGATTTCTGAGCGAATTTAATTATTTAAATTTACTTGAAATTAAAGTTGGTTTTAGGCAGCACTCTATAATTGATCCTCAACTTTACTCGGTGCAATAATTCAATTCACTGCGCCCAAAATGCGCTGTCTAAATTGTGACTTAGTTTTAAGGATGTATAGCGACTCTTATCTTACTGGGGTCAATTGCAGTAGCTATAATTATGAAAGGAAGGTTTTGAGGAAAGAGCTGTGCTCATTTTGCAAGCAAATAAAAGCGCGCACTTTGTTCGCGCTCAACATTTCGAGCTCCCTTAAGCAACCAGCGTTAATCAAGCAACCAGCTTTTGGAACAAACATATAAAAGCTTGTAGAATGACTTGAATAAATCTTTACATAATGACAAAATGTCCCAAAACGTACTCATATCTCGGCGAATTATCGGATTTCAAAAAAACTGCCGTAGATATTGATATTGCTTATTGTCTGATATTGTTGCTGGTCGGATATTATCATTATCAGTATCATGCATTCTTTATACACGAAAAAACCCCTTCAGCAAAAAACTTAAAATACACAAGTATACGTAAAAATATGTTCATAAAATTGATGATTCAATGGTGGGCTGATCTTCCTGGGAGTCGTGTTTGAGTTGAATTCAGCTCCTCAAATGTATTTTGAGATGCTTTTCAAATTGTTGCAATGTAGAAAGATCCTTGATAGTGGTATCGCTCAAGAAGGAGTTATGTTGAGATTTAGCGATTTCTTAAAAAGTTAGAGGTATGCAATATCTCTAACAGCCATTTTTGTCGTGAAAAGAATCTCACCATAAGATTCTTTTAAGAGATCTGTCACATAATCACGTTTCCGTATTTCTTTGGAGATTTTTTGGTTCGCCCGGTTGTATTAGCTTGTGTATGAGATTTGTCGGCACCTGTTGCTTTGCTAAAATTCTCATCTGCATGTTAATTCTAAATAAAACAGATACAATAGAAATATAATCCCTCTTTGATCACTTAGATTAATTTGCTTCTTATTGTAATTTCGGGTTTTTCATTGTAAATTCGAGTTTCTTTTAGTTTAGTTGGCCTTAATTAGCTTTTAGCTATTCAATTAGAAAAGCCAACTTTAAATAAGATAATAATAAAAATAATAATAATAATAATAATTTGAGCCGAGAAACGTTTGTCATGCGCTATAACAATGTTTTGATTTTGTGCTTATGTTGAAATTCCCCAGAAATTCCAAATCCGAAATCTCCTAGAACACTCTGCTGAAATTAAAAATCCGAAAAATTTCATCAAAACTCAACAAAGCAACTAAAATTTAGACCCCCCCCCCTGAATCCTCAAAGCCATGCAATAATGTCGTAATGGCTATTAGAATCTAAACAGAGATGTGATTTAAAATAATTAATGAAATATAGAAAAATCTAATGTAAGCTTTGCCGATTTCGAAGCCCGAAGAACCTGGTGGCTGCGTTAGTGCAGTTTTTTCCCATCGGAGTACATTCCCTGTTCTGATTTAAATTCATAAGAAATTATGTTCAAAGCAACAAAAGATGACTTGGGTTGTTTTGCCAAATTCCGCGTGTTTCTCAGAAATTATCATTTCATTTCATTTTATAATTTTATACAGAGTAAGTATTCAACTACAATCTTGGCCAAAATACATGGGACAAATCAGATAAAATTGCACTACTTTGCCGTTTCAATGTTGCTTGAATCAAACGCCATTTGACCTAGCCAACATTGAATTAGGGGGAGGGGGGATCACAAGGTCCAAAATGTTCGATTTCTTCTCGATATTTTAGGAAACATCGCGACCACACTGAAATTTGCCTATGTCCCAGCTTTTTTTGGCCAAGATTGTAGAATACATAATTGCTTTACAAACTGCACTGTTAAATAAAGAAAAACTAAAAATTTGCAATATTCTGATGTAAGATTTCATTTTCATCAAAATTCAAGCTATTAAACTAGTAAACAACATATCTACGGTAGCTAAAAACATCAACACGATTTAACATACGAACTTTTAATACTTTACTACCGATCTAATAACAAATTAGTAGCTTAGGACACCTAGAAAGAACTCTAATGAGCTTTCAGGCCAGGTGCCCGTAAGATCCAAGTATAATAAGTATGTATCAAAGTAAAAGGAAAAGTTTGAGAATGTACTATGAGAATGTTCTAGAAAGTTTGAGAAAGTTTGAGAATCAAAATTGGATATGTTCTATCTTCTTCAGATTTCTGAATGTAAGTTTACGAAAATTCACAACATTGCCATAAAAAGAAAATAAACAACTCACGTTTCTCCCTTTTATTCCAATATGTTCAAATATACCAGCTGTGATAGAATCGTCAACATAGAAATCCACTAGCTCAGCAAAGTTCACAATATTCTTCCTTACCAAGGCTCTGAAAGTGAAAATACGTAATGAAACCTCGTTAAGTGTCTGAATTTATGCCTTTGAGCAACTGGGAAACCGCAGACTGTTTTTAAAGCTTTTCGTTGGTCTTTAATCTGGAAGTTGATGTAATTATTTCGCGGCGCCGAGTGGCGAACCTGATGGTTACGCTTGAGATTAGATCCCAGTTACACGATACCGGATTGCTTTCGGATCGGAATGCTTTCGACCCAGGCCTGAGTTACACGATAACGGAAAGCTTCTCAACTCGGACTGGTTTCAACCCAGCCTAGTCAAAATTGCATCGTCTTCATTACAGTTACACGATACCGGGTTGCTTTCGGATGGGAATGCTTTCGACCCAGGCGTGAGTTACACGATAACGGAAAGCTTTTCAAATCGGATTGGTTTCAACCAAGCCTAGTCAAAATTGCATCGTTTTTATTACAGTTACACGATACCGGAATGCTTTGGTATCGGACTGCTTTCGACCCAGGCGTGAGTTACACGATAACGGAAAGCTTTTCAAATCGGATTGGTTTCAACCAAGCCTAGTCAAAATTGCATCGTTTTTATTACAGTTACACGACACCGGAATGCTTTGGTATCGGACTGCTTTCGACCCAGGCGTGAGTTACACGATAACGGAAAGCTTTTCAAATCGGATTGGTTTCAACCAAGCCTAGTCAAAATTGCATCGTTTTTATTACAGTTACACGACACCGGAATGCTTTGGTATCGGACTGCTTTCGACCCAGGCGTGAGTTACACGATAACGGAAAGCTTTTCAAATCGGATTGGTTTCAACCAAGCCTAGTCAAAATTGCATCGTTTTCATTACAGTTACACGATACCGGAATGCTTTGGTATCGGACTGCTTTCGACCCAGGCGTGAGTTACACGATAACGGAAAGCTTTTCAAATCGGATTGGTTTCAACCAAGCCTAGTCAAAATTGCATCGTTTTTATTACAGTTACACGACACCGGAATGCTTTGGTATCGGACTGCTTTCGACCCAGGCGTGAGTTACACGATAACGGAAATCTTTTCAAATCGGATTGGTTTCAACCAAGCCTAGTCAAAATTGCATCGTTTTTATTTCAGTTACACGACACCGGATTACTATGATCCAACTTTTGTTACAGTCAATCTCGTCCCCAGAGTGAGTTCGTTACTCTACCTATATGTTCATTGAGCTTCATGATTAGCGTAATAGCGTATGACGTAAGAACACTCTGAGAACGAGGTTGGGTTACAGTTACACGGCATCAAGTTACCCTGCACTGCAAATTAAAGACCTAATGTTATTTACAACTGCGAAGCCATATTTATTCGTTCCACAAAACAAATCATTAACACTAATGATTTGTTATTGAAACCATCGAAACATCGAAACCACGCCTTTTATTGGACATAAACTTTGGCAGCTGCTACCAAATGAGATAAAAACTGCCAGCCTGCGTCACAGACCATAACGAGGGGGGTTATGGTCTGTGTGATGGACTCACGTTTGTTGTCCCAGTTTCACAGAGATCTTGTGAAATATGCTATTCTATGGTTATTCAAATAATGATATTGGCTTGTCTAGCTCTGTGTTTGTTTAATTTGTTTATACTGAAGTCGTTTGGACACCAAAAGTGAGTCCATCACACAGACCATAACTCTCTCTGGTTATGGTCTGTGACGCAGACTAAAAAACTGCTAGCTCCCTGGCAGTTTTAAAGACCGAATAAAATCATGGAAAGGGAGAAATGCAACTGTAGGCTTTGGCGATTTTTTATTCCAAATTGAGGTTGTTTATGTGAATAGTACTGAAGCCTCTATCTGGCATGGAAAGCAATCCGATATTAAAGCAGTCCGGTATCGTGAAATAATAATAATGATGATAATAATAATGATAATAATAGTAGTAATAATATCAACTTTATTTAAAGTTGGCAACAGTAATAGCAGAGAAGCTAATTAAAGCCAACTATATACTCTAATACATACTAATTTAAATAAAACCAATGTTTGCGATAAATATCTTAGAAAGCCTGCGGCTGCATCTGTCTGTAGTCCAGTTTATTTTGCGACCCTTGTGATTTCCAGGTGATTTCCAGGGTGCGAGACTCTTTGATTTCACTTGGTAATGTTTGCCAAAGTCTACTTCCAACATATCGTATGATACCATGAACAGTTTTATTTGCCCTTGGTACAGACCTCATTAATGTGCACGAGCGCCGCTCGCAGGCACAAAATATCATTTCACATTTGTTGCTGGCATCTTTACTGTACTCAGAGTGATTTGATTGCAGGTACATTTTTCCCAGTCATTTGCTCGCAGGCACAGAATACTTTTAATGAGGTCTGCCTTGGTACCAGAAAGACCATCGTTGTTTCTAAGATTGTATATGCTCTTTCTTTCCACATAAATTTCTTCCTTGAAAGATGGATTTAAACTGTTGTTGGTTTTATATGTCTCTATCATAAGCAACTGCAAGTTTGTCTGGTGAACTGATACTGAGTAATCTTTGAATAGAAGTTCATCAAAGGAGGATTCGGTGTCTCTGTATATAGTTCGCAAAGCCCTTTCATGAATTTGATTAATTCCATTATTTCTGGCTCTATCATGAAACATCCAAATTAATGGACAATAGCTAAAATGTGACATAATAAAATACCTTATTATCAGTTTGTCTTTGTCCGCATCCATGTATTTGGACACTCTTGTTAAAGGGGCTCCGTCGCCAAAGCGTAAACAAATCTGTAAACACCATTGTCTTAGGCACGTGTCGATTGTCTTCTGTAGTTTGTTTCGTGGCTTCACCCAAGCCGCCAAAAAGTGACCGTTAAAAATCCACTTATATCTGAGCAATCGTAAAAGATATGAATGCTTGGTTTGTTCCTCTGTGAAGTACAAAGATTTCTCTTCAAAATAACGCTTTAATTTTTGAGAAAAAGGTGAAGAGTTTGTGTGATATTGCCTATCAAAAAACTGCTAGATCGCCGAATCGATCGAAATTTGGAGACGGAGCCCCTTTAAGAGGCCCCCCCATAGTACCCCTGGATAACGGATTCACGAGTCAATTTTTCGTATTTCACGCCATCACGGACTATAAAACAGCTTTTTCACAATCACGTTGCAAAAACTTAGGAATGCTATAGTCAGGTTTATGTTTTTATTTGAATAACTGGCAAATACACTTCGTAGCTTAAGAATCAAATCATTGCCAAGAACTTGTGATTTTCGGTTTGTGATTAACTTGAAAATACGCAATACAGTAAGAAAAGTTTATATAAATGATCAAGACGCATCAATCAATCACGTGCTTTAAAAGTCTATTTCACGAAATAACGACCGAATTTCTATCAAATCACGCTGCACGAAGGAGTCTCTGATCACGAATTCACGAGCCAATAATATAATATCAAAATCACGAAATCACGCGCGTAAATTAGCCAAATAACGCTTCACGTACAAATATGGGGGGG